>CAVLJG010000009.1:8431360-8886347 GCA_963669975.1 Acanthoscelides obtectus
AAGAAATGTTTTTTTCCTTTAACATTTTTCTGGTAAAATTAAAGTAACAAAGTTATAGCCCTTTAGAAGTTTGAGTACCGCCCTGTCTCAATAATAATATTATGTGCTCGTGTTTGGCGACAACGGATATAATCCGCCTTATCTGTTCATCGCATCGGAAACAAAAAAGCGAAAGAATTTAAAACGATGTTTTTACTACAATGTACAATCTTATTCAGTTGTATTCAGTCGATGTGTCAGTCGGTAACGCGTGAGTGAATAGTGAATAAAAAATGGCACATGTTTACGAAAATGCTGAATGTAGTACAAAGGGCTCGTGAATCAGGTGACTTAAGACCTCACAGGGAGGGCATGCCGGTGCTCCAAGACCGCACGATCAAATACAGGTCCACACTGAAATACTTGTCGGGAGGATACTTTATAAAACAAGGTAAATTTTTTTTTTATTTTTTTTTATTTTTACACACATATTTTGGTTTATCTTCCTTCTACAATCATTATCTGAAAGTTAATGACTCAACTTCAAAGTCACCCTGTATATGTATAAATGTATGTACATATATGTCAGCCAGCTATCAAGTTCGTTTGTTTTGAAGCGTCTTTAGCTGCTTGTCAAAGTTTCCTTTGATTAAGTGATGTTTTAATTTATTATTTGGGTAGGTTAAGTACAGTAGCAAAGAGCTAGACTTCTTCGCCTACGTAGAGGTCACATTATATTGTAGTTTTTATAATGTACCTAATACATTTTATTTTATTATTATTTACCTCTGCTTTCATGATTATTATTATTATTACCATCAATAAAATATTCATGTTGTATTGTTTCACCATACGTCTTTGTTTCCTTATAATTTTCATCCAACAACAAATCCATGGCCAACTAAGGAAATACAAGTCCATTTAAATCTACAAAAGCGTCCATATGGAAAAACAAAGTTGGTGATGAAAGTCGAAAAAAAACTGTCGAATTGAACATTTGACTAAGCCATATTGTAGGGGAAAATAAGTAACAATGACAGGACGCATTTTATTATGAAATCCCATGTCAAATAAAGTAAGGAAAAAATTAAAGTGATTTCGGGATACATTGGATATGCGAAACAACTGACAATCTGATGATTCCAAGGCCTATCTAGGAAATTCTGCTTTTTTGAATTAACCAAGATTTGGTAGTGTCATGACGTGTTATACATTTCTGGAATCATAATTAAAAACATTTTGTAGATGAGAAAAAGTGGCAATGTTAACGTGCAAATTATTTTGAAATCACGCTACAAATAAAATCAGGAAAAAAATTAAACGATTTTGGGAACATTCGGTTTTCCGCCTCTCAGGAATTACTTTGAGTTTAGAAACTTTCTAAGCGGTATTTTGTTGATCACTTAAATACGAAACTGTCCCCAATTAAGCGACTTCGTATCTCTACAGTTTCCGAGATCCCAATGGTTAGGGTCGAATTTGAAACACCCTGTATACACAGACAATACAATAAAGTGCTATACGGGTATTATTTAAGATTGAAGCTAGGGTATATCTAAAATTTTTATATTCTATGTATTTAGAAAGTTTTGTTCCCGAGACAGTTATAATTTACATGGGTTTTTTATGAAGAGGTTGATATTTTCTTGATTTCAATTTTCATCAGGAGCAAAAGTTATACACATAAGGGGTAATGAACAACAACAACTACCTTCAGATGTTGCTTTTCGGACAGAACCAGTTTCAACAAGACGACGATGAATATTAGAAAAGGTTCGACTATCTGGCAAAGCACGATCGGGATATCTCTGGTGATAAATCCGTCTGGCTCACCATTACCGTCGTAAGGCCATATACGTAATGCATTTCCATTTGAATAATTATTAACAAGATTGTAAAAACAAATAATGAAAAATATTTCACAGCGAACAGATTTGAATAACAGACTTGTCAGATGTCAGAAGCCAGTGAGATATTCCTATTGCATTCTTCAATTATTACATTAATTTTCTCGGACAATATAACGGTTTTTATTTTTTTACTCAAAAATGGCGCATAGAAGGAAAAAAATTCAAGAAAGATCATTTGTTTTAAATTGAACGGGGAATTAAAAAATATGTTTTTTTTGGCAAAAAAACAGTGGCGTACCATTTTTTTCTTAAAAAATGTTGAAGTCAATACCCGTACGCACGCCACTGTTAAAGCTAAAACTATTTGTGCATTGAAAAATATGCAACTTTATGAACTTTCACTACGTACTAAATATCAGTGACATATCTAAAGCGGTTCTGAAAATAATAATTAATTTCCATTTTTTTCCCTAAAACTTCAACACCCCGAGTTTTTGTAAGGAAACGTTTTTGGACCATAGTTTATAAAGTATACCAGCATTAATTTTTTATGTAGATTCACACCCTCAAATATTCGCTTATCGTTAAGGAACACCTATAGGCCAAACAGCGTTTTCGAATGTCTAAGAAATATATACTTTTAAATTAAGGTTTAACCGTCTTTTAGGTTTGAAAAAAAAATGTACTATTTTTTTGTCTAATAGAACGAATAACTATTTGAGACCTATTTGAAAAAGAGTCAACTAGCTTATAAAATCTGAGAGCCAAGTAAAAACTGCTGTTAGACTGTACTTCTGGACCGCTTTACGATGATTCCAAGCTTCGTTTAATAATAGTACTCTATTAAGTGAGGTGGCTTTAACCGGTACATATACTGCAATGGAAAAAGGTTTAAAATGTCTTAAAATCCTATGGTAAAAATCCCACTATTTTGCATTTCTACTCGATCTAGCCTTTAAATAAAGCTAGTGACATAAACATACGCCACATTTTCCACTAACCAGCCTAATTTCTCTTTTCTCACCCATACACCCAATTTCACATCTAATCCGGGATAACTAAAATTAACACCCGTGTATGCCCCGCCGTCCATCAAGTGATAATTATGTGATATACACGAAGCCTCCTAGAGAAACATTTATTTCAATTAGTTCTAATTAAGTTAAACCAGTTGATACGTCGACTTGAGATACCACGCCACTACAAGCAACAAGATTATTTCGTTCACAGCTAACAGATTTTTATTGGGTTGTGACATGGATAAATACAGAACATTCCGATGTCGTTGTAGACTGTAAGGTTTGAGAGATAAATGAAATCAAAATTAGTGCGAGTAGAATGTTCTTTCCGGAGTGATTAAAAAGAACGTTCAAATATACAGGGTGCACCCAAGTTGAGACTTTACGCGGCGTGTAGATATTGAAAAAATAACACTGGTCAACACTGGTTTTGCCACACGAACTTTGACAGCTAATTTTGTTTTATCAGTCTACCCTCATTATTACATGACAGCTGTCATATGTCTATTAGCCTCATATTTGTTGTGATACGGTAATACTCATAACTAGTACTACGGCAGTAAATTAACAGAAACGCTTACAAGTAAATCCTTATAAAAATATTTGTTGTTGAATTTGAACACTTTTTTGTGATTTATTAACCCTGTGAATTTTCGAGGAAGTATAATAATGATCCTAACTCTTTTTGTTATGTCTGCTGAGAACTAACCATTCAAAACACAATGACGAATTTTACGAACCTTGTGTTTTGAGTGTTATCACCAATGTTTGGTTTTTCTGTCGCCCATCAAGACAAATCCTGGGCCCCTCATGTCTGTTGTATAACGTGTGTGAAAAATTTAACTGACTGGAAGAAAGGTGCACGACCTATGCCGTTTGCTGTACCCATGATATGGAATGAACACGAGATCACGTTTCAGATTGCTATTTTTGTCTCACAGACATAAAAGGTATAAATTAACAAGAAAACAACCACAGTTATTACCCTAACTTATCTTCGGCTATAAGACCAGTCTCTCATTGTAAAAAATTGCCAGAAACTAATACCAGTTGCAACTACGTCTGTTGAGAACAATTCACACCGTCCACTTCAGGTTAAGTGTTGACGAGGACGATGACTTTGAGTTAAAAGGAATTGTAAACGAGCCACATTTGATACTCAAGGAGACCTAAATAATTTGGTTCGGGATTTAAATTTGTCAAAAAAGCAGTCAGAACTATTAGGATCACGTCTAAAGAATGGAATTTGCTACATCATAATACAAAGTTAGCTATTTTCGAACCGTGATCAACACTTCAGAACGTATTTTTCTCAGGATGGAGATTTTGGTGTTTTGCAATAACATAAATGAGATTATGAAAATGTTGGACATAGATTTTTGATCTCTCTCAGTGGCATTTATTTATTGATTCTTCGAAAGCAAGTCTAAAAGCAGTGTTATTGCATAATGGAAATAAGCTTCCGTCTGTACCTCTGGCCCATGCTGCAAATATGAAAGAAAGCTATGAAAATATGAAACTTTACTTGAAAAAATAAATTATAGTACATATTCCTTCAAAATCTGCGGTGATCTTAAAGTTGTTGCACTATTACTTGGACTTCAGCTGGGTTATACAAAGTTTTGCTGCTTTTTATGTGAATGGGATAGCCGAGACAGAACTAATCACTATATAAAAAAAACATGGCCTACGCGTGCATCGTTAGTTCCTGGCAAAAAACGTAAGTATTTACCCCTTGTACAGCCAATAATGTGCTTCTACCACCATTGCATATCAAATTAGGATTAATAAAAAGTTTTGTGAAGGCAATGGATCGCAATGGGAGTGGATTTTTGTATCTAAAAGAAAAATTCCCTAAAATAAGTGATGCAAAGATAAAAGAGGGTATTTTTGTTGGCCCTCAAATTAGGGAGTTAATAAAAGATTCAAGATTGAAAGAAAAATTAAGCGATTTAGAAACATCTGCATGGAAGGCTTTTAAAATGTTGTTGCAAATTTTTTGGGTAACCACAAGAGTGACAGCTACAGAGAGTTGGTTAGTGAGCTATTATTGTCATATGAAGCATTGGGTTGCAAATGTCACTTAAGATCCATTTTTTAGACTCGCACCTGGATTTTTTCCTGACAATTTAGGGGCTGTCAGCGACGAGCACGGTGAGAGGTTCCATCAGGACATTTCTAATATGGAAAAGCGGTACCAGGGCAAATGGAGCCCAAATATGTTAGCAGATTACTGCTGGACAATTAAAAGGGACCAACCAGAAGCTAAATATTCAAGAAAATCTTAGATTATTAAGTCATTTATAAAAAAAAATAACTTTTGATTTACGAGATCTGTGTTTTTTCTTAATATTTTAAATTACTCAATAGAATAAAATCCTTGTCTAGCAATTTTTTTAACTGTTTATTTTTTCTTACAATCACCAATTAAAGTAAAAAATATCAAAAAAGTCCGTGTGGCACGACAAAGTTAAAATTTTGTTGACCAGTGAATCGGCTATTCTTAGTAGCATATATTCCAATGTCTTAAGATAAGCGAGATATTGGGCTTCGAACAATAAATCAAACCTAAACCAAACTTAATCCGCTCTCGATCAGATCAAAGCGCACATCAGTACTCAACCCAGGCACCGGCAGCGTAGGTAAACAAAACATTTATTTACTAATCGGTTAACGATAAAATAGCACACTCGTACAGCAATAACAAACTTGTTGACATGTTTTTAATTTATGTGTCTTCAATATGCTACCGATGCTTCGGGTGTGTATGCAGATCGCTTTCCCAGATGTTATCATTCAGGGCCGCGTAGATTTGTTTACCTTGTGGAAAGAGCTAGGGATACAGGACGTTTGCAGAAATATTTAGGTGGGCACGGTGGAAGACCTAGACATCCTCGAAATTTAGTTATAGATAGGCAGCGTGCAGTATTGATAATAAGTAACATAACGCGAGAAGATGCATATCTAAATATTCAGGTCATTACCAATGCTCCTTAAATAATGAGTAAAACTATTTGAACTCTTTATAATCTCCTGAGATTAATACTGCCGTGGAAATATTGAGCATAAATAAAACAAACAACGGAAGTAAGCTGTATCGAATGACGTTTATAGAAGGTACGAAATTCATAGGGAGTGATGCAAATGTAGGATGAATCATATTTACATAATACTTCTTTTGCCTGGTCATAAACTTTGTAATATGTCCAACCTGTTACTTAATATTCATTACCCAATAACTATTTTAACTCGATGTATTCATAAAACACGTTATAAAATACGTATGAACACCTTATCCGCCCTATCCATTCTTCTAAATACGATACAACATTCGTGGATAATAAAAGCTTAAATGCACCGGTGATGGACCGTTCTCATCGTAACTCTCATTACGTGGTCTTCCCACGCACACCGAAGCCCGAAAGGAGCTCGGAAGGTCCAAAAGGCCGAAAGGTCCTTCCATTCAATCCGAATCCCCGAAAAACAAAAGCCCAGCAACACAAGGCCGCGACGAGACCACGCCAACCGCGATTTATAATGGTTCCTTTCTACCACTCTTTCTTTTACTCTCACCCGCTGGTCGATTGTGTACGAAATATCGCCGAAATGTGCAGCGCTATCACCAGTGGAGGAGAGAATTACGAGGGAATTGGCATATTTTCGGAAAGAATCATATAAATGAATGCAGAGAAGAAACAGCTTATCATCGTTTCAATCGAGGGGTAAAACTGGAAACATCAAGGTCATACTCTTAAGGCAAGTTTGGCAAAAAATGACGTTAGCACGTGCAGCCCCCTAAGCGGGGGTGACACCTCCCCCAAAATCTTAAATGGAAAGAGGGGTTGAGTGATATCTTATTTTAAATCTTAAATAAAACTAATACATCATTAGTGGAGATCAATACATTTGGCAGCAAAGTAATTTAAAAATGAAGAATGAACTGATCCGTTAGGCAAGTAAATGTTGAAAATGGCCACCATGACTCTCCATGCAATAATAAAGATTTTGCTCAAAACGTTGCCGCACATTTTGCAATATTTGAGGAGTAATTTGAAGGCACTCATTCACAATTCTTTGTCGCAGGTCTTCTAATGATCTTGGCTGAGTAGCATAGATGTTGCTTTTTAAATGACCCCACATAAAGAAATCCAAAGGTGATAAATCTGGCGATCTTGTGGGCCATTCAATGGCACCTCTTCTACCAATCCATCGATCTGGAAACTTCTGATTTAAATATTGTCGTACGTAATGTGTAATGTGGTGGGGCACCATCCTGTTGGAACATCAACCTATTCGCAATGTACCGCCGATCATTCCGATTTTCAATTATGGCTGTTAATGCAGGATGTATGGGCTCTTCCAGTAATTCCAAATACATTTGACCGGTCAAATTTCCAGGTAAGAAAAAAGGACCGACTAAATGAACGCCAAAAATACCAGCCCAAACATTTGATTTTTGTGGCTGCTGTGTATGAACCTCATGATAAATTCTGGGATTAGACTCGGACCAATATCGGCAGTTATGACTATTTTACTACGCCATTTAAGAAAAAGGAACATTCGTCGGAAAAGCAAGTGTTGAATAGAAAATGTTCATCGTTTATAATTCGTTCACTCATATCTTCACAAAATTGTCTGTGAATTTTATACGGATGAATACTATGGACCTTTAGAATCCGTTGGACAGTACATTGACTAACACCACACACAGTTTGCAATTTGCGGGTACTTAACGTAGGATCTACATAAACTTGACCTAAAACCCCCACTTCTATTGCTTCGTTCCTTATGGGATTTTCAATGTTATGTTTTTTTTTTGGCGACTGACCCAGTTTCCCGAAATTTAGCTACAAGTTCTAGAACATATTTTCGATGCACGTTACTGTTCTCATGTCGCTCATTAAATATTTCTGCCGTTCTATTAGCGCACTGATTATTGCCGAAAAATATTTCGATAATTTGAACTCCTGCTGTGGAATATACCATGGTTAATTTATGTAATAAAGCGTTACAAGTTATCTTAGCAACAAAGTTTGCTCAAATAAATCGCAAACTATGTACTAAATTACTATTTAAAATAATTACGAGATATTTCCTTATCTTTCTTCAAGAAATAACTTTTTGCCACAAAAAAACGCTCCAATAGCTATTTTCAACAACAAGGTGATAAACAAACCATGGGCGTAGTGAAGAAAAGCATTTACTCATTAAGTAAATTCTTTTAGTCAAATTTCTTCTGAAAGTAGTACAAACTAATCTGCTAGACCTATTAAAGACTACTTTAAGCTTTAAATCAATAAATCTTCAAAACCACTGAACTACTACTGGAAAACAAAATCGACGGGTCTGAGCGTGTTTCATAAAAAAAAACTGAGCTGCCAGTAAATGCGTCTGTTTCGTTTTCGATGCGCCTGTATAACTTTGCGGTGACCTTATGTCGAAACCATGATACTTAGAAAGAAGGATAATACACAAATACAGAAATTGTAGAAAACATGATCAAAACGACATTTTGAGGACTACTTTTCCAATCTAGCGAATACGACCATAAAGTATGGGGTAGCGCAAAAGAAATTCGGAAAAAGTGCGTCGGAATCCAAAAAGCAATAGTTTCCCCAACATATTAAAAAATATTCCAGAAAAAACAACCAAATAATTGAATCAATGAACGATTTCTGATATATTCGCGTTAGAGCAAGATTTGCTATGATATTAAAACTTAGTTTTACGAAAGATATAGGTGTACATACGGACACATTGTAAAACAGCTGTTTTCGAATCGCATTTTTACAAATCATCAGCATGCGCAAAACCTTAAGGAAGCGAGATCCACGTTTCAAAATCTTTTCAAAACCTTATCGGATCATTGAACTGTTCTAGCTTCTTTAACCCTTCTCCCATAGGTACATCTGATTGGCTAAATATTTTTGTATAAAGGAATGAATATCAAACTCGTGTATCCCATCGGACATCAGCATTGTGAACTCTCTCAGTATATTATAATATAAATTATTTAGCATTGCGTAAAATAATGATTTATACTTACGGAGTAGGCAGATACCTTTCAGGTAGTTTGACTTACCTGGAAAAAAGAATATAATTAACATATAGTTGATACTAACAAAGCAAAAGCATAGTGTTGCTTCAGCATTTAGATACAAGATCAGATAGTGCCTGTATTTAGATAGAGATTCCCATATTACTATACTGTGAGCTGGATCGATCACTGTGTTACGCATGGTATCTAAAAAACTTTCAATACGAAACTTGTAGACAAAGGTATGCTCCTGACTTGGTAAGTATTATCGCTGATCCAACTACATAGTAACCTAAACACACATTTTTTAATGGAACGCGCTACATTTTAATTACGGATTTCCAAGCGAAGCATTTTGGGGTTTTACATATAATATTTCATTTTCAAATTGTTGAGATATTGAACAATGTAGAAAAAACACTCAACTTTGACAATTCGCACCTCTGTGATTGTTAAAGCTAGAGTATCGAATTTTTTGTCAGAAAAATGGTACAATCCCATATTTTCTCCATATCTGCTTACTTTTTTCAGTTTCAGGGTAGTCCGGATCGCAAATTAAACTATTTTTCAATATTTTCAAATGGAACACGCTATATATTTTCACACCGTTTGATTCCTCCTTTCACAAATTTTTTCTGATATAAGGTTTGTCGGGGATTATAAGACTAGTTTTTGAGTTACAGTTAACCTTATTGTAAATCAGACATTAAGGTAAATGTTATACCTTTCAAAATATAAAATAGGATTTAGTCGGTAACGGCAAATCATTAGAATTTGTGTGTTTTCATCTTAAATTGAATCTACTCAACCTTGTGCAACAAAGTCGAACAGTCAAAAAGGTGTACCTGTAATTTTAGTGGTCTATAACTGCATTATAACACATAGCTGTTATATTAAATAAAAAAAAAAGAATTGCCTTGGAAGTAAAATCTTATAAGGATAAGTTGATACTTATAAGCACAAGGTATTTCTCATTTTCATTTGAATAAAAATAAGTTTTCTTGAAAGTTAATACTGGAAAAATCCGCTACATTGAATTTTTTTCTTATAAATCATTACTGATTCCATATAATAATTATAAGTATTTACTTGAATATCGGTGTTTCTCTGGAATGGGAAAGATTGCATAGTTTCTCTCTTATGTTTTGAGGGTTTTTAATGGACACAATAACGATGTAGCAATTCCATACCCACTCTCTGCGAGAAGGCAAACATTACCTCGAAATCTATCCATAATTTCCTATATTGTTTCCAAATCCTGGAATCGTGAACGCTTCCAGGCCACTGACTATCTATATAATTAGATCAGAAGTTACTTGTACATTCATACTCGCGAATCCTTTTCTATTGACATATTCGTTACTAAAATCTGAAGGTTTTTTGATTTGGAAATGAGTACAGTCTAACGTACCGTACCCTCGTGACAAAGCTCATAATGCATTTTAAAGTGCACATACTCTTATTGCATATTTTAAGAAAAGAATCTGGAAAATTTCCTACCTATGAAAAAACTGTGTTGAAATCTAAAACATTCGATCTCTATTCATCGAGTATTCGTGTCTTACAATAAGTTTTGCGTTTGACAAGTAATTGTGCAATATCAGTTTCCGTGGCTATATATCTAATTCCTTGCGTAATTCCAACGAAATCACCACCACCGCCCATCCAAAAAAAGACAACCAAAGAACCGAACTTGATGCAACCCACCCCCAAACCCAGACTACCTGGCACCGCTATTTCCGTGTTATGGGTACCGGATCCGATGTACAGCTCATGCTAGTGCCTATGATGACTGCCACCTAGTTAAGGTAGTCGAATCACGTGCGTCGGTGTCAGGTTGCATGCAGTTTCCGGTGGAAAAGGACCGCGGAATAACGCGCTGCGTCGACGCTTGTACCGCTTACGCTCGTTCGGCCCCTCTACTCCGCCGATCTCAGACCCATTCATCGTTCGCATCGGCGTCTACATGGGCGTCTCTGTGTGGTTCATTGATAAGGAAACCTTTTTTGGGGAAATAGGCTACTTGACTCATATCTAATTCCATAGAATAAACTAGTATTTTTTACAGTGTTTGCCTAAGGAAACAAAATACAGGGTGGCGCATCGGAAACGAAACAGACGCATTTACTGGCAGCTCAGTTTTTTTTTTTAAAAAACGCTCAGACCCGTCGATTTTGTTTTCGAGGGGGACACAACTTTAGCAAAAAATCACGTTAGCACCTGCAGCCCCCTAAGCGGGGGTGACACTAACCCTAATATCTTAAATGGAAAGGGGGGTCGAGTGATACCTTATTTTAAAGGTCTTTCAATTCCCTTTATGATGATATAAAGTTAATGTACTTCAGTTTAGTAGTTTTGAAGAATTATTGATTTAAAGCATAATTAACTCTAATACATCATCATTAGTGGAGATCAATACATTTGGCAGCAAAGTAATTTAAAAATGAAGAATGAACTGACCCATTAGGCAAGTAAATGTTGAAAATGGCCACCATGACCCCCCATGCAATAATAAAGATTTTGGTCAAAACGTTTCCGCACATTTTGCAATATTTGAGGAGTAATTTGAAGGCACTCATTCACAATTCTGTGTCGGAGGTCTTCTAATGATGTTGGCTGAGTAGCATAGATTTGGCTTTTTAAATGACCCCACATAAAGAAATCCAAAGGTGATAAATCTGGCGATCTTGGGGGCCATTCAATGGCACCTCTTCTACCAATCCATCGATCTGGAAACGTCTGATCTAAATATTGTCGAACCGTAATGCGTAATGTGGTGGGGCACCATCCTGTTGAAAACATGAACCTATTCGCAATGTACCGCCGATCATTCTGATTTTCAATTATGGCTGTTAATGCAGGATCTATGGCGTCTTCCAGTAATTCCAAATACATTTCACTGGTCAAATTTCCAGGTAAGAAAAAAGGACCAATTAAATAATCGCCAAAAATACCAGCCCAAACATTTAATTGTTGTGGCTGCTGTGTATGAACCTCATGATAAATTCTGGGATTAGAATCAGATCAATATGTGTTCATCGTTTATAATTCGTTCACTCATACCTTCACAAAATTGTAATCGCCGATAAAAATCGTCTTCATTAAGTTCTTGTACCAGGTGAATTCTATACGGATGAAAACTATGGGACTTTAGAATCCGTTGGACAGTACGTCGACTAACACCACACACAGTCTGAAATTTGCGGGTACTTAACGTAGAATCTACATAAACTTGCCCTAAAACCCCCACTTCTATTGCTTCGTTCCTTATGGGATTTTCAATGTTGCGTTTTTTATTGGCGACTGACCCAGTTTCCCGAAATTTAGCTACAAGTTCTAGAACATATTTTCGATGCACGTTACTGTTCTCGTGTCGCTCATTGAATATGTCTGCTGTTCTATTAGCGCACTGATTATTTCCGAAAAATATTTCGACAATTTAAACTCTTTCTGCTGTGGAATATACCATGGTTAATTTATGTAATAAAGCGTTACAAGTTATTTTAGCAACAAAGTTTGCTCAAATCAATCGCAAACTATGTACTAAATTACTATTTAAAATAATTACGAGATATTTCCTTATCTTTCTTCAAGAAATAACTTTTTTTGCCACAAAAAAACGCTCCAATAGCTATTTTCAACAACAAAATGATAAACAAACCATGGGCATAGTGAAGAAAAGCATTTACTTATTAAGTAAATTCTTTTAGTCAAATTTCTTCTGAAAGTAGTACAAACTAATCTGGTGTACCTATTAAAGTCTACTTTAAGCTTTAAATCAATAAATCTTCAAAACTACTGAACTGAAGCCCATGTATTTTACATCATTATAAAGGGAATTGAAAGACCTTTAAAATAAGGTATCAATCGACCCCCCTTTCCATTTAAGATTTTATAAGGGGGCTGCACGTGTTAACGTTTTTCCAAAAAAAAAACTGAGCTGCCAGTAAATGCGTCTGTTTCGTTTTCGATGCGCCACCCTGTATATCTCAAGACACTCATTCTTCCTCTCCAGCTACTTGACGACTTTTAGCATCGTCTTATAAAAAGTTCCAAATCCAAACGTTGCACTTTGATTGTTTTTGCTTGCAAGCGTCCAGTCTTTTTGTAAGTCACTGCTTTGTTTTGTATTATCCACAGTTTGTATTTGTCTATTACATTTCCAGATTTGGTTTGTTTGAACTGTTTCTTTTTTCTTTATGACTTTTCGTTTTAGTGCAGTAGTAAAAGTGGTGGTGAGGCAAAGTCTAAGAACTAGGTCACCTTTGACCCTTTTTGTCCACCCTGTAGTATCAACACTGCAGTATTGTTCTAATTGAATTTTATCACTAATTCATTCCTTTTAGTTATAACTTCACTCACCTCAATTCTATTTTTTTGCGATTTTTCAACGGATTTTATAATTTTCTTTAACTGCTTTTCAAATCGTCTATATTTTTGGGGATGAGTATTTAGTTGAGTTCAGATTTTTTTCAATTGCTTACTTCTCGACCTACTCTGTGCTTCGCTACTCTTTTCTGCTTCTTTCGCTCTTTGGTCTGCGCTACCAGGTCTATTTTCATTCACGAACTGTATTTCTTTATCAGTATTTAGAGGAGTATTCTGATGTATAAAATGATGAGTTTGTTTTAACAGTTGCTTTTTCGTCTGTTTCTTGATCCTTTCCATCTCTCCTAGTTGCCCGTTGCTCCAAAGGTTTTCTTTGCCCTTTCTTCTTTTTTAAGTATTGCAACCTCTGTTTTTCTTTGTATTTAGGTACTTTAATGCAGTCGATTTTAATTCGGTTTTTCTTCTTCTTCTTTAATATACATTCTTTAGACAAATTCCGTTTTTTTTTTCAGTAGGTTTAAACTATGATAAGTGGAAGAAATACTTACACACAGTTGCAGTTGAGATAAAAGCGATGTAAACAAAAAATAAATCAGTACTGTGGAAGACCGTCAGCCCATTGACGCAATATTAGACAAAGGACTGACGCCAAAGTACTGACGAAAACGACCTTATTTTGAGATTAACAAACTATATCTTAACATATTATAGTTAACTACATATGAATCATAATAAAACTGAAGTTTATTATTATTAATTAATAAATGGTAATATTTATTAGAAGACCACTTGACAAAAAGTTTTTGGGATTGTGGCATGCCAAAGAACTGACGTTTTGAGGATTTTTTGTGTTGTTTCAAAGACTTGTATCTATACTAAGTGACATATAAATCCGAACACCCAGTTTAAATGGTTTTATTTTAATAAAAGTTAGTGAATGTATTTATCTTACTGTAAATAACAAGTGAAAAAATGTTCAGCCTTATCAGTTGGACATTCCGGTTTTTATACTGCTTTTTTTTAATTCACTAACGCTCTAAAAATGAATATTTCAGCTGCAGTAAAGAATCAACGTTGGCGGATTTTGGTTCTTGACATCCTTTACGATCGGTTACGATGCCTAGAGTATGGAGACCTGTACGATTTCGTTAACTTAGTGAGTTTGATAGGGGCCGTATAGTGGGACTTCGGGAAGCTGGACTTTCTTTTCGGGCAATTGCAGTTAGAGTGCAAAGAAGTGTAGACACTGTGGTTAGGTGTTGTCAGGCATGGCTTCGAGAAGGCCGTACGCAAAGAGCAAGGGGCACTGGACGCCGCCGTAGAACAACAGACCGTGAAGATCGCCGCCTCAGATTATTGGCCTTAAGGGACCGTTTCTCCACTACCAGGTCCATTGCAAATGAATGGTTTGCAGAACACGGAAGACCTATTGGCATGCGAAGTGTTTACCGACGAATGAGAAGTTTTGGCTTCATACCGGCCACACTGGGTTCTCCCTTTAACTCGCGAACACCAACGTAATCGTCTTGAGTGGTGCAGACAACGGTCACTCTGGGATCAGGAATGGAACAGTATTGTCTTTAGTGACGAGTCTGGATTTTGTTTAGGCATGCACGATGGTCGTGCCAGGGTTAGAAGGCGACGTGGTGAAAGGAGGAATCCACAGTTTTTTGTTGAAAGACATGTTCATCACACTGTTGGAGTTATGGTCTGGGGTTCTATAGCTTATGGTTCCAGGTCACCTTTAATCGTCATCATAGGTGACATGAACGCGCACCGTTATATCCACGAAGTTCTAGAACCCCATCTTTTACCCTATCTTGACACCCTGGCAGATCCAACTTTCCAACAAGATAATGCCCGACCACATGTTGCAAGAGTCACAATAGACTTCTTTCAACATAATGATGTTACATTGTTACCATGGCCACCAAGATCTCCCGACTTATCCCCAATTGAGCACGTGTTGGATATGATGGGTGGGAGATTGCTCAATTTGCAACGTCCTCCTCAGACTCTAGAAGCACTTCGAGAGGAGTTGGTGGTTGCCTGGAATGAGATACCACAGGAGGACATTGACCACCTGATCAGAAGCATGCCTAGGCGCGTTGGAGGATGCGTAGCACATCAGGGTGCATCCACACATTATTGAAGGTCAAAGGGCTTTAAAGCAGTGCAATCATTTTGAAATTTTTATCATTTACTTATTATGCTTCATTAAGTACTTATACAAAATTTTATTAAAATAAAACCATTTAAACTGGGTGTTCGGATTTATATGTCACTTAGTATAAAATAAATTGCTGCAATTGGGAGACCAAATAAAAGACTTTTGGTTGTTTTAAAATAAAATTACATATAAATAAAATTTAATAACACTTCATATCTATTGATTGATGACATTGAGTTACCCGTTTTTTTATAGAATCATCCATGCTATAAGCCAAAAGCATGAACAATTTGGTGCAAATAGATATAAGACATAACCCCAAAAAGAGCGCTGACGAGGACGAGTAGAAAACTATGATAAATAATCAAGGAGGCCATAAAGGCGTCGTACAATTGTAGGAACTATTAACGATACGGCATTTAGACTACTGAAGAACTGCTTATAAATAAATACTATTATAAAATTGTGAGGATAAATATAGTTTTAACATTGATGCTTGGTTGGACATTGAAATTACTATGGAATTCCATAAGGTGATCTCAATATGTTTCTGTAAGAACATGACATCACCTTATATGAGTAAAATGTCATCACATAAATTGCACAAAATTGTGACTTGATTCAAGAACACGTGTCTCAGTAATTTACTCTTAGTAATGAAAGTATGTTAGGAAAAATTGCTGCGATTACATTTTATCTATTTTGCGTCGCAATTACTGGGAATAACCACTCTACCCACTGTGGAAAATATTGCAGAAAATATCAACAGGAAGTCAGATTTTTGATATCGTAATCAGCATTACTGGAGTTATAATAATTAGACTGAAAATAATGCTGGTTTTGGTGCAGATAATAGCATTGTTACATTAAAATATTTTGCAAATGCATTCACAAATTATAAACATATGGTTTAATTACTATTTCAGTTTTACACCTACAGGATCTTTAGTACCACTACTGCTCAGAAAGAAAAACACCGTAGTAATTAATGCTAGTCCCTCATAGTTTTTGAGATTACGTACTTTAGATATTCTTCGACATCTACAAATCTGAGCCATCCAGTATAAGTATGAGATGTTAAGATACAGGTTTCTAACGGACTGAAATCCCATGTTACGTGAAATTTCGGCGAAAGGATAACACGTGGGTAGGTTTCAAATTTTATTCAAGTCAAAACGTAAAAGGTGTTAAAAGTATAAAAAGCCATTACAAGTTTACATATGAATTCGGCTTGTTAAAATGGTCATGTAGTAAGTCCGTAAATTTCCCCTTTCGATGATTGAATGAATTGAACTGCACTGGTTTTTGCAAAATACTTATCGTTCGAAAAAGAAAAATATTCTAGTAGAAGTCTTTAAGCAAAATCGATTTGGCTTTGATGATACTGATACTAATCTCACACACCTGTAGCGTATTGTTTTTTCGCTAAACGCAGACTTAAGTGCTGACTGCCGCCTATGTAAGTGCTTGAGAAAATAATTCTGTACAATTTGATGCGCCTTTTGATAATAGATTTGCGTGTATCAAATTGCTACGTCCGGCAGTGGTGCCTGATGTCACTGTTGATGGTCCCAATTTTGTACATTTTCATTCATTTTCAAGATTTTGGGATTTGATAGTTGAAGATATACCACAGGAAAACCTTTGATCCAGCGTCAATGCCTAAACGTTTTTGAAACCTTGTTGGAATATCCAAAGTTGCATGTGCATGACCTGCTTCAGCATACGTTAAAATGTTACGGAGACTTTGATCTTCAATTCAAATATTGTTCAATGTTCGATCCGTGGTCTAAAACTAGATGGTTTTGGCTTAACAAACTGTAATTATGAGCAATTTCAGATATATTAAACGAAACTTGACCTTCAACGAAAACAAAGCCCTTTCTCATTAAAAAAAATACCGACTCGGTAACGATATTCAAACAGATAAAATCTATGACGAACTGGAATTCGTTTTCATATATATTTAGCGTTTAACTCGTTCGAATAAAACACATCAGCATGAATAAGTTTACAAAAAAGTCGAAACGTATAGGGAATAAATTAAATAGGTACGTGTTCCATGTTTTAAAATATTCACCTATTCATGCAGTATAACACATTTATTTATCATTTAAATAAAGCGTCGAGCTGTAAAAAGTATTTAAAATGCTTTCAGGTTGGCAGTCATTATGTGTATAAGCTCCTTTGAATTATTAGAGTCAGTGGGGTACATATTAATAATATAGATTACAAATTGACAGGATTCATTTTTTACAGCACAAAGCTTAACAATCCTATTTAATAATAATAGTAATAATAATAATTTATTCATTCTGTGCATCACAAAGTGATATACGATAAGTCAATTGAATATTAGTATAAACAGAATTGTCTACATACATAAATAATATTCGAAACATCAAATAAAAACACTAAGTGTATAAACATCAAAACGAATTAAAATTACAAATTAAAATTGAACAATACATTAAAACAATTAAAAAAGACTGTCACTCATTAAAAACTCTTCTACAGAGTAGAAAGCCTTATCAAGTAAAATTTGGCTCTATCTTTTTTATATAATATGATGACAAAACCCAGTTGGTACATGCAATAGACTACAGTATATTCAGATAAGAGATAGACCGGACATAAACAAGACCACGTGATCATCGAACGCTGTAACATTCGGCAGGGACGTATTAAGAGTCACGCAGTACATATTTTAGATAGTAGATGCTGCTTTGCGTAACTTTGTAGTAAATTAGCACAATTCGATGTGTATACGATTGGTGATGGATATAGGATCATGTGGGGGTGGGGTAAGAAATATATAATGATGTAAATATACGTAAGGGTTTCAAAATGTTCGCTTCGATTTCCAGCTTCGGATGCCGTCTGATGTTTGGTTAAAAAAGTTCTAACAAATGAAAATGACAATAAAACATCAACGCATTTTATCGAAAGTTATAAAAGTTTTGTTATTTGTAATATGTTTTATCTGCCCCCTGGAATTAATGTTTAGAACCTTGTTCCCAAGGTTTGAAAAACATCCGATTGTTGTCTATTACTCGTATTTACCTGCTGGATTTTTTAATCCGGTGGACAGTCCATCTAGAAAGGCTCTCCTGGATGAAGTTACAGAATCATCAACCCATACTTTACTTGTAGTGTGTCCTGCGTTTACCCATGTTTCATCAAGGTAATAAATCTTCCTGTTTTGATTTCTATATTTCCCAATTTTTGTTAAATAATCCCTCCTCCATAGCACAATTTCTTCTCTATCCAGTAGTAAACTATTACGACCCCGTTTTTTCCATTTGAAATTTAAATGCTTCAGTAACGCATGGAAAGTTGATCGTTTGAAATTTGGCAACGTTGTATCTCCATTTACCTCCTGCAGTACTTTATCTATAGTAGGTATTTCATTCCTAAAGAAGAATTCGTGCACTTTTCTCCTAAACGCATGCTTATCAGCTTCATCCAATGATTTAACAATACTTTTGCGATGTTTACTGGTCATTGGCTCAGAAAAGGTGTGATTTTTTTTGTATTGTCTTAACACATTAAACACTGATGCGCGACACACCCCAACTTTGTGAGAAACCTTCACAACAATTTCTTTGATGGTTGATGCCTCGTTCTCCTCGCACTCGATCTTATATATATTCAAAATGACCTCTTTCATTTCTGCACTCAGGTGTCTTTTTTTAGAGCGTTTCCTAGGTGGACTACAGGAGTTTACAACTTCATCGGCAGTATCTGTGCTACTGGGCATTTTGCGCAAGCAGTTGATAACAATAACAATCAATAACAAGGTATAACAATAACAACGACAAACTCAACAACTTAATAAGATAACAAACGAAAACGTCCAAAGAAATATCAAATTGCAATGATGCACACGACATACGTAACACGTCTGAACCTGAATGTGACTCTGCCTTGATACGACTGCTCTGCCGCTCGACATAGGCATTTAATTGCGAATTGACCAATGAGGGCTCCTGTTTTACGTCGAGACGGCGGCGTTAGCGTGAAAATCACCCGAACCTTTTGTTTACATCCGGTCTATCTCTTATCTGAATATACTGTAACTTTCTCTATATGCGTATCCCATTTGCAGTTTTGCGATATGTGTATTCCTAAAAATTTTATAGCTTCTGTTTGTTCCATGGATCTACCGCTTGATTTTATAAGGAGACTACGATCCATGTCCAGGTTTTTGCCGTTAACAAGTAATGTAATCATTAGCATACGTTACCGAGAATTTGGAGGGAAAGTCATTGACATATATTGTGTATAGGAGGAGACCAAGTATGGAACCCTATGGAACCCCTGTATGATATAGGTGCTGGTTTTCTGTTGCTTAGACAACTGTGGAACCAGTCAAATGGCTTACCTTTGATTCCATATCTATCCAATTTATCCAAAAGTATTACATGGTCAACTAAGTCAAAAGCTTTACTCAAGAAATATTCCTACACACTTTTCGCCATTGTCCATTTTCCAATACAGTTCATCAAGAAAATGAAGCACAGCTTTTTTGGTTTACAAACCTTTTCTGAATCCAGACTGTCTTCTGATGAATAATTTGAAACTGTCAAAAAATTGACAAATTGTAAGGAAACATATTTCTCAAATACACATTACAGATGTCGTGGTTATTACCAACAAGAGCTTAATTTTTGCAACTTTAAGTTTATCTGGAAATGTCCCCTCCTCAATGGAACAATTAATAAAAAATGCTAGAGGTTGGCTAAGGAAACTATATGACATTTTTAAAATATTTGCACTAATTTTATCTGCGCTAGTAGAGTTGGAGTTTTCACGGTTATTTATTATTGATATTATGTCACAACCTACAGCGGGTTGAAAATAGAAGTAGTGACTGTTTCTGTCTACATTATTTCCATTATTTCCTGTACCATTATGTTCATATGAGCCTGGAATATTATTAAAATGCTGCATAAATTTTTCGGCAATCTCTTTTGGTTCTGTTATTATTTTATTTTCTATGTTTAAGTTGATGATTTCGTGCTTAGGTGTGTTTCTGTTTTCATTTATTACATTCCAAGCACTTTTTGTTTTATTTTTTTGCATTTAGTATCTTTTTGTTGTAATACAGGGTTCCGCAAAGTTGGGGTTTTCCTTTATACGACGTGTAGACCTTGAAAACATAAGCAATTTTTCTTAGTACGATATACACCAATGTCTTAAGGGAACCGAGATAAAGGGCTCTGCAACATCAAAAATATCTGAATACCGTCCTGTAGCCGCGGCATCCCCGAGTGGTACTAGGACACTAGCTCAACCCGACGACAGAACTGGGTCGGGGTCAGTGTGTCAGGTCAGTATGCAACCTTCAACCGACGGTTACGGTCACGCGTGTAGAGGTAATCGCGTAGACGAGAATCCCTCAACAAGCACTAGAGACGTGGTTAGAGAAGTGCAAGTATCAAAAACTAAAGTGTGGCAAACGCTGCGTGAAGAGGGGCTGTATCCGTTTCACGTCCAACGTGTACAAGCCCTTCAACCTGACGATTTTCCAGCAAGAGTGCGGTTTTGTGAGGGGTTGTTGCATCAACATGACAATAATCCGGGCTTTTTGAAGTGCATATTGGTGACAGACGAATCTACGTTCACGCGTAATGGGGTGAATAACTTTCGCAACACTCATGTTTGTCAGTAGAAAATCCGCACGCTGTCCGTCGGGCCCATTTTCAACAAACATTTTCGGTGAATGTTTGGGCTGGCATGGTGAACGGTATGCTCATTGGACCATTTATTCTCCCAAATCGATTGGACGGGATGCAATACCTAGACTTTTTACGCAACATTTTGTTTGCCTGCGTCTGCTCGGTAGCGCATCAGCTGATTTCATTTTCTGATGGAGCGGTATGATTTCGGGCAGAGACGTACTTAGCCCTTCTCGTCAACTGGAGAGTGAGTACTTTTTCCTTTATTTTTTCTTTACTTGGTCGCCCTCGTTTCACTACACATTACCTTTGTTATTTCAAGGGTAGTTGTTTCTGAAAAGGAGAACCCCAACTTTGCGGACACCCTGTATAGTCGCTTAGCTGCCCCTAAAACTTTGGCATATACCCTTTTATATTTTTTATACAACTCTATAAGAAATACACCTCCCGTCTTAGACAAATCATACAGATAGTGAAGCTTATCTCTTGATATTAAGATACCTTTTGTAATCCATCGTTTTCTGGTTCATCTTTTTACAGTTTTGGTTATAACTGGGAATGCTATGTCAACGTAAAACTGAAACGTTTGTTGAAATAAATAAAACTTCTCATTAATATCCCCATGTTGGATTTATTATACAGGTCTTGGTACTGGTAGGAAATATGGTAATATAAATTTCACAATTTTAGCATTTTGAAAGTGGAACTTTTTATAATTCCGAACCAAATGAAGCAAAATGTTTTCAATAAAGTAGTATGGCACTCAAAAGCTACAACTAATTTAAAGCGGAAATTAAAAGCTTCCTCATGAGACACGCATTTTAAAGCATTAATTAATTTTTAAATATGAATCCATAATTTTCTTATAATCATGTTTTTTACTGTATCATTTTGGGGACAAATGTACGGAGACATCTATGATGTGTTAAATATGTTCAATAGATGCATATACATGTAATTACCGGAATTGTAAATGCATTAATATATTAACATGCGATACACCCTATACAGGGTATTTTCAAAGTTGAGTCATTTATTTTAACCGCTTGTAGAAGTTGATATACCAAAAATATATATAAAAGTTGTATAATAAAAGAAATAGTAAATTTTAAAAAGTAAAAATATTTAGATATTCTCGACAACTGCTTTGTAATTTTTTACTCCCTAAATTTTTTCGAAAATGATCAGTATCCTCTGAAACGTCAAAAATCACAGATTATATGATTTTTGTGGTTTACGTTTCTTTTTGCGAGTAGCTCTGCCGCTACTGGTTATCAAAAACTACAAAGCATTTTCGTGCTTGGCATTGTTGTAATCTTGTGTAAAACTTCCATCCAAATCCAAGAAGTACTTTTCAAGTTAAATACGGGACAAGGATATATAACATCCTAAAAACATATCTGATTTTCAAAATTTTTCGCGATTACAACAATATTTCCTTCCCAGTAGGCGTGGAAGTAAAAACGAACGTTTATGTCCCAATATTGTTGTTTGCTGGAAAGTGAATGTACACAAACTTTGACAGCCTATATATTGGGAGTACGTCAGATAAGAAGATTTTTATATAGGGTATCGCAAAATAAACCCTAGGGATTAAATTATTTATTACGCATCTATTTTTTACACTTATTTTGGAATCCAGTAGAAAACATGGGCGCCTGCAGGCATTTATCTCAAAGCGGGCGGCTCATCGGCCAGAGACAACGTGTGAAAGTGTATCAGCCCCTAAAACTATTTCAAAGAGATAGTAAGTCTTCAGAGGGGATGGCGGGGGGAGAATCCTCAAAATTGTAAACAAAGTCATGCTAAATATGCAAATTTTAAGGTTAAACCGGATGGGATAGCATCGTGTACAGTAATGCCAGCGTGGGGATCAAACCAATATGGGAGCCAATTATCAGCAACAGTTGGAACAACCAGGGCAGATCTCCCAAAGTCATAACTACCGACCAACCATATTACTCAGGACAGGTCATCACATAGCATCACGTCAGCGATAATAGTACAAATAATTGTGGAAGGAATATGTATACCAGTTCACCTGAACACGATCGAGGATAACTTATCACCGGTGAACAAAATTAAAATAATTTTTATGGCATGAACAAAACGAGGTGGTGATTATGTAAAACTTACCCAAAAAGCCGGAAATAGCTTTTGATTTTTTCTATCACCCACGGTTTTCTTGCAATAAGGCATTTTATTTGCTGCTTATACTCGTAAAATATACTAAGTGACATATAAATCCGAACACCCATCTTAAATGGTTTTATTTTAATAAAAGTTGGTGAATGTATTTATCTTACTGTAAATAACCAGTGAAAAAATTTTCACCCTTATCAGTTGGACATTCCGGTTTTTATACTGTTTTTTTTTTAATTCACTAACGCTCTAAAAATGAATATTTCAGCCGCAGTAAAGAATCAACGTTGACGGATTTTGGTTCTTGACATCCTTTACGATCGGTTACGATACCTAGAGTACGGAGACCTGTACGATTTCGTCAACTTAGTGAGTTTGATAGGGGCCGTATAGTGGGACTTCGGGAAGCTGTACTTTCTTTTCGGGCAATTGCAGTTAGAGTGCAAAGAAATGTAGACACTGTGGATAGGTGTTGTCAGGCATGGCTTCGAGAAGGCCGTACGCAAAGAGCAAGGGGCACTGGACGCCGCCGTAGAACAACAGATCGTGAAGATCGCCGCCTAAGATTATTGGCCTTAAGGGACCGTTTCTCCACTACCAGGTCCATTGCAAATGAATGGTTTGCAGAACACGGAAAACCTATTGGCATGCGAAGTGTTTACCGACGAATGAGAAGTTTTGGCTTGTTTTCATACCGGCCACACTGGGTCCTCCCTTTAACTCGAGAACACCGACGTAATCGCCTTGAGTGGTGCAGACAACGGTCACTCTGGGATCAGGAATGGAACAGTATTGTCTTTAGTGACGAGTCTCGATTTTGTTTAGGCATGCACGATGGTCGGGCCAGGGTTAGAAGGCGACGTGGTGAAAGGAGGAATCCACAGTTTTTTGTTGAAAGACATGTTCATCACACTGTTGGAGTTATGGTTTGGGGTGCTATAGCTTATGGTTCCAGGTCACCTTTAATCGTCATCATAGGTAACATGAACGCGCAGCGTTATATCCACGAAGTTCTAGAACCCCATCTTTTACCCTATCTTGACACCCTGGCAGATCCAACTTTCCAACAAGATAATGCCCGACCACATGTTGCAAGAGTCACAATAACTTCTTTCAACATAATGATGTCACATTGTTACCATGGCCACCAAGATCTCCCGACTTATCCCCAATTGAGCACGTGTGGGATATGATGGGTAGGAGATTGCTCAATTTGCAACGTCCTCCTCAGACTCTAGAAGCACTTCGAGAGGAGTTGGTGGTTGCTTGGAATGAGATACCACAGGAGGACATTGACCACCTGATCAGAAGCATGCCTAGGCGCGTTGGAGAATGCGTAGCACATCAGGGTGCATCCACACATTATTAAAGGTCAAAGGGCTTTAAAGCAGTGCAATCATTTTGAAATTTTATCATTTACTTATTATGCTTCATTAAATACTTATACAAAATTTTATTAAACTAAAACCATTTACGCTGGGTGTTCGGATTTATATGTCACTTAGTATATAAGGATATGTGTGTTAGAGTACTAATAAACACTCGAATAAACATCAATCTCAGAATGTTATTATCGATGTTTTATGGCGATATGTTGCTCCTGAAGCATCTCTTAACAATGTCCAGCAATATTCAGCAAGCAAATTGACACTCCATTTGCCTTGATACCATTTTTCCATAGCAGCAACCTCTTGGTGGAACCGTTCACCATGTTCATCACTTAGCGCACCTAAATTTTCCGGAAAAAAATCGAGATGAGAACCCAAAAAGTAAATGTTTACAGACATGTTACATACCATTACTTTATAAGCATTACTTAGTTCACTCACAAGATCTTTATAATTGTCCGCCTTCACATTGCCTAAAAAATTTGGTAATAACTGATTTAAAAGCATTCCAAGCTTGTAATTCAGTTTGATTTAGAGCACTGTCAAATACATCATCCTTCATAATTTTCCGTATTTGTGGACCCACAAATATACCCTCTTTAATTTTTGCCTCATTAAGTCTCGGAAATATTTTAAATACAGAAACCCTCTTCCATTTCGATCCATAGCTTTCACAAAATGTTTCATCAGTCCCAACTTAATATGCAGAGGTGGAAGCAACACGTTTTTAGGATCAACTAGTGGTTCATGAGCACTGTTTTGGAGGCCCGGAGTTAATTCCTGACGAATTGGCCTCTCCTTCTGTTCATAATGACGATCTCGGGCACGACTGTCCCATTCACAAAGAAAACAACAATATTTGGTATATCCCAGTTGCATTCGAAGAAGAAGCGCTTTGACCTTTAAATCTGTACGTATGGCCCATCCATATTCATTATATGCCTTCATATGAACTGCGTGCACTATAGGTACAGATGGATATTTATTACCGTTGTGTACCAATACCGCTTTTAAACTAAGCTTAGAGGAATCAATGAACAGGCACCAAGCATTTGGATCATGTTTCTGTCCTAACGCGTAAAACAAATTGTTGACATTGGGGCAATACGAGTATATCAACCCCCTTTCTTGACGGAAACAGTGTGTGAGGCCTTGTTGCCGTTTTCGGTAAAAAGTAATGTTAACATCACCGTGGAGAAGATACCATCCTTTTAATATTGACGCTAAAAGTTCTGACTGGGATTATGACAGATTTAATTCTCGAGCTAAGTCATTAAGTTCGCCCTGTGTGATCAAATGCGGCCCTGTTGAACATCCTGGCAGGTCCAACTAGGATCGGAAATTTTTACGCTTTCTGTACCATCACTTTCAGAATCGGTGGATTTGACTTTTTCATCCAAAGACCGAGATCCTCCTGGTGGAACTGGGACAGAAAGTTCATCACTACGCTTAACGGGCCGCAAAGCTGATGGTAAATTAAAATACTTAACAGTATGTTTCGATTTTGGTCCAATACCTTTAATATTTGTGAGGCAAAAATAGCAATCAATAGTATATGGTCTCTCGGTTCTCTCCAAGCCATTGATACCGCAAAGGGCATTTTACGATTGTCGCCTCTTAACCAACCTGTTAACAACGTTACACAAGTCTTACAACATATATGAGGGGCCCATAGTTTATCTTGGTCGCCTACTTTAATTCCAAAATAAAGTTCATATGCTTTCAACACATTGTCCATAAAGCTAGTCTCGATCACAATAAACTAAAAACAACAGTACTCAGAACATCTCAGTACTCTTCTACACAGAAAACGTAACTGACTGGACTGCTATTAGTCTACTAGTAAACGCAATGTGCTCTCTAAACATAGAGCTCGCATATAATAAACAGGAATAGACAGTTCTTAACATTATATATATGCGTCATCGCATAAACGCCGAGAAATGCAGCAATATGAGATGTTACGTATCGTAATTCATAAAAGTAGATGTTACCGAATATCTGTGGGTGATAGAAAAATTCTGTTTTTAGATTCGATTTAAGGGCCTCAAAATACATAAGATACACCCAAAAATTGTCATGTCATAAATTCTGTGTTTATCGGTGATCAATCGAAACTTTTGAAACACCCTGTATAGTTTGATCGAAGATTCAACGAACCTAAGTGAACCTACTTAGTCACTATTAGATTCTGACTTTTGAAACGATTTTCTTTGAAAGCTCTAACGAAGGCGTAGGAAGTCTGAGTCAATCTACTTCGCGCCATTTTATCTACAGGGTCCGCCAAAGGAACCTGACGTTTTCAGAATGGATAGTACGAAGCTGTTTTTTGACGTAGAACATCGGTTACAGTGGGCAAGACATCGGTAGTAGATGCCATTTCAGTAGTCATGGAGCTGTGGAGAAGTGAACATCGCGCATTTGTTGTTGAGACGTATTTTAAAAATCACGACTCGGTGATCATTACACAGCGTCTATTTCGTACACATTTCGATGTCGGACGTCATGGTTCTGTTCCATGCCGTAACACAATTAAGTTGTGGGTCAAAAATTTTCCTCGATCTGCATCAGCAATGAAAGCTAAGCCACCAGGAATGCGTCGAACAGTTCGGACTCCAGCCAATATTGAGAGGGTGCGAACAGCGGTGCAGCAAAGTCCACGTCGTTCAGCTAGGCTACAAGCAATTAGTCTAGGGCTTTCAGAAACAACAGTGCGGCGTATTTTGCATAAGGATTTACATTATCACCCTTACAAATTAGCGATGGTTCAAGAACTGACAGCTGAAGACTTTGTGAACCGTTTGACTGCAAGCAACCAGCTTCTGGAACTTTTGGATGAAAACGCTTTAGGTGGCTTAATTATGTCTGATGAGGCGCATTTCGAGTTGTCAGGCTACGTAAATAAGCAGAATTTTCGCTACTGGTGTGCAGAAAACCCGAGAGAACTTCACCAGCGACCCTTCATAGTCGCAAGGTTACTGTTTGGTGCGGAGTGTCGCGATTCGGCATAATTGGACACTATTTTTTTGAGGACGATGCTGGAAATTCTGTCACGGTCAATTCGCAACGTTATCTGGAAATGTTAAACACATTTTTGGAACCAGAGCTTCGTCGACGGAACATAGATTTAAATACTGTATGGTTTCAGCAAGATGGCGCCGCAGCGCATACAGCACGAGCAACAATGGTTCGACTGCGAGAAATGTTTCCAGGAAGAGTCATTTCGCGGAATGGAGATGTTCCTTGGCCGGCAAGGTCTCCCGATCTTACGGCTTGTGACTATTGGTTATGCGGTTATCTCAAAAACAAGGTATATTTAACGAGCCCAAGGACCATTGAAGAATTGAAGGAAAACATTCGCAATCAAATTAGCGCGATTCCGATGAGTATGGTACAGCGCGTAATGGGGAATGTGCGAAACCGTTTGGAAGAGTGTTTCCGCAGTGAAGGACATCATTTGACCGAAGTTATTTTCCATACATAAAATGGCATGTAATACACTTTCGATTATTTATATATGAAAATAAATATCTTGAAAGATACATTTGTAGTTTCATATTGAAACTCATCAGGTTCCTTTGGTGGACCCTGTAGTATGCACCGTTCCAAGATAATTGCATTTTATAGCCTCAGCACCTCGGGAATTCAAAGTTCCCTTCTCGATGCGCTACTGTTTAATGTCGCCTACAGTGTTTATTGGCCGGGCGAATATATACAGAAAGCCGATTTCCTGTTTGACAGGAAACGCGCTACGATAGCATCTGTAGCACGCTAGATCGAAACGCTGCTGCCACCGAACGATCAATTAGAAAACAGATCGGAGATCGGCAGCGATTTTGTGAATGATCCAGATCCACTCTAATTGGCTACGAGAGGGGCAATCCAAGACTTACATTTTGTATGGTGTGCGACACCAGTTGATGCGAGTTTGATTGCCCTTTTTTGTTCTCTCCGTGATATTTGTTGTTTCGGAAAGTGAATGCGTGACTATCTCAGGTTCACGATCTCTTCTGTCGTGGGCGTGGACAGTTGGTAGTTTTCGAACGCCTTGAACCGTGGAATAAATGGATCAAATAGCTGTACATTTATACTACTATTCCACACGCTTTACCTCTTTCTTTTGTTTCAAATACATTTTATTCCTGGCAAAACTATTAGTATGCAGGATTTATTTGTCGAACAAATTTCCGTTAATTATCATTGTCCAAAAACAAAGAGTCAACAGTCAACATCTTGAGGTATTGATAACTCCCTTTAAAGATGGAACAACCATGTTAACAAAAAAAAAAAATAATCAGAAATAATGCATGTAAACTCAAAATACTTGCAAACATTCTTACAGAATACTGTGCTATGCCTTAGTTGAAACATATATAATATTCGGCATCAAACAATTTATATATAGTCAACGCCAAACACAGTGGCGTGCACGTCATCACGATAAAAATTCCCCGACCTAATGCCTAGGTTTCTATCACAAACAATTGCTCTATTGCAGTTTCATATTAATGTGATATATAAATTGTAAAATGGTCATTACTCTCTTATTATGGTTAATAGTCATATAAACATTGTTATTAAAATATCACATAAGTTGCTTTCTGATAAATTTAGACGCATTATGCGAAATAAAATGTTTTGCAAACGCTCCAATCACTTATCGACATGTAAACGCACTAAACCGATTTCGCAGCGTTGACACATTGTCACCTTGAAACTTATTTAAACTGGGAACTGACATTTGTATTAATTTTGACACTGAATCAATTTGTGGCATTTCAAATCTTTATAAATCCTTTGGCCCCGCATACTGTAAATCAACAACTGTTTGTTTCAAAACAAAATTATTCATTTTACGAGTAGATAAAGGCAATTTTGGTATATAAAGATGCCCAAACAGTTAAATAGTCGGTGTAAGGAACTCGTGGCCTCGTTAATGCACTACTTTGAGCAAGAAAGGGACAACAACGGGCCTTTGTTGCCTTTAAATGCTGTTCAAGAGGTAGGTTACTAATAATTATATGTAATGTATATTAATAATAGTGAAATTATATTTCATTTTTTGTAGCGTGTTGCTGCTGCTTTAAAAATTAGTTTAAGGACAGTTAGTCGTATTTCCGAGGGTGTGAAAAGTGATGCAAATTTAGAATCGCCCAAGAAAAAGCGGAGTTATATTAAACATGTAACCAACACAGCGACATTGGATACAAGTGCCATTCGAGAAGTGATCTATAATATGTATCACAAAAGTAAGATCTTATTATAATAACTTATCAGAAATTTGCATTAATTTGTTAACTAAATTATAATGTCATATTACACATGGTTTCAGAAGAACAAGTTACGATACAAACTTTATGGTCTCAATTAAGAGATAGGGCATTATTTGATGGTAGTGCCACGTCTTTAAGGCGGTTGCTTAGAGATCTTGGATTTAAGTGGCTTAAGGACAATCCGCGACGAGGGCTCATGGAACTACCAAGTATAGCTTTGAAAAGGGTGGAATTTCTAAGGCAATACAATCAAGCCAAGGTTGAGGCCTTATACCAGTTTGTCTTCCTCGATGAAACTTGGATATTTCAAAATGGGACCATAGGTCGCTCTTGGCAAAATGGAAACCAAAAAAGCGTGAAAGCTATTAAAACAGATGGTAAAAGGTATGTACTTTTACACAATTTGCACTATAAAATTTAAAACTAATATATTTTAGATACATTATATTACATGCTGGAAATGAAAATGGGTTTATTGAGGGTAGTGAAGCGATATTTTCTTCGAAAACAAAATTGAGCGATTACCATGGAGAGATGAACCAGGACAATTTTTTGAAATGGTTTCAACATCAGTTATTAGAAAAATTGGAGAGTCCATCTATGATTATACTGGATAACGCCCCTTATCACAGCATGATATTGAACAAAGTGCCCAACAATGCATGGACAAAAAAAAATATCCAAGACTGGTTGACAAATCAAAACATACCATTTTTAAACACAATGTTTAAAACAGAGCTATTGAGTATTGTTGCTCGGTACATAATGCTTCTTAATTATATATATTTTGGTCGACAGTTTATATTTCTTTTGTTTATTCCTATTCTTAAAATAACTGCTTTTTTAGAAACAAACCACCTAAAATATACGTGATTGATGAATTGGCGGAACAACATGGGCACAAAGTTCTTCGTCTGCCTCCTTACCATTGTATATTTAACCCTATTGAGTTAATTTGGGGCATAGCAAAAGGTTACTATAACAGACATATTGGTAGAGATGGTAACAGTGAAAAAGACTGTTTGGATATGTGGAACGAGGCTCTACAAACGGTTACCCCAGACATGTGGAAAAATAGTGTTCGACATACTGAGCAAGAAATTTTTAAATGGTATGAAAGAGAACGAATTTTTGATCGACCAGACATCGAACCTTTAATAATCAACTTTGAGAGTGATGAAGATTCAGATTCAGCTAGCGCTGAAGAAAGAAACTCCGACTAACTTTATTGTACAGAAAAAGCTTACACCAGTAGCTTACCTAATTTTAGAATGCATTTTTCTGTATGAATTCTGTAAAATAAATACCATGCATAAAATTTGGAGGACCCCATTTGGATTTTTATTCAGTACCTTTAAGCTATCAATTAAATATGATAGTTTCATAGTGTCATCTGATCAATAATTGTCATACTTAATGATTATGCAAGTACAGATCTATAATTTTATTATACTATTATTTTTGTTCTCATTTGAGGTTAATATTGCTTATAAACCTAGATATGTAAATAATAAATTTTATTATTTTACAAAAAGTTTGGCAACAATGTAAATTTTTCAACACACCCACCTTGATGACGTGCACGCCACTTTGTTTGGCGTTGACTATACGGAAACTTTATTTCTTACTTGCCACCACTTTACATCATAAACATAATGAACAAAAAACACGAGCATGACACACGATTTCGGATAAGGCCATCAAATATTAAAAGATCACACAAAACATTATTTGAATTGTTAGCAGCTAAGTTTTGTAGTACCTGAAGAAATAAGGACACTTAAATTTGGAAAAAAATAGACGAACCTTAAAAGAGTGGATTTGTACTGTACCGCGAATGACCGTAAATAATTATATAGAAAACTAAACCTGCAAAATTCAAAATTATGTAAATACTCTTTAGAATTGATTATTAAGATATACAGGGTGGCGCATCGAAAACGAAACAGACGTATTTACTGGCAGCTCTTTTTTTTTGAAAAACGCTCAGACCCGTCGATTTTGTTTTCGAGGGGGACACAAGTTTGGCACAAAATCACGTTAGCACGTGCAGTCCCCTAAGCGGGGGTGACACCACCCCCAAAATCTTAAATGGAAAGGGGCGTCGAGTGATGCCTTATTTTAAAGGTCTTTCAATTCTCTTTATAATGATATAAAATTAATGTACTTCAGTTCAGTAGTTTTGAAGATTTATTGATTTAAAGCTCAAATAAAACTAATAGTGGAGATCAATACATTTGGCAGCAAAAGTAATTTAAAAATGAATAATGAACTGACCCGTTAGGCAAGTAAATGTTAAACATGGCCACCACGACTCTCCATACAATAATAAAGATTTTGCTCAAAATGTTGCCGAACATTTTGCAATATTTGAGGAGTAATTTGAAGACACTCATTCACAATTCCTTGTCGCAGGTCTTCTAATGATGTTGGCTGAGTAGCATAGATTTTGCTTTTTAAATGACCCCACATAAAGAAATCCAAAGGTGGTAGATCTGGCGATCTTGGGGGCCATTCAATGGGACCTCTTCTACCAATCCATCGATCTGGAAACGTCTGATCTAAATATTGTCTAACACGTAATGCGTAATGTGGTGGGGCACCATCCTGTTGGAACATCAACCTATTCGCAATGTACCGCCGATCATTCTGATTTTCAATTATGGCTGTTAATGCAGGATCTATGGCGTCTTCCAGTATTTCCAAATACATTTCACCGGTCAAGTTTCCAGGTAAGAAAAAAGGACCAACTAAATGATCGCCAAATATACCAGCCCAAACATTTAATTTTTGTGGCTGCTGTGTATGAACCTCATGATAAATTCTGGGATTAGAATCGGACCAATATCGGCAGTTATGACGATTTACTACGCCATTTAAGAAAAAGGAACATTAGTCGGTAAAGCAAGTGTTGAATAGAAAATGTTCATCGTTTATAATTCGTTCACTCATATCTTCACAAAATTGTAAGCGCCGATCAAAATCGTCTTCATTAAGTTCTTGTACCAGGTGAATTTTATACGGATGAAAACTATGGGCCTTTAGAATCCGTTGGACAGTACGTCGACTAACACCGCACACAGTCTCCAATTTGAGGGTACTTAACGTAGGATCTACATAAACTTGCCCTAAAACCCCCACTTCCAAGTTATTTTAGCAACAAAGTTTGGTCAATTCAATCGCAAACTATGTACTAAATTCCTATTTAAAATAAGTACGAGATATTTCCTTATCTTTCTTCAAGAAATAACTGTTTTGCCACAAAAAAACGCTCCAATAGCTATTTTCAACAACAAAATGATAAACAAACCATGGGGGTAGTGAAGAAAAGCATTTACTTATTAAGTAAATTCTTTTAGTCAAATTTCTTCTGAAAGTAGTACAAAATAGTCTGATTTACCTATTAAAGTCTAATTTAAGCTTTAAATCAATAAATCTTCAAAACTACTGAACTGAAGCTCATGTATTTACATCATTATAAAGGGAATTGAAAGACCTTTAAAATGAGGTATCACTCGACCCCCCTTTCCATTTGAGATTTTAGGGTTGGTGTCACCCCCGCCCAGGGGGCTGCACATGTTAACGTGATTTTTTGCCAAACTTGTGTCCCCCTCGAATACAAATGCGTCTGTTTCGTTTTCGATGCGCCACCCTGTATAATTGACCCACAGACGATGCCTTCAGTAAACTTTTGATATTTATTTGCCCATTTTGGCGAATAAAATCGTTATTATATACCACATGCTGCCAAAGGGAAAAAAATGAACGGAATCAAGTCCGGCGATCTAAACGGTCAAGACAATTTATGGTTTAAATAAAACGTTTCTTTTGTACAGCTTTGGTTGAATTTCGAAGATGTGCTTGTACTTGAAGAACATAATATAAACATGAATAAACGATCGACAATATTAAATAAAAACATGAATTTTATTCAAAAATCGAACAGTTTTTTAAATTTTGACTAAACTATACAGGGTTATCCAAATTAAGTGTCCACCATTAGTAACTTTGTTATTAGTGAAAATACAAAGTTGTTTGAATTAGCAAACTAGTAGCATTTTTAACGCTGGTAAAAATGAGAAATAAAAAAAAAACAATTGAGAGTCGTTATTTTTTCAGTAAAATAACATTTTTTTAAATGGAAACCCCTGTATATTATATTTTTTTCTGTTAAAGCATCAAAAAAACAAAAAAGTTCATAATGACTTTTCCGCTAAAGTCAAAAATAAAGTCAAAATAACAATAAATATTTTTAATTATTTGCAGTATTATAATATTAAGACGGCTATGAAAACAACATGGCGTTCGCGATTTGACAGCATTAAGATAAGCGACAAATTGTTAAACTGGACATACTCGCAACTAGAAGGCTTTGGAAAACAATGATAAAATCAAATAATGTCAAACATTAGTGTAAATACTTGTTTATAAGCTTTATTGTGTCATTAATTTAAAGAAAAATGTTCTCCCATGAAGAAAAGTGTGATATGTTAGAATGCTATTTAGTGTGCAGAAAATCCTCCTTGAGAGCAAGAGAATACTACAGTGAATTATATCCCGCTCGCATTCAACCGTATGAACGATATTTTCTGAGACTTTATCGAAAATTTAGGGGCAACGAAAATTTTTTTGCTAAAACAAGGGCAAAAAAAGAATTCATAATAAGCGAGGCCACGGAAATTGCAGTTATTGGATATTTTGAAGCTTATCGTGAGAATTCAATAGCAGATATTCTCAAGGACTCTAATTTCAGTTATGGTACTGTTCAAAGGATTTTAAAAAAATACAAATTTATTCCGTATAAGTACCGACCAGTTCAAACGCTTTTGGCAGGGGATCCAGAGAGAAGACTTGTTTTTTGCCATTGGTATCTTAGCTTCTGTCGCCAAAATGTAAATAACTTTCGTTACCTTTTATGGACAGATGAATCAAATTTTTCAAATTCTGGAATGTTTAATAGAAAAAACCACCATTATTGGTCAAGAGAAAATCTTTTGTTAGTACATCCAAGAGGCCCACAAGTCCGTTTCAGTTTCAACGTTTGGTGCGGTATAATTGGTTCAAAAATTGTTGGCCCGTTCTTTTATGAGGGAACCCTAACTGGTGAAAGATATGTGGAATTTATGTCAGAAATTCTGACTAATTTCTTAGACGAATTGGATCTTATAAGTAGACATCATCTGCATTTTCAGCAAGATGGCGCACCTGCCCACAACTCCAGAGGTACTTATCATTTTCTAAGTACTACTTTTAATGATCAGTGGATAGGAACAAATGGCCCAATACAGTGGCCTCCCAGATCACCAGATCTAAACCCCCTTGATTACTTCTTGTGGGGTTACTTAAAGAACCAAATTTACAAGCGAAGGTACGATAACCTTGACGCGTTAAAGACTGCAGTTAGGGAAAAGATAACCCAGATAGATGGTAGGACCATACTTAAGACAGTTCGAGCAGTTGAAAAACGTGCCCAAAAATGTATTGAAGAACAAGGTGGTGTTTTCGAGCATCTTCTTTAAAAAAAATTGTTATTGTATTTTGTAAGATTATAAGTTGATGTTGAAAATAAAGTTTGTCGATACAATTTAATTGTTTCAGATTGGAGGCCATAACTTCAACAATTTGTAACCTAGGAGAAAAGTTATTGTAAGCTTTTTTGTTTAAAATTTGATGCTTTAACAGAAAAAATATAATATACAGGGGTTTCCATTTAAAAAAATGTTATTTTACTAATAACGACTCTCAATTGTTTTTTTTTATTTCTCATTTTTACCAGCGTTAAAAATGCTACTAGTTTGCTAATTCAAACAACTTTGTATTTTCACTAATAACAAAGTTACTAATGGTGGACACTTAATTTGGATAACCCTGTATGTAATATCTTAATATTCAATAAGCTGGTGATGTTTCAATGACAAGCTTTCAACACATGCTTTGACAGTATTTTGTTTTCAACATTTCGTAGCTATTGGTTGCTAAAATTTGTTGATTAGAACTTGAAGCTCACTCGCTGTATTTGACGGACTGTTACCCTGTAGGTGGAGAATAACGGTCTGTTGATTTGACAATCCTGGTGAAATCCACCCTAAGAACATCAAATAGATGTCAACCCCTTTTTTGCTTTTTCCCGTTCACAGAAGACATTATTCCGAAAAATATACACATTTTGAGTCTCGGGAACAATGTTTACACTGGGCGTCAACTGATAAAGGTTTATCTGTAACCAGAAATAAACCGAGGAGTGGCAGCTTAATCGTATTCCGTTTGGACACAGACCGCAATAGCTCGTCTGCACTATCTGATAACACTGGTGAACAAAATTTTAACTTTGTCGTGCCACACGGACTTTTTTGATATTTTTTACTTTAATTGGTGATTGTAAGAAAAAATAAACAGTTAAAAAAAATTTGCTAGACAAGGATTTTATTCTATTGAGTAATTTAAAATATTAAGAAAAAACACAGATCTCGTAAATCAAAAGTTATTTTTTTTTTATAAATGACTTAATAATCTAAGATTTTCTTGAATATTTAGCTTCTGGTTGGTCCCTTTTAATTGTCCAGCAGTAATCTGCTAACATATTTGGGCTCCATTTGCCCTGGTACCGCTTTTCCATATTAGAAATGTCCTGATGGAACCTCTCACCGTGCTTGTCGCTGACAGCCCCTAAATTGTCAGGAAAAAAATCCAGGTGCGAGTCTAAAAAATGGATCTTAAGTGACATGTTGCAACCCAATGCTTGATATGACAATAATAGCTCGCTAACCAACTCTCTGTAGCTGTCACTCTTGTGGTTACCCAAAAAATTTGCAACAACTCCCATTGCGATCCATTGCCTTCACAAAATTTTTTATTAATCCTAATTTGATATGCAATGGTGGTAGAAGCACATTATTTGGCTGTACAAGGGGTAAATACTTTACGTTTTTTTGCCCAGGAACTAACGATGGACGCGTAGGCCCTGTTTTTTTTATATAGTGATTAGTTCTGTCTCGGCTATCCCATTCACATAAAAAGCAGCAAAACTTTGTATAACCCAGCTGAAGTCCAAGTAATAGTGCAACAACTTTAAGATCACCGCAGATTTTGAAGGAATATGTACTGTAATTTATGTTTTCAAGTAAAAGTTTCATATTTTCATAGGTTTCTTTCATATTTTCAGCATGGGCCAGAGGTACAGACGGAAGCTTATTTCCATTATGCAATAATACTGCTTTTAGACTTGCTTTCGAAGAATCAATGAATAAACGCCACTGAGAGAGATCAAAGTCTATGTCCAACATTTTCATAATCTCATTTATGTTATTGCAAAACACCAAATCTCCATCCTCAGAAAAATACGTTCTGAAGTGTTGATCACGGTTTCGAAAATAGCTAACTTTTGTATTATGATGTAGCAAATTCCATTCTTTTAGACGTGATCCTAATAGTTCTGACTGCTTTTTTGACAAATTTAAATCCCGAACCAAATCATTTAGGTCTAATTGAGTTATCAAATGTGGCTCGTTTACAATTCCTTTTAACTCAAAGTCATCGTGCTCATCAACACATTCACCTGAAGTGGACGGTTGTGAATTGTTCTCAACAGACGTAGTTGCAACTGGTATTAGTTCTGGCAATTTTTTACAATGAGAGACTGGTCTTATAGCCGAAGATAAGTTAGGGTAAATAACTGTGGTTTTTTTCTTGTAATTTATTCCTTTTATGTCTGTGAGACAAAAATAGCAATCTGAAACGTGATCTCGCTGTTCAGTCCATATCATGGGTACAGCAAACGGCATAGGTCGTGCACCTTTCTTCCAGTCAGTTAAATTTTTCACACACGTTATGCAACAGACATGAGGGGCCCAGGATTTGTCTTGATGGGCGACAGAAAAACCAAAACATTGGTGATAACACTCCAACACAAGATTCGTAAAATTTCGTCGTTGTTTTTTGAATGTTAGTTCTCCGCAGACATAACAAAAAGAGTTAGGATCATTATTACACTTCCTCGACATATTCACAGGGTTAATAAATCACAAAAAAGTGTTCAAATTCAACAACAAATATTTTTATAATTATTTACTTGTAAGCGTTTCTGTTAATTTACTGCCGTAGTACTAGTTATGAGTATTACCGTACCACAACAAATATGAGGCTAATAGACATATCACAGCTGTCATGTAATAATGAGGGTAGACTGATAAAACAAAATTAGCTGTCAAAGTTCGTGTGGCAAAACCAGTGTTGACCAGTGTAATCAGAATAGTTTGTTTTGCATAAATTTTTCAACAAATTGCTTTGAATTTATACATGAAGCAAGAAAAGCTTCTTATCCTCGTTATCTAAAATAAACGATTCAATGTTCATGGCGATGGTAATGTGATAGGAAATTGAAGAGAAGAATAAACACTATTCTTGAAAAAATTACAGGGTCCCAAAACTACAAAGATTACAGACTGGATTCATTTATGGTATTTTGAGTTTCTGGGATGCTCTGTTTGGTAATAGATAGGTTTTAGTGCTCTTACTTTGCCGCTCAGTTACAAGTTAATAGTTTATATATTTCAAGTTATAAAATCGCATGTTAGATAAAATGTAATTATAAGTGTGAGTTTTAGACCACAGAAAAAAATAAAAATGTAATTATAGTCAGTGTTCTAAATAGATTGAATTTCCCTGTTTTTTTGTTATGTATCCAATGTGGCAAGGCAGCCTTTTATTCTAGTTTTGCTGGTTGGTCATCTGGCATTCGGTGGTTCCCTGAATCTAAATTAGTTCATTTCAGTTTAGAGTACTTATAACACAAATATTGCAGAAACTTCTCCAAGGACAAAATTCACAAGGTTTTGAAAAATTGCGGTTAGCTTCACATCAGCCATAAAAAATTAGCAAGCTGTTATGATTGCCAGTAGCCCAGTGTTGTCAAATTCCCACGGTTCACTTTAGTGATCATACGAATTCTTCTTTTTTTATCATCGTTATTTGCTGTCGCTATAGACTAATTCTAGTTGAAATATAGATTCATTTTACTCCCTATGCCAAATTTGGCAGGACGTATTGTAATCGCGAAATTCAGATATTATGTTTTATAGATGTTATATGACGAGTACATCACGAAAAACATCACGTCGATTTTCTGTCTGCCGGTCGGTCTGTCCGTTAATTTTATAACCGCCTATAACTTGACAAGTAGCGCTCGGATTTTGATCAAATTTTCGCACAAGGTTACTACTATGCCTATGATGAAAAATCTTGTTGTTATTAAAATCGGTCTAGGGGCAAATACATGAAAAAAGAATCGCGTCTTTTGATGTTTTAGAGACTCCTGATCATTTTCGGATTTTTTTTTGTAGGGGTTGAAACTTGGGGGTGGTATGGAGTAAGGGGTTGTAAATGTAACGCTTTTAGTATTAGTCAAAGTCATTAATCAAAAAGCTTCTGATCCCGGTAACAACGGGAAAATTAAATGATAAAAGACGGATGTATAATGTGCTCACAATTCGAAATAACTTTACACTGCCGACTATGCAATGGGTATCAAACTGCGACTGGTCTGCGGTGGTGTGGTCACTGACACAACGGTACAGGAGTAATATTTATATTTTTTATACGAATTCATTGCATTTGGCACTCGCGCATACAAGCCAAACATGCGCACAATAAGACGAGGCATCCAGTATAGTCAAATTGATAAAATCGGTAAAACAAAGTCGTCTTTTAAAAAATCTACCAAAAATCTTAGTTATACCCATTAATACGATGCAGAACTCATATAATCAGTAAGACGAGTGTGGTGAACCTAAGAAGCAGCTGTGAAGCGAGGAGCTCCTCCAGGCCAGGCGATAGAAACACCCTAAGGGGATAAGGGATGTCTTTTAAGTTTTGCATATAGAAATAAAACAACACGGTAGGTAGTTTTAAATGACTTTATTGTTTTTCGGAGTATTCTCCACGAAGATTAATACACATCTGCATGCGCTCGAACCAATTTTCAAAGCACTTATTCCACTCGTTTGCTGGCAGATCCAAAACGGCATTTTTGAATGCGTCAACTGCTTCTTCTGGTGACTGGAGCCTTTGACTACGCAGTCTGTTTTTAATTTTTGGGAAAGTAAAGAAATCGTTAGGACTTAGATCGCGACTATATGGAGCATGGTTCAATAATTCCACGTTTTCTTCCGTTAAATACTGCCTTGTTTTTTGGGCTGTGTGCGAGCTTGCATTGACTTGGTGGAGGATGATTCTTCTTTCGGGGTTGATTTTTCGACGCTCGGTGATGACTTTTGGCAAACAAATGGTGGTATACCAATCCGCAGTAACAGTTCTTTGCTCATTAAGAGGAATTGTTGCAATATGACCCGCTTTTGACACAAATGTCGCGACCATCTTTTTCGAAACACTTCGAGAACGGATGACTTTTGTTGGTTTTTCTTCACGTTGGAACACCCAAACAGCCGACTGTCGTTTATTTTCTGGTTCATAACAGTAAATCCACGATTCATACCACTAACAATGCTGTGATTGAAAACGGTCAAGCGTTTTTTGACACCAATTAACCCTGGATGCTTTCTGCTCTTAAGTCAACAGGGGTATCGAACGAGAAACTGGGTGACTGCCGGTGCACCCACCCTGGCCTCGTCGCTAAAACTCTCCCGTCCACGTTTGAATTCTCCATACCAACAGGAAATTGTCGACTGATGTGGCGCTTCGTTGCCGAAAACAGACACTAACTCAGCAAGGCATTCTTGTTGCGATAATTGTCTCTGAAAGTTGTAATAAATTAGGGCGCGAAAATGTTCTCGGTTGAGTTCCATTTTTCTAATGGCTTGGTGACACTTAAAAATTCACTGTAGTGAGGTCAAGATTCAGTACTGACGTTCGATCCGCGCGACCTATTATGTTTCTATATGCAAAACTTAAAAGACATAGCTCGTATGTGCCAATCCTACAATTGCCTTTTTGTGGCTCGGGCCTCGATTTCTTGATTACTTTTAATTATATCTGGAGCAGAACGCGCTTACAGTCCCGCAGCTATCCACAATTCAAAACTCATCTTTGCAGGAACACCGTTTAAGATATTTTATCAATCAGATTGAGTCAGTACTTATGACGCATTGGTATACAATATGTACGGACTGACAAATTGACATTAACACGGGCTTGTATGATGCATATATCTTTGAGCAACAGAAAACTTGTGAACAGAACTTCGAATATTATCGCGAGTTTAATACTTCCACCGTTTAGGAAGTCGTAGATTTTGGCATGTTTCAGATAATCATACTCGTTCTCATGCGGTAAATGTTATAAATTGTTGCTATTTGGTATCAGTGAAAGACCTATTATAAAGAAACTGCTGATCTCAGTGATACTATGCACCTGTTAGACATTATAAGTCTCATACATTTGTCCTACGTATGCCATGAAATATGATAGATTTGCTTTATATGTTTTGATATGCAGAGATCGAAGATTCATAGTACCTAAGTGAACCTACGATACGATTTCGCCTTTTGAAGAGATTTAACTCATCCTTTTCTTTGAAACATCCAGAGAAAAACCCTTTAGAGTAACAGAATTGTGGAATATGTCAACGTACGTAATTGTAAACAACTGTTTTCAATGTAGGATATGTTAATTCACTGTGTTTTGGTACTTATATATATATATAATATATATACATACACAGGGTGTCCGCAAAGTTGGGGTTTTCCTTTTCAGAAACAACTACCTTTGAAATAACAAAGGTAATGTGTAGTGAAACAAGGGCGACCAAGTAAAAAAAATAAAGGAAAAAGTACTCACTCTCCAGTTGACGAGAAGGGCTAAGTACGTCTCTGCCCGAAATCATACCGCTCCAACAGAAAATCAGCTGATGCGCTACCGAGCAGACGCAGGCAAACAAGGAAGGCAAAATGTCGCGTTAAAAGTCTAGGTATTGCATCCCGTCCAATCGATTTGGGAGAATAAATGGTCCAATGAGCATACCGTTCACCATGCCAGCCCAAACATTCACCGGAAATGTTTGTTGAAAATGTGCCCGACGGACAGCGTGCGGATTTTCTACGGACCAAACATGAGTGTTGCGAAAGTTATGCACCCCATGACGCGTGAACGTGATTCGTCTGTCACCAATATGCACTTCAAAAAGTCCGGATTATTGTCATGTTGATGCAACAACCACAAGCGCACTCTTGCTGGAAAATCGTCAGGTTGAAGGGCTTGTACACGTTGGAGGTGAAACGGATACAGTCCCTCTTCACGCAGCGTTTGCCACACTTTAGTTTTTGATACTTGCACTTCTCTAGTGCTTGTTGAGGGATTCTCGTCTACGCGATTACCTATACACGCGTGACCGTAACCGTCGGTTGAAGGTTGCACACTGACCTGACACACTGACCCCGACCGTTCTGTCGTCGGGTTGAGCTACAGGACGGTATTAAGATATTTTTGATGTTGCAGAGCCCTTTATCTCGGTTCCCTTAAGACATTGGTGTATATGGTACTAAGAAAAATTGCTTATGTTTTCAAGATCTACACGTCGTGTAAAGGAAAACCCCAACTTTGCGGACACCCTGTATATATATATATATATATATGTGAGCCTTTCGCTGAATCGCTACGTTACGCCAATGAATATGTTTTGCTTACTTCTGATCTCCGTGAAATTCCGATGTGTTTAGATGTGTTTTTTCAGTCTTGTAACAGATGCTGGAGTGAATACATGTGATACAAGTTATGAAGTGTTTGATTTTCACTAGGAAAATGATAATTTTCTCACATATATATATAGTATTGAAATATCTCAAATGCTAGTGTTCAGACACTGCGGCCATAATTTTTTTTGTTACGCCGCTGCGAAAGAAACAGTACAAGAGAGGGCTGTCTTTGAAGTGAACCCTCGTAATAGCAGCACACACACAAGTGGGCTGTATATCTGCTGGGTGTGCGCACGTGTTTAGGCAGATATCCCTGTCATACGAGTACTTCCTCTCCATTTTGGAAGTGTACAGAAGAAGGTATAGGGTAAGAGGAACTGCCTACCGCATAGGTGAATAATATTATGTATTCCGTATCAAACGAGTGGGGCAGTACCTTCGATTGTGCCCACCGACGCGACGCCGCCGCTATGTCGGATCCGGTTACCTATACGATGATTTACAGCAGCACGTGGGAGTACAGGGTGACAAGCTGACAGAGCGCTGTGGATACTGCCAATATTGCATTTTGCATCATAAATCTAAAAAGAGGAGCCAGGAGGATTAAAAAAATGGCGTCATGAAGGTTGCGCTCGCTAAAGCATATTGCACTCAGATGGTACCTTAAAAACATATAACACTGTCATAATAACAGTTTTCAAAGTTGAGTCATTTATTTCAACTGCTTGTAGGACTCTTCAAAAGGTGTTGATATACCAAAAATCGCCTTTACCAAAGTGGAATAATAAAAGAAACACTAAAAGATTCAAAATTTAAAAAAAGAAGTATGTTATTGCACATATTTTTTGATATTCTCGACTACTGCCGTGTAAAATCTTAGCATTTTTTGTTTACTACTCTTATCGTTTAATACGAGGGCCCCGCTATATATACTAAGTGACATATAAATCCGAACACCCAGTTTAAATGATTTTATTTTAATAAAAGTTGGTGAATGTATTTATCTTACTGTAAATAACAAGTGAAAAAAATTTCAGCCTTTCCGGTTTTTATACTGCCTTTTTTTAATTCACTAACGCTCTAAAAATCAATATTTCAGCCGCAGTAAGGAATCAACGTTGGCGGATTTTGGTTCTTGACATCTTTTACGATCGGTTACGATGCCTAGAGTACGGAGACCTGTACGGCATGCGGCTACACTGGGTCCTCCCTTTAACTCGAGAACACCGATGTAATTGCCTTGAGTGGTGCAGACAACGGTCACTCTGGGATCAGGAATGGAACAGTATTGTCTTTAGTGACGAGTCTCGATTTTGTTTAGGCATGCACGATGGTCGTGCCAGGGTTAGAAGGCGACGTGGTGAAAGGAGGAATCCACAGTTTTTTGTTGAAAGACATGTTCATCACACTGTTGGAGTTATGGTTTGGGGTGCTATAGCTTATGGTTCCAGGTCACCTTTAATCTTCATCAGAGGTAACATGAACGCGCAGCGTTATATCCGCGAAGTTCTAGAACCCCATCTTTTACCCTATCTTGACACCCTGGCAGATTCAACTTTCCAACAAGATAATGCCCGACCACATGTTGCAAGAGTCGCAATAGACTTCTTTCAACATAATGATGTCACATTGTTACCATGAGATACATGAAAACTAAAAACAATTTTTCGAAAACTAGTTTATTTATGTTCAAAGTATTTTCCTCCAGCATCAATGCACTTGTGTAGCCTGACCTACATAGAAATGAAATGCTTCTAACCAGTCAGTTTTTGGAATGCATTCAACAAACTGATTAATTGCTCTTCGCCAGAAGTCACATATTGCCAAACCTGGCGGATAAGGCGGATGTTCCAGCATTTTGATGTGGCACTGGCGTAAAAAGTCTACAGTTAGTTCGACAATGTGGCTAGAGGCACTGTCGTGGATCGCACGCAACAACTTTTTTAAATGAAGATGATCATGCAAAATGGTGTGCACTATTGCCGATGCTACCCCAAGAGTTGCCTCTATAGTCGCATATGTGCAGCGAGGATCTTCTTCAAATAGCCGCAAAACTTTAGGAACTTTTTCTAGAGTCACACTAGAACATGGCCTACCACTACGTTTTACAGCAGCCAATGAAATACGCCCTCTTTTAAATTCGGCATACTAACGAAACACACGATCTCAAAGACCTCAATGCATTGTTAGTGGTGATGAATCGTGGATTTACTGTTATGAACAAGAAAATAAACGACAGTCAGCTGTTTGGGTGTTCGAAGGTGAAGGAACGTCAACAAAAGTCATCGGTTCTCGAAGTGTTTCGAAAAAGGTGGTCGCGACATTTGTGTCAAAAGCGGGTCATATTGCAACAATTCCTCTTACTGAGCAAAGAACTGTTACTGGGGATTGGTATACCACCATTTGTTTACCAAAAGTACATCACCGAGCTTCGAAAAATCAACCCCGGAAGAGGAATCATCCTCCACCAAGACAATGCAAGCTCGCACACAGCCCGAAAAACAAGGCAATATGTAACGGAAGAAAACGAGGAATTATTGGACCATCCTCCATATAGTCCCGATCTAAGTCCTAACGATTTCTTTACTTGCCCGAAAATTAAAAACAGACTGAGTGGTCAAAGGTTCCAGTCACCAGAAGAAGCGGTTGACGCATTCAAAAATGCCGTTTTGGATCTGCCAGCAAACGAGTGGAATAAGTGCTTCGAAAATTGGTTTAGCGCATGCAGGTGTGTATTAATCTTCGTGGAGAATACTTCGAAAAACAATAAAGTCATTCAAAACTACCCACCGTGTTGTTTTAATTCCATATGCAAAACTTAAAACGCATCCCTCGTAATAAAGGACTACTCCTTCTAATAGTGCACTGTTACCGGCTTTAACTAGTATAGTTAATGCACATCTCAAAATATACAGCGTGCCCCTCGTATTAACATACGGAGAGTGCCAACAAAATGCAGCTGCAGCATGCAGGTTGTATGCGGAAAGGTTTCCTTTAAGAAATCATCAGGCCCCGCGAATGTTTGTAAATTTAGAGAAGTTCATGAACATCTAAATAATGAGTTTTTTGGCCTGCTCGCTCCCCGGATTTAACGTCTTGTGATTTTTTTCTGTGGGGATATTTGAAAGAGTTGGTGTATCAGGATGGAGCAGTAAATACTGTGGAAGAACTTCAACAGCGCATTGAAGATGCTTGAGATTTAATTCGTGAATGGGGACAATTTTGAACACTTTCTATAACTTGATGATGATTTTTTTAAATAATTTTTAATAATGCAAACTAACTCTTTTATTATGCGACTTTTATATAGGTGGTTTTTGGTATATCACCTTCTTCTGACGGATTCTACAAGCTGATAAAATATATCGCACACCCTGTATATAAAAATTAAAAAATAAAAAGTGTAATAATACATTTACAAAGCAGATAAGGCATTCATTTTTCCGCAACGGCTTTAAATTTTATTAATTTTAGAGCGGGTTATGATTGAGCATTGAAATCCACATTATAGCCTTAATTTAACCGACCCCAGGACAGTTATTAATTATGAAATATCTTTGTTGGGAGGTCGGTTCAAATGAGGTAACATTTTGAATTTCAATACTTAACCATGCCCCGTAAAATCAAACAAATTTAAAGTCATACCGGAATTATTCGAAAAAATGAATGCTTTATTCGTTTTATAAACGTATTGATAAATACATGCTTCTGTGTCAATTAACCAATCAAAATCAATGTTTAAGTAGCTTTTATTATGAAGGCTTTTAACTATACAGGGTGGTCCATAAGTCCTTTGAAATTTCAAATTTGAATAAAATTTAACGGGTGAGCGTGAGCGGCGCGGGCGAGGTGGGGGCAGTATCTTCAGTGTCTGGGAATTCAGTCGCCATGGAGTGTTTCACTGGAGCGGATCGTGCTTTTTGTGTGCGCGCGTTTTATCAAAATAATGATTCGGCAACCATTGCGCGGCGTAAATATCGAGAATACCACAATTTACACAATTTTACAAAGTGTCCAACAGCTCAAACGATTAAGAACTGGGTTGCTAAGTTCGAAGAGACTGGTTCGACGTTAGATAAACAGCGGTGGGGTCGACCAAGGACAACTCGTATTGAAGAAAACATCAACATTGTGGCACAGTCTGTTCGTCAAAATCCTACCCAGTCTACTCGTAAGCGTTCCAGTGCACTAAACGTACCCAGAACATCTTTACAGCGGATTTTAAGGAAAGATTTACGTCTGCACGCTTACAAAATTCAGTTAGTGCAGGAATTAAAAGATAATGACGCTATTCAGAGACTAAACTTTGCGAATGAAATGTTGAATCGATTTTCTTCGCTCAATAATGTGTTGTTCTCGGACGAGGCTCACTTCCATTTAAACGGGCATGTAAATAAACAAAATTGCCGTTATTGGAGCCCCGAAAATCCAAGGCGTAAGCATCAGAAGCCCTTACACAGCCCTAAAGTTACAGTTTGGGCTGCTATGTCAGCGCATGGCATCGTAGGCCCTTATTTGTTTGAGGACGACAGAGGTCGCGCATTAACTGTTACTTCAGAGCGGTATGTAGCAATGATAGAAGAGTTTTTGATACCAGCGTTGCAGAATTTTCCAGGCTATAATACGCAGACCTGGTTTCAACAGGACGGAGCAACTGCCCACACCTCCAACACTTCTATGCCCGTCGTCTGTCAACTTTTTCCCAGCAAAGTAATTTCTCGAAGAGGAGACATTTCCTGGCCGCAACGTAGTCCAGATTTGACCCCAATGGACTTCTTTTTATGGGGCTACCTCAAGAGTAAAGTGTACGACACCACTCCGCGATCAGTTGATGTCCTGAAAGAAAATATCCGAAGAGAAATGGCAAGCATTACAGTGTTGACTTGCCGCGCAGTCATCGACAATTTTAGACGTCGTTTATATGAGTGCCGTGATCGTAATGGATTGCATTTAGACGATGTGATTTTAAACATAGTTCCCATTCAATAAAGATGATAACAAAATATAATAATTCTTCATAATGTAACTAGTTTGGTTTTATTCCTTTTTTTCCAGCTCAAAGGACTTATGGGCCACCCTGTATAATAATTTGGTTTAACGAGCGGTAATATCGAAAAGAAAATATTAATAAATGAATTTTATAAATGATTCACAGAGCGCAAATAAAATAATTCTGTTGATGTTCGCAAATGAATGAATTCGTATCAGATAAGACCAGTAAAACAGTATTAATGTTTGTCGTAAAACGGTTTTGTATTTTGGCTTTAAGACCGTTCTTATGACTACCTTATAAATCAAAATACTTCTTAAAAGCTTAATTGTCTTACTGGCAGTTTGTTTCAAAAGCTTTGAGGAGACTTACGGAAAATCACCACCGCACCCGCGTTGTGTGTAATTACTGTTAGCATGTAACGTATGTGATTTGGCCTATGTAAGTACAGGGTGCTGCAGAGAGGATGGACGGTTTTAAAAAAATCATAAAATAGTTAATTTTTACTCGAAAACAAATTTATTGATGGAATCAGGTTCACAAGGAAATAGCATTTGAGACAGTCAAGTGTGGAAAATCATATCAGGCATGTGGTGGCCGAAATCGTTGATGCAGTGCTGGAGGGGTTCTTGGCAGTTCGCGTAGACTCTCTCCAACATCGCTGTCTCAACTTGGGCGACTTCCACGCGAATTTCGCCCTTCAATTCGTCCAGAGTTCGAGGCATAAGAAAAAATCGCATATGGATAAATCTGGGGACCGAGGAGGCCAATGAACATCGCCAAACCTGGAAATAAGGTGACCAGGGAAGAGAGGGCGAATCTCCGGGCTGTAACTGTTGCACAATGGCCAATTTGTAGGGGTGAAAGCGGAGATCCATATGCAAAATTCGCCTTACCGAACGATCACTAAGGCGAAGTGCAGCAGCGTGTTTCTGGGCAGATCGAGTCGGACTGCGAAGAAAGACCTGTCGAACGCGTTCAACATTTTCAGGAGTTCGAACTAGTCGCGGCGATCCTCTTGGTCTTCTGTTGATCAGTTCACCACGCCTGCGAAGTGATTCAACCCAACGAAGGATGGTGTTTCGAGAGGGAACAGCTCTATTCCGATGAATGTTGAAGTGGCGACGAAACTCACGCTGTACGACGATGACTGACTCATTATTTCGGACGAACAATCATAGGCGAAAACGCGGTGCTCTACCGTCCAAGGCTCGATAACGACAACTGGTAAAATAATGCTGGGATCTCACGAGTCAAACGGCACCCTCCCCACCTCTCGTAGACGGTGGCGGAGAGTACTACCCATCCCAAAAACGTCCGTCCTCTTTATTATCTCTCTTATTTTTGATATCCAGCAAATTAGCATATGTATTTTTTCTGAGTTCATAACAGGTGTATAACAGCTAGTGGACATCTTGTAGAAAAACTTACGTTATGCCACAAAAAAACCTATAAAATCTAAAAAAAAAATAGACAAAATGTCACTTTAAAAAAAGTTCTTCTGATTATTTTTGAGTCGGTACTGTGAGCTGGGAAAAAAAAGGTCAACTGGTTTTAAGGAACGACTGTTTTAGTGGGGACTAGAAAGTGTGATCAATCCTTTCTAAATCCAAGCATAATGCTTCGCGCCAAAATTGTAAGAAAAATCGCGTATTTATTTGACATTGGCAGTTTTCTTTTAGATATCGAGGACTTGAATAAGTTCTCATTCAAGGTACGCTTTTCGGTGTTTTTTAATACGCTGGAGAAGAAAGAGAAAAAGTGCATCAAGCTTGCAAAATTTATACAAATAACACATATAGGCTAAAATAATGTAGTTTTATTAAAGTGGAAAAGTCCCCGTTACATCTAATTTATTCTGGGTGAACGAGTCCTGGTGACTTGTTTACTAATAAACAATAGCAACGAAGCTACCTAATGGTATTAGGGCATAAGTTAAAAAAATACAAAAACAGCGCATTCACAGCCCTCCCCCGACTCCGTTGAAAGAATATTTACTAATTCATTCGCAATCCGCGAGTGAACGAAACGAAGATTTTTATGAGCAACCAAATGAAAACGTATCCTGTCTATGAAACAACAAAAGGCGCGCAACCCTGTAATCTTCACATACGCTAGCATTTGTGTACCTCGAAAAGGCCCTGTGGGACCGGAAGTGGGTGTATATTTGGAGTGGAATCACCACTACCACTTTGAATGGGGACAAGTATATTATAAGGCAGGGAAGCGGTCCCGTCTCGGTTTCTGCCCTTCTTAAGGCCTGGTGCTGCTGACAGCGCGTTATACGTAATATACATGCCTACTTGCACGCTAACGCGACTCCATCGTTTCTTAACGGTCATTTGGACAAAAAAACGCAAGTAGTTTTATTCCGATTAGATGGTAATAGAATAAATCTGTAGAAAAAACGGCGTTAAGTCGATAAAAATAGTTTCAAATTTTCTATACGTACAGGGTGTCCCACTACTTGACTCAGATCTACTTATATAGTATTTTTCTTAGGAAAATGAATGATCAATTTCAATTTCTGGCAAGATGGATTTACAAGCCCAATTTGAGAAAATATATTTTTAATATGGAACGGTGAAAACGCTATCGGCCATGATGTGACGTCATACAAATTGTATACACCAAAGTCAGCCGTTTGTCACTCGAGGAATAACTAAAAATATTTCTAAAAAACACCTAATTAACGTAAAAAGTTATGATTTTATCGTTTTATTGAAAAAATAAACAATCATGGATGCGTAAAGGCAGAAAGCACACGTTTGTCGAAACTTGACACATTGATTGTTGGTAATTTTTTTGCCTTTAACCCAAATTTCTGCTCTAGCGAGCTGATAAACATCAAGACTTCTTATATACGTGCAGTGCATATGATATAATGATACACATAAAAAAAAGAAAGAATAAGTAATACATTCACATAGTCTTCCTTTTCTGATTAATTTTATATTGTATTTCTTCTTAAACATCTAGGTACAAGGAGATCGTACGGTGCTGGTATGCTCCAAGCAATACAGCGTTGTGCATATTTGTTTCCCTGTGCACAATAATCCACTACTTTCCTGGGATCTTGATCCAAGTATTTTTACACTCCAACGGATATACTAACGATGATATTTCAGGTAAGCTAGCAGATGTCATGTTTATATGTTTAAAAAGTTTGAGAGGTTATGTTGCTGTCTGATGGTATGACGTCGAAGCACATTAATATGAAGCAAACCGTTTTCGTCTGTTTAAGAAAAATATATTTTCAAGTTAAAGTTTTACGGCCTTTTAGGTCTGAAAAAAATACCGCATTAATCTTCTTGGTCTAATAGAACAAATTGTAGTATGGTACGATCATACTGTATTGTTTTTAAAAGCCTGTTAGGTATTGCAAGTAATATAATTCCCGGAAATGCTGCGCTAGACAGAGGAATGACTGAGGTACCTTGCAGTACCTATCAATATACATTTTTAGACCGAATAAAGTTAATCATCCTGAAATGAAGTTGTGTTACTAAGGGCGTAAAAGCCCGAAATAGATAAATCTATTTTTCAAAATATTAATTAACTATTTAAGACCTACTTAAAAAAAGTATAAACTAGCCTACTCTACCTTTTTCTATGACCGTTTAGAAACAAAGATTTTATAGTTGTAGGGCCTAAAGGTTTTCTTACACAGTATTTTTTATTCACAGCAAGTTTCAGAAAAGTATACTACTGAATAATCTAACATTTAAAAACACACCCTGTATATTTTCAGTGAAAACATAGTTGCATATTTTTTATTTCAAATATATATAGGTTGAAAATAAAGCTTCCGCCTTTAGTTGGGTACTTCGACAAAATTCAAGCAATGAGGACTTTTTATACATTATTAGTCTCTAGCTTTCAATGGACTTTGCTATCATCATCAGGAGCTGCAATACCATTAAGAAGAAATAGCAACTATTGTGCAAAATGATTTTAAATTACTTACAATAGTATGTGAGATTGTTGGTAAATGTTATTAAAGCTCAAGTTGAGGGAAACATTTAGTAACCTGATGAAAGCTGGATACATGGTACAATCGTTAAAATTAGTATGGAATACACACAGCTGTACGTCAGGAACACATCAAAACAGATTAAAAATATTTGGATCAAAAGTTAAAATTAAAACATGTTACATCGTGAAACAACCTGATGCTGCACAAAATGGTGTGGCACGGGATCATAAGTAGGATGAAACATTTGACAGATGACAGAAGGCTGGTGGCGTCAGTGTGGATGGATGGAACGAAAATTTGTAAAAATGTGTGCTATATTGCCAAATCACTTCAGATGGTTATCAAGATATGTTAAATAAAAACTTGTCAACAGACCAGAGGCAGTTGAACAGACTATATTGTTAATGAGATGGACAATTGAATTAAACAATTATTATTTTATTATGAGAAAAAAGAATTATTCCAATTTGAATGGAATGGAATTTTGGAGGAAAAGGGTGGAATAGACAAAAAAGCATTTATGGTTGTGAAAAATCAAAATTTGGAGAGATGTGTAAGTGCTCCAGCTTTTCGCAGTTTAGCAAATATGAGTAAATGACGCTCAGTTGCTTAACATCTGTTATCTTGTTCATACAGTTATTTATTTTTCACCTAACTTGTCTAGACCTAAGGAAACGAAGATGGAGGTTACACCCGGATGTGTGGGCATGTGTATCTATTTTTGTAGTTTCATAAATATGTGCATTCATTTCGGGCCTGATGAAGCCAACCAGCCGAAATACGTATCGCTCGGGTTACCTATCCTATTTTCTGCTCGAATCCACTTTCCTTCTTTTTGCGGATTTTGCCAATTATTTACCTACTTTATATATATATATATACTTTATCCTATTTGTTTTCATTAGTGCGGCGCATTTACTGTAGCAGTTACCTTAAGGTCGGTAAAACAGTGTTTAGCAGCTTTTCTTGGCCATTTCTCTATGCTTTATCAGATAGTGATTCTGCTTCCACGATACAACTGGCATCAATAATACATAAGTATATTTGAAAATGCAATTATTCAATACAGCGTATCGATAAGAAAATGCAGATACAGATCGTTAGTTGAATAATTTTATTCGCCAATAAAAATAAGTTGATATTTTGACACTCGGATGGTTCTCTGAAAAACAATTAACGCAAGCAATAACAATCGGGCATACATAAAATGTCTATCAAGTGAATCACATCTCGCGGCATTGAATACAAAGTAGGTGCGTTTACGCAATAGTATAAATGACTTCCATGTCTGTATGATATTGACGCCTTAATCAAACATTACAGAATAGAGAACAATAAAACATTCTTTTTAATTACTTTGTCACTTCATAGCCGATTATGTAGCTTTGTACACTCTTGTACTCAAGACACTCATGCATTATTAATCAATAATTTATCTAGTTACTTTGCATGTTTCTGGCGGCGAGAGAACTGCAAGAATAAGCTCAAGTTTATATCAGTTTTGCAGTAATTTATTAGTAATATATTTTTGACTTAGTTTGCCCTGGAATTTAATGTCTCAGAATTTTTCAGCAAACTATACAAGGTGTCCTGAAAGTTGGGACACCAAGGATCTTGATCGCGAAGCCTCGGTAGCATTTCGAAGGCACTCACCGTAAATTAAAATAATATCGACAACTCCGACATTGCTGTATGAGTGTGTCATTTTAGTTTTTTTTAGAACCGATGTGTAAATATATTGTTTACCAACGCGGCCAGTGCATGGAATGAGTACTGATCCGCATTGTCCGTTTTCATCTTCGATCTGATCGAGGTGCAGGACCGGATTTGGTTTTCTTCAAGTTTGATTGATCTTGGGAGCCTAACATCTCAGTAATCTTAAGGCTTAGGTGTATATGTTTCTAGGCAAAAGTGTTTATACGCCGTGTAAAAGAATGTCCCAACTTTGAGGACAAAATGGCAGATGATGTTTTTTATTTTTTACATCGATTGTTTAAAATTACTATCTCCAAGTAGAATGCAAGGAATGCTTTATTTAATCTTTACAGAAGCCAACAAACTCTTTCAAATACAACTGGTTCATTTCTTATTGAGTTACAGCAACTGTCCGATAATTCACTGGAGCTGTGCGATCTAGCAGCACTGGGCAGTCATATAGGAAATAGCGAGATGGGGTGGGGGGGAGAGTCCGGATATTGAACAGGCTATAAGACATCTTCGACCTATCCACCCTTCCCAGTATCGTATATCTCTGTTCGAAACTGATGAGGAGCCAAAAATAAGTTACTGAATATACAGGGTGTTTCGCAACTTATCCCACAAATTTTAACCACTTATGCACTGTTACGAAAGAAGTAGATTTCTCAAAAAAAATAAAAATGTAATAGAAGTCCTGCAGAAATCGAGATAATAAAATAATACAGTTTAACAGTTCACCTACTTATAAAAGTTCTAAAATATCCAAAATTTTGTCTTCGGCATTTAAAACGAGAACCCGGCTCCCATCTACTCCAAGTCCGGGCCGCAGATCTCCATTAGTACGTGCATGTAAAACAATCGAATTAAATATTTCGTGATGTGGTATGTGCCTATTCGGAAATCAGAAGCCGCTCGCGAATTTTGCCCTGCGTCTCCGTACGGTAAAACAATGTCCACTAACTCCTAATTAGTGTAAACAGGTGCCATCTTTATGATTAAATAACTAAAAACATAAACTCGCAAAATACTTTCTTATTTACCTTCACAAAAATCACCCACGATACAGATTAAAGCTTATTTACACGTGCTTATCAGTATGAAAAAATAAAAAATTCCTGGTATTTTGTTTTCGTCTGTGGTTTAGTACAACATTTGCTACAATAAATTATTAATGCGTGTTCTAATATCACAACGATCAACGCAAAATACAGCTATTTATCTTTTCAATTTATTATTGAAACTCAGGTTTATAACTTAATTTCTGTATTACTTTTATTGCAACTTTTTCTTTTTGAGAAATCAACTTCTTTCGTAACAGTGCTTGTGGTTAAAATTTTTCGGATAAGTTGTGAAACACCCTGTAGAAGTGTCCTGCATTCTATCTAGAAGCATCACGTTATTTTGAACTGTAGGAATAATCGCCAGAAGGCAAACCTGTCCAAAGAATTATTTCTTGGATATTTCCTCCATGTTCATGAAAAAAAATGTCAGCTCCCTAAATAAGCTCCGCAATCGCACGTCTAAAAAACAGACGGCTAGAGGGTATTGTCAAGAGCACGTCGATTTTCTTATCGTGTTCCCTTAATAAGACGATAACTGTCTTTCTTTTGATAAAAAAGTCTCCAAAGATACACATCGAAAATTAGTCTGGTACAGTCATCCGTGTACCCAATTTAACCAATAACACTCGAGCCTTCCAAGAGAGATTATCTCAAATAAGATGGAGTGTTTCGACCTTGCCCCACAATCCAACACACAAAGCACAAATACACATATGCCACATTACTATAGGGGGTTTGCGACCATTCTTTCATGTTCATGAATCGGAATGACAACAAAACGGTGGGCTGCTCAAGAAGAATACCTATAAATAGGCACTCAACCCTAACCCTGGGGTGAGTGCTCACCGCTTTCACCAACCCTCATCCCTTCTTGATCGCAGATGAGAAAAAACTAGATAAACCTGTACTTGTGCCAGACCGTGACGGCTGCCATCTTAATTTAAATTTCATTAATGGCCGGCTTCTGAGAGGGTTCTTGAGATGGGGTTGAAATAGGCCGGTCCAGTGGCGGATTTTGTTGGGATAAATAAGCCTTAGCTGAGCGAGAAATCAACCAGAAAAATTTTGAAACATGGAAAGAAGCATTAGGGTTTACCTCTAGCTAAAATAAGTAAGCTAAAATTATAATCTGATTTAAGACCAATTAGTATTTTACCTGTTCTGTCCAAATTATTAGAAAAAGCAATGTTCGCCCAAATTCTCTCAAAACATAAAATTTTGCCTCTAAAACAATGAGGTTATCGAAAAGGATATAACACTGCAGATGCCCTACTAGACTTAACCGATAACATTGTCAGAGCCTGGGATCAACATATGATCACATCATTAGTTCTTCTCGACTTCTCTAAGGCATTCGATACCATAAATCATCGTCTTCTAGTAGCCAAGTGTAAATATTTTGGTTTTTCTGATTCAGAGTTTCTTAGGAAATCACAGGGTACACACATTTATATGGTTATATCTCCAAAGTGCATTTCCTCCGGAGTGCCCCAAGGGTCAGTACTTGGGCCACTCCTATTCATATTGTATATTTCTGATCTCCACGCAGTTATTAAATATTGTAATATCCAATTCTTTGCCGACGATTCACAGATCTACATTCATTTCCATAACCACGACATTCAAAATGCTGAATCTGAGGTAAATGAAGATTATTTTTTCACCAAAAATTGTTTAGAAGCGATGCCAAAAGAAATTTTAAAGTAGAATTAATTGGTGAGACTATAGGAGTAAGTGAGTCAGTTAATAAATGTCTAAATTTTATACCACAATATCAGTAAGAGTTGTTTTTCAATTTTACGTCAAATATATCTTAATAAAGAACTAAAAACATTTGGTGTAAATCTTTGGTAATGTTCAAAATTAGTTATTGCGATTTAGTTTATCTTCATTTTCTTGACCCAATATCTCTAGCAAGTCTTCAAAAAATCCAAAACTCATGTTGTAGGTTGATCAATAATTTGAAAAAATATGATCATATAAGCCCATTTTTCAAAGACATGAAGTGGTTAAGAATAAATGAACTGTGTGGGCTGAACTTAGTTACTTACACCGACCGGCTTTTGCTATCATCCATTCCGCCGTTTTTGAGAAAAAAGCTGATATCTAGAAGCAACATCCATTCTAGGGACATCCAATTCACTGACACATCCACAACGCCCCTTCATAGGAAATGATTCTTTCGTAAATGTTTCACCTACAACGCAATTATTTTTTACAATGCTATACCTCGATCCACAAAATAGCTATCATATGATGAATTTAAAACACATATGAAGAAATTTATTTTGAGTAGAAGTATATAAATTAGTTGATAAAATTTATCTGTTACCTCACACAAAAATGTTTCCAATATAGCATTCGTTTGTTTTGTATAATTGTTACAATTTGAATAGCCTTTACTTATATATGTTATCATGGTCTCTTGGAATACATTTTTTACTTACTTATAACAATGGAAACAAACGCTCAACTTTCTTAGCTTGCCAGCTTCTGAAAGGTCAATGACTTTGTGCTGTGGGGTTGAAATCAATTAACGGACTCAAAATTACTCCCTCACTCCATTTAAAAAAAGTATGCAATACGGCGCCAAGTCGCCATCTTGTAAATTTCAATTTGCCACTCTTGCGCTAAAATATAATCTTCATGCACCAATTTTGTTATACGGATTTCAACTTGCTACTTCACCCGTTCAAAAAAGGAATGGGGAGAAGACAATGAAGAATGAAGACAAACTTACCTAAAAATCAGAATTATTTAAAAAATCAAAGCGTACATACCCATTTTCAGGCTCTATAGAGTGAATAAACAGTAAGTAACTGTGCACATAATATTTTTTATCACTGATTTTCTTATATTTTTTTAATAAATTATTGGAGGGTCATATGTGGAATGTAGTCTTATTATCTTAGAGCTAACTTTTTTATCGTTTATATCGCTTGTGATACCAAACGAACTGCTACCGTACCAATACATGATTTTATCTGTCTCGAACGGATGCGTATAATAATTATCTGATACTTCAATATATCAACATGTAGAGCTGACTTCCTTGATTAATATGGAAGATTCTTAGAATCAAATAAAAATAGCCTAATAATAACTCAGTTTTAGATTATACTCTCGTCAGTATCGTTTGACCAGGCTCATTCAAACTGCTGAGGCAATTTTCTCTACTTAGGCAACCTGCTGCCATACTGGAAAATAGTCTACTTCCATAGAAGTTCTCGATCTGAAAACGCTGGAACATTTCTCGACGCATCGATAAGGAGATAAATATCCGACCCGATGGCGGAAGCAGTTATTCGCAGGCGAGATCGCAGCGAAGTGCAATTACAATGGAGTAATAATCCAGTTAACAGTTATAAATTAGTGTAGCAGTAACAAATTCGAATTTCGACAGTAAAACAGTGTTTTCGTAAAACTAATACTAATACATTACATACATAATTCTATTATATGTAGAGATCTAAGGCGCATGAATAAACTCCGTGAGCGTCGTCACGAGAAAGAGACGAAGCGACACAGGATGTGAACGATCTATCTGAAGCTGCTGTATACGAGGTACTTAAAGGCGATTGGCAGCCATATAATAGTTATTAGTGGTGGTAGAAGACAAGACGCGCTTCTGCCAATGTCGCTGCGATATAGCAGAAGACTGCAGACAATATTATGGGAAATCAGCCTAGTCTATTCGGTATAAAGGTGAAATAGCACTTCGATCTTAGTTAGTATTAATTCCAGCAGATGCTACTGTTTTAAATTTCAGATTGTCAAGCTATAAAGGTGGGTCTAGCTTTACTATAACAGTATTTAAATATGCCGGAAACTATGAATATATAGTTTCCGTCCAAATATTCCAATAACTAAATAGAGGAGAATCTGCAGTAGAATTTTAAAACTTCCCTTTAAAACATTATACAGGAAAGTACATTCGAAAACTGAACAATTCTTCCATTGATAAGCATGACAAACACCGCATAAACATGCTGATATACGACGAATAATTAAGGATAGGGTGAGACTGTAAAGCAACGCTGTTACGGGGCAAAACGACGACAGGGTGGTACACTATCGATGTCCCTTTCTCTTGTCTTGAGTGAGAGCGAAAAATAGACCAGCGAAAGTCGTGGAGCGTTCACACGATCACGATTCAGTTTATTCCGTTAAGCCAACCATGATGATTGATAGTTGTGCTCTTTTGAGTTCAGATTTTACTGGTATGATAGGGAAGTAGGGTAGAGTCACGTGGGCAAATTAAAAATAAAAGAAAAACCTTTGTTGGGTCAGGAAGTGAATACTTACATGAGAAAATTTTGTGGAAACACAATTTGGCTGGAGTGTGAAACGAACACCCCCTTTAAATAAAAAAAAGTGCTACAAATGCCTGAAGTTCAGTTTGCTAGGGGATTTTTGCACTTTCGTGTTGTCCCAAAGTAAATATTAAGAGTAGTTACATCATTGCGTACCTATACGATAGGGTAAAAAATTGGCACACGTATTTTGATATTAAACAACAAACTTGTCCAGCTTGTCATTTACCGTCAAAATACGCAATATTTGACTAGTTTTTAACATTTCATATCAGTACGCGGTGTAACCAAAACTTTGCGGTCGCCTCTTGGACTATTACCAGTTAACAAATAAACTATCTAGCGGTGTTGCCAAGCTACCATATAATGTTTATGAAACGCTAAATTTATTCTAAGCTAAATTAGTTTCCACGAATTTTGGTGTTTACATCAAAATGTCGACATAAATAAACAAGTTGTCTTAATAGCTCGCGACCATATCAAATAGACTGAAAATTAGTCAAATAAGCAATTTGAGGTTAGGATACTTTTCAACTTCAAGGTGACGTACTTTTTTGTATTACTGAAATAATTCGTGTAGTATTCGCGTAGCGCCCTAAAACTCAAATAGCTATGTGATTCATAATTTTATTGAATAAAAAATATATTACGTAGGTCGCAAATGGATGGAAAATATTATCACCATGAATAAACGTCCACACAAAAGTAAATTTCAACAAACAATGCATTTACTACAAGTGACGGCGCAATGAATTCATTCCGCATTTATTTTCCACTAAATGAGAACAGTCGTGTTAAGACGCCAACAGCTGTTTTGTCGACGCCATGTTATTGGAGTCATCTCTTATCCTTCAGTGGTTTTATTTGCTTTATATAACTACTCTTTGGTAAAGCTATGTTTTTAGCAATTGTCAACTTTCAAAACTACCCTACCTGTATGATTGAAACCACGCATTCGTAGTAAATCCAAAGCTATCTATTATACTAAAACGCACAAGTGCAATATTATAGGAAATGCTCTTCGTGTAATCGCCGGCGGCTGGCGTTTTCCAATGCAAGCGGCATCTGGTGCTAATACTCAATTATGCTCAGATGAAAGCGTGATGCGTAGTTATTAGATGGTTAATAAGGAGGAAATTGACATTGTAGTTGCTGGAGACAGCAGAGGAAATAGCGATGCACTTTTCACCGACCGCGTTTCCTTCTTTAGTGTTAGATCAGTATGCTTGAAATTTGAAAACAATTCAGCTATAAACTGGGTAAATGTTAGCATGACTAAAAAGGATTAACATGTGTGAATTATCGAGCTCATAAGTACCCCTTTCTAGCGTTCAGGATTAGATAGAAAACTGTCAAAAAAGTGTATTTCTTGTCTTCACCTCTCATCATAACAACGGACAAAAGCCGCCTGATTAAAAACATTTCGCAACAAAAACGTGATATAATAATTCTTAGAAAATTGTGACTTGAGCCGTCTGAAACGTTCTAGAATGTGACCCTACTTCTGCATTGAGGTTAGGCAATTGCCTCAAATAAGAAAATAGCCTTTCTCTACTTTGTCATTCAACTTAGAAAATATATTTTCTCTATTGCAGAGTTAATCATTATTTTTTTGATTCAAGTTTTATTAAACGATATTGCAAGAAACAAAAGGTTCCATACAAGGTGGTTTAGCTTAAAACTAACTTTGGGATCAAGATACCTGTTTATATTACTTAAAGTACATATAAAGGACTTTCATTAAAAATAAAACATTAAAGACTTACAATAATATATTCTAATAAAAAATACTCGACATTACTTGAACGCTATCGTTAGACTAAGAATGTATTCGACAATATATTTTTAAAACAATTAAGGAGTTTCATATCGATATAAAATAAGTTTCGAATTATATGGGAATCAAGAAGTATTATTGATCGTTTCTCAGAACTTTAAAAACTTTTTATCGTCGGCACTGTAGCAAGGAAACAAATTTTCTGCAGTACGTTTACAGTTATAGAAGGGCCAAGGTTACAGGTAGGGTTATTACGTAAAAAACCTATATAATGCCAAAAAAAATCAGTAAAATGCCAGGTTGTGCATGAAGTGAAGTGAAAACCTAAACGCCAAAAAAATCGATATGATGTAATTTTTAAGTTGCGTAATACGGGTGCTGGAAAGACGACAATGATAGCATGACGGACATAGTTTTTCGCAATAACTTAAATTTTGTCAGGCTGAAAAATATGATATTCTATATACCATACGTAATTATATCTGTATATAATTTCACCTCGGACTAAAGGTTTTATACGATTTTACTTTAAACTTTAATACGTATCCCGACAAATAACTCAAAAATCATCACTGGGGTATATAAATGCAACTAGATGCCAAATAAAAGATGCAACCTTTTTCTTAAAATCTCGGTATATATTTAAATATTTAAAACCAACTCAAAAATTATGGATCTTCGGCTTTGCTATTTTATCAGTCCTATCTAACAGAAGGCAGTTTGATTCATGAAATGGTTACAACTATTATGAATATGCGCTTGCGCATTAAGAGTGCCGCAGGGATCAAATCTTGGCCCACTACTTTTCTTATTATTTATAAATGACTTATGTGATATTCTCAGTTGTAACCAACTTCTTTGTGTTGAAGATTTGAAAATTTTCCTATCTATTACAAGTATAGAGGATTCTCATAGCTTTCAGATGGAGTTAGATAATATTCATACTTGTGTAACGTGATCAGTTTTACCAGAAGCAAAAATCCGATTGTTTTTGGCTAGACTATAGGCACTTTTTCGTTGGCAGAAATCTAAAGATCTCTGAGTTGCTTTTGACTCAACTTTGCCTTTTGTTGAGCATATCTCAATAGTCGATGCCACAACAAAGGCCTTTGGATTCGTAGTGAGAAGGTGTTTCGCTAATGTTAAGGGTCTTACAACAATGTTGACTTATGCCCTGTCAAAATTAGAATACGTGTCAATTATTTGGTATACCCATTACTCCAAACAGAAAATGGTAATTGAGACAGTGCAATGACGCTTTTTGGAACTGCTCGCATACAAGACTGACGGTACTTCTAGGAATATACTTTACGAGCATCTTTTGGAAGTCTGGATCTACGACGAGCATTCTTTAACCATTTTGTATACAGTCTTACATACTACTAAGAAGCCAGCGTAATTTTATCCAGTATAATGATTATTATTATTTTTTTTACACCGAAGTAGCCGCGCAGACCAAACCTAAATGCCAGGGCACCGCTGCTGCTATGAGGAGTTTAAAGAAGCTTTGTTAATATGATTTTTCAACTGCCTAAGGTTAATGAAACTGGGAAAAGCCTCCTCGTGTAGATTGCTCTTCAATCTCGATACCCTATGGATAAAGGAGCGGTCGTATCGACCAGTTCTGGAGGATAGTTATGAGGAGCAAAGTCCGTTGGCGTAGCGGTAGAAGAAAGCCAGTCAGTCGATGTGAAGGGGTTTAGAGATTGTGCGTTAGAGAAGATGGCAGCAGCGGTGGCCGCAGTAGTAGACTCTTCGGTCTCCTGATCAGGCGCCGTGCGCTGTGCAGGTTCGAGTCCCGTACCCAGGAGAATTTTTTTTCTTGGCTATGAATGTTGTGATTGTCCGTAGGTGGTAGACAGTCTCTGACTGTCAAACGCGGAGGTACCATCCGGCGGATCTCGTAGGCCAGAGAGCCAGAATGTGTGCATGTTGCATGCACACGTGTTCCCTCGCCAGAGTCCGTATGGCGTTCTCCCTTTCCCATGTATCCCCCTATAGCCCCACGGTACCCAATGGGTGCTTAGGCCTTAGGCCTTCGTGGTAGTTGGAGTATAAAAAAAAGAGTCATCGATCAGTCGGACAGCTCTCCTCTGAATACCGTCGAGCACGGACTACTAGGCGGCAGCACCTCAAACAAGCGAGTAGTGTTCGAGGCTAGGTCTTATCTGGGCCTTGGACGGAGTGACGAGGTCATGTGGAGAAACGTACTTCTTAGCCCTAACCACACGGCCTTTTCCCAACAGCTGCCGCTGTCTTTGTGCCAGATCCAGTCTTCGGTGATCCGAACTCCGACCAGCCGAAATGAACGGCTCTTTGGTAGAACTCGACCAACCATCGAAGCCGGATGAGCGCCAGCACGCTTTTTCTTCGTATTATCTATCAGACAACACTGATCAACAGCCAAAAAATATCCTAAATAAAATCAACAAAATATTACTATTGGAATGAAACTTTAATTTTAATAATAACACTGATCAACAGCCAAAAAATATCCTAAATAAAATCAACAAAATATTACTATTTTTAATGTGCTAAAACCGGAATGAAACTTATTTTTTCAATATTAGTTCAAGTTTTAGAGATCCGGTAATTATATGTGTTCCTGCTGTGACAGTGTTAATATACTGTAATTCACAAGAATGCACGTGTTACATTTTTATATTCGGCAAGGAAAGATGATGTAATAGGCATGATTGTGTTACGTTATACATACGTGTACATTATATTGTTTTATATTAGCCATTTTTTCCTCAGTTGGCTGACAGCGTTCATGCAAGATGTCTCGAAAGTGTGTATACAATCCAGATCAGTTTTGTTACGTGTGTGGTGATGTGACTTTTGCGTCTCAGAGACGGTCTATTACTCCACTAATAACAAAGGCATATCAGCTTTATTTCGGTTGTAAACTAGGTGATCAAGACAAACAGTGGGCACCCCACATCTGCTGTAATACATGTGCTTCAAGTCTGAGGAGCTGGTTAAGTGGCGAAAAACGGTCTATGCGCTTTGCTGTCCCAATGGTTTGGAGAGAGCCTACAAATCATATTAATGATTGTTACTTTTGCATGGTACCTTGTGTTGGACAAGCCACAGGTATGTCCAAGAAAAAAAAAATCGGTTATTAACTACCCAAACATATCATCTGCGATGAGACCTGTGCCTCACAGTGACGAAAATCCTATTCCAAAACCCCCAGAATCCTACACTTGCGAATCAGAAAACGAATCAGATCATGGCGATCGAGTGATTCGTCAGGAAGAAGATATGTCATCAACGTCAAGAGATCCTGATTTTATACCGAGCACGTCATGCCACCAACTTCACAAAATAACACAGTCAGAATTAAATGATCTTGTAAGAGATTTAGAACTTCCAAAATGTAAGGCAGAGTTACTTGGATCAAGACTGCAGCAGTGGAACTTGTTAGAAGACGATGTTTCGGTATGTGTTTTTCGTAAACGCCACAAAGACTTAGACCATTTTTCAATATGGAGAATAACTTGGTTTTCTGCAGTAACATTAACGGTTTACTGGCGGCTTTAAATATAAACTATAACCCAGAAGAATGGAGATTGTTTATAGACAGTTCAACATTGAGTTTAAAGGCAGTGTTATTGCATATTGGAAATATTTTACCATTCTCTTCCTGTAGGCTATGCAGTTCACATGAAAGAATCATATGACAATATGAAGTACCTATTGACATGCATAAAATACGATGAGCACCAATGGCATATTTGTGGCGATTTGAAAGTTGTTGCACTTTTACTTGGGCTGCAGCTAGGCTACACAAAGTTTTGCTGTTTTTTGTGTGAATGGGACAGTTGGGCAAAGGCACTTCATTACACCAGACAAAACTGGCCTGTTCGTCAATTCCTAGAGCCAGGTCAAAAAAATGTACAGCATATGCCATTAGTAGATTCGAAAAAAAATTTATTACCACCACTGCATATCAAGTTGGGCCTAATGAAAAACTTTGTCAAGGCATTAGATAGAGATGGGTCAGCTTTTCAATACCTGCGTCAGAAATTTCCAAGACTAAGTGAGGCAAAGGTTAAAGAAGGTATTTTTGTTGGGCCACAGATTCGAAATATTTTGAAAGATACACAGTTTGAAAACACTTTAACAGGTATTGAAAAAACTGCTTGGAATGATTTTCGTCTGGTGGTCACTAGTTTCTTGGGAAATAGAAAAGCTGACAACTATAAAACCCTTGTCAAAAATATGCTGTCATCGTATCAAAAGATGGGCTGTAACATGTCTCTTAAGATACATTTCCTACACTCACACCTGGACTTTTTTCCTGACAATTGCGGAGCCGTAAGTGATGAGCACGGCGAACGTTTTCATCAGGATATTTCAACAATGGAAAAAAGGTACCAGGGAAAGTGGAATCCTTCCATGCTTGCAGACTACTGTTGGACTCTTGGTAGAGATGCTCCAGAAACGATCCATAAAAGAACAGCAAAAAGACAGCGCATATAGTGATTCTTATAAGTATATGAATCTTGTTACTTTTTTTTAATATATCCTTAAAAATAAAAAGTTTCTTTTCTAAACCGCAACTAATTTTTTTATTTCATTGTCATTTTTGGATTCAGCGCCCCAAAATTAACAAAGAAGTGCACTTTTCCCACAAGATACAATAAAAACTAAAATTTGTTGTCCAGTGCAATTACAGAGCCGCTTTAACGATACTGATCGTAACTATCTGGAGTGGCTTGCCGGTGCATCAGTATGTTATTCAAATGAGGCTGGGCCGCAGGAGCATCTGCTTACTGGCCAATGAACGATGAATTCCGATATCGACCTTCTCCTTCCATAAATTCGCTGGATATCCTGCAAACACGGCATTCCCGGCGTCTATTGTGAAAAAACCGTAGAAACGACCGCAATTACCGTCCGGCTCTTAGAATAAATTAATTAGCTGCTTCCTGACTATACCGGAGAAAAAAGTGCGGAGCGGTGACAAACGGCACAGGACGTCTATATTGGGCTTTTTAATTCATAAATCCAGTCAATGGACGATTCTACGATAAATCCCGTAAGGCGATAGAGGAGAAGGAGAGAATAGAAGCGGGCAAAGCAGTGGCGCCTCATGGTATTCTGATCGGGGGACGCAGTGAAACCGGAAGCGACAATAAGCACTATCTGAGTGATTCAAAAAAACGTGGCAACATTCCAAGGGCATAAAGTAGATAAAAAAATAACACGAAAAGTGCATATGAACATAGAGTAATGGACAAAAGTATATAGACAAAGTAATATTGAGCTGTATTTCTTTTTTAACTTGTCTTATTAATACACCATATATAATTCGTTATAGCATAATACTCACTTATACATAAATAAATTCATTAGACTCCCTTCAATAAAAAATTATTTGAAAAAAACTGGAACTATGAAGGACAAAAATATATAGACAAAGCAAAACAATTATAGAAAAAAGAAGCAAAGTTCACTGAATTATAGAAAACCAACTATGTTCGTGTTAATATTTTGTAGCAGAACTATTATTATCAATCACCGCCTGGCATCGTCTCGGCATAGATTGTAGAAATTTCTTGATACAAGATTCATCAATCTGTAACCCTCTTTTGCTCTAAAGTGGCAAAAAGCTCATCCTTGTTTGAATAATTTTTATCTCGTACTTGCTTATCTAAGTATTCTCAAAGATTTTCAATGGGGTTTATATCGGGAGACTGTGAAGGCCATTTGAGAACTGGTATTTTTTCATCCAGAAAGAATTTTTTGCGAGATTTGAAGTGTGCTTCGGGTCATTATCTTGCTGGAAGATTGATCTTAAGGGTAAAGAGTAACATGACATGCTTTAGTATGTTTGTGTATACAAACTTATCCCTAATGCCATCTATTCTATGTAAGGGTCCCATCTCAAACCCCGAAAAGCACCCCCAGACCATAACAGACCCGTCTCCATGTTTGACAGTGGGCAAAGTGTACTTGGGGATCAATCTTTGTCCACTAGGACGTCTAACGTAATGAACACCATCTGATCCAAACATATTGAACTTAGATTTGTCACTGAAACATACCCTCTTCCAGTCACAGATGCTCCAGTCAAGATGCAACCGTGCAAATTGTAATCGGTCCTTATGGTTTTTCCTCGAGATTAGCAGGTTCTTACTCAGGCGACGTGCAAATAACTTCAAATCATTTAATCTTCTACTTATAGTTTTCGTAGAAACACTGACAATTCCTTTTATCTCGATTTCGGCTTTTATTTGTCTTGGGGTTTTAAATGGATCTTTGGACGAAATTACTTTCATTAATCTAACTGATCTAGCATTTAGTTTTCTAGGCTGACTGACTTCTCTTACAGGCTTCCAAGATACCTTTTTGATTTCTGTTCAATATTGTCCAAGCTGCTTTACGCTTTAGCTACAATTTTAGTCAATGTCGACTTGACGTTGACCATCTTTCTATAACTCAATGATCTTAGTTTTCACATCGAAAGAAATTTCTGGACCACGCGGCATGGTCTTAAAATCACTCAACTTATTCCACAATACTTGACGAACCCAAACTAATCCTCTTCTGACACGAAGCTGTACTAAACTAATGTTGAAAAGAATTTGTCTACATATTTTTGTCCCTCATAAAAAAGTGCTTATATTCAGACTTGTATTGTGTTCATTGCAGATAATGTAAAAACAAGGAATTTAATTTTTCTACGAATAACGCATTTGTTTATGGAACAATGAAGTATGAATTCGTTTTCTAAAGGTATGTAGGTAAATATTCCTATTCGTCCATTACTGTAGGTCCTAAAATTCCGTCTTGTCGAGAAATTATAGTTTGGAAATCAAAAAATATATCTTCTGAGTGGTTTAAAATCGTTACTAAAAATCAAATTTTATATGTGCAATATTGACATATTTCAGTTTAAGTTTGTTACCGAGGAAAAAGTCTTGAAGACCTTTCAAAAAATAAACTCGCGTGCTACCGGACTAGATGGATTAAATATAGATACATTTTCCTATATTCTTCCTTTTTGCCTCAAGGCTCTTACTCATATTATAAACTTTTCTTTGGAACATGGTATCGTACCACTCATATGAAAAGCCGCAACTGTTATTCCCGTTGGTAAAACCGATAATCCCCAATTGCCTTGCGATTTCAGGCCTATAAGCATACTTTCACTCTTGTCAAAAATTCTAGAAAAGATCGTTTACGAGCAAATGCTAACACACATCAATAAATACAGCTTAATTCCAAATACACAGTCGGGATTTAGAAAAAATCATAGTACTGTGACTGCATTAGTTGACATTTGTGATGACTACTTGAGAGCTATAGATAATTCCTGCGTAACTACAACTGTTCTGCTGGATTTAAGAAAGGCATTTGACTGTTTAAACCACAAAATGTTATTGGCTAAGCTGCACTTTCTTGGTTTTTCTGAGAATTCGATTACATGGTTTGACAATTACCTATCAGATCGACTTCAACAAGTTAAAATAGGCAGTGACTATTCTGACAATCGGGTCATTGTAAAGGGGGTGCCGCAAGGTTCCATTTTAGGACCAATCTTATTTACTTTATACGTGTCGGACTTGGATCGGTCGGTCAAACATTGCGCTTTACATTCTTATGCTGATGATACCCAGCTTTATCTATCCTATGATCCCTCCTCATGTGTTGATGCTAATGAAAAACTAGCAGTAGATTTAAGAGGCGTTTGTGATTGGTTTAGATACCACGGGTTACACATAAACTGTAGCAAATCGGCCATAATTACCTTCCGCTCTAAGAAGAACGAGTTCAGTGGAGATGCTATAAAGCTATGCCTCAATAGTGAAGAGCTCACACACAAAATATCGGTATTAAACTTAGGAATAATCTTTGATGAGCACTTAGCTTTTCATGATCATATTTCTAAGGTTGTACAGAGCTCTTTTGCTAAACTAAAAAGCATCTACAGCTTTAAGCACGTGTTGTTTCAAGATACTAAAATTAAGCTTTGCGATTCACTCATTTTAAGTAAGTTAGAATATGGAAGTCCCGTGTTTGGTCCTTGTTTGACTGAAGCCGAAACTTACAGACTTCAGAAAGTGCAGAACAGCTGTATTAGATATTCTGTTGGAATCCGAAGAAGGGAGCGAGTGTCTCCATTTATTCAAGAAGTGAATTGGTTGACGATGAGGCAGAGGTGGTTGGTTCACATTTTATGTTTGGTTCATAGCATTTTATTGACCAAATACCCTATATACTTAAATAATAAGTTATCCTTGAGAAGTCAGCATCATGCAGCCAACCTCCGTTTCGTTGGTTACACCCTTAACACGCCCCATCATAGAACCACCCTATTTACTAAGAGTTTCTCTTTTGTTGCACCCAATCGCTATAATATGCTCCCTGTCAGCTTTAAAGTTTTATCTGTTCCACTTTTTAGGTCAAAAGTAAAAAAATTTGTTTTTGAAAATATGTCATAATACCTTATATTATTTAGTTTTTAACTTATGTAATGGTGTAACTGTTAACTGTGAATATATAGGATTTTTTCTTTAAATTAAAAAAATGCCTATTTTTGGCATAATAGATTTTTCATTATTGTTACTCAACAATGTTTATGTATCCCAGATTTTGTATTATAATTTTGTTTGGCCCTGGTTGGTATGAAAAACAGCTTTTAGCTGACACCCGCCAGGTTAAATAAAGGCTATTATTATTATTATTATTATTATTATTATTATTATAACCAATAGATACAAAAATGATCGTGCCAACTTTTGTTCAATTTTGTTTCTTTATTTGGCATTATCTTACATACCAATAATTAAATACATTTCATATTATTGGATTTTTAATTGCACAGGTCTTGAGAGTAACATAAATAGAAGTTAAGTTAAACAGCCTTGGGATAAGGTATCGAATTTTACATAAATTGCCTATCTTGAGAATTTTATGTTTTTTGTTTTGGAGAAAAACAATTTGTAAAAAAATTGTCAACCCGTTCGACTCATAAAACACATAAATTAAAGAATCGAGGCAAGATGCAGGCTTTAGCACTTGTTGGTAATGCGACGATCATTTCACGAAGCTTCAAATCCGTAGGATTCATATTTCTAAGTAACCACAAGAAAATTGGAGTCAATTGGTCAAGTAGTTTTAGAGAATTTCTAATTATTTATCTCAAAACACCTGTCATCCGGCCATCACTACTAGTTTACTGAGCAATATACAGGGTTCGCTCAAAGGACATTTTATAGCGAAATACACGAGATAACCTTGCCGATGTGAATCGCAAACTATTCTGGAAGATGAATGCTATTTTTACGCAAAAGCTACGTTTTTTATTCTAAACAAATTCAAACATTTCGTACCTGTGAGTAATTTGTAACAAAAGATAATAGACACATCCACTTTGTTTTAAAATGTATATAGTAACGTATGTTTTTCGAATATCGTAGCACATCACACATCACAAACCATTCCGAAAGATAATTGTTTCTTTTATTCGAAAAACGAAGGGAATAAACAATTAGAAATTCTCAATAACTACCTGACCAATCGACTCCAATTTTGTTGTCGTTGTTTCAAAGTGTAAAGCCTACAAATTTGAAGAATTTCAAGTATCTGCGTAAAACTGTCGTCGCATTACCAACAAGTGCTAAAGCCTGCATCTTGCCTCGATTTTCGGCCATAACTTTGTTACTATTAGTCGGATCTTTTTACGTGTGGTCTCATTCTATGGGTCTCATAAACACCTAAAAACTTAGTTAAAGAGTTCTTTTCTTCCTGCCAATACTTTCGATGAACCCCAAAAAACACGTTTTCTCATTCTTTGTTGTCGAATAAAAAGTTTTCCCACAAAAATTGGTGTACCCATTTTTTGCGTCCATGATTTAAATACCGCCTTGAACAACTTGCATCAATAAAACCAGACTTTACAATTATTTAGCAAACCAGGGGTATTTTACTATTTGAAACTATTTAGTTTACTGTGAATGTCTTCAAGATACAGCCGAGGTTTCCCAAATATATTAAGACATCCGGTTTTAATGGATGTTTTCATCCCGCGTCGCATCGGTTTGTTTATCTCGTATAAAAAGTTAGTGACACAGGAAGGAATGCCGAATTGGATACAGTGGAAACCTACACAATCCCAACTGTTTTGTAAACGTCGAGTACAAACTTTGTTGTCTTAATCGAACGACCGGTAAAATCGAACAGTTATTCACATCACGTGATAGGGAGATACTTGAAACTTCTTATAAAATAAATGATACTTCCTTTGATTTTTCACTGCTGTTTTACCGTACACCATCTTTGTTATTTCAAGCATAGTTCTTTCTGAAAATGAAAAACCCTGTATTTTGTACTATTAGATATCCTAGATTAAATGAAGGAGTACTAGATCAAAAACTCCTATCTTAGATCTCAGACTGACTCTATTTTTTTCAGCGAACAGACGGGAATTTCTAGCGTTCCATTGACATGATTTGACATAAAAATGGCAATTAGTTCATAAATCATTTCAGTGTCCTACCATTCATCTGGCAATGTTGCCCCTTTCCATACCATTACGACAGGCACTGAGCCTAGATAACAGAAGGAGACACATATCGAAAACATGTCTATCATACCAGTTTGTACGACAAATGTATGGGGAAAAGGTAACTGAAATATGCTAATAAGTGCGTAGAATTACCAGGGTCTATAGCTAATTTTTCACCCCTAAAGTTTTTTTCAAAAATGACTACAATCCTCTGAAACGTCAAAAAATCGAAGCTTAAGCGATTTTTATTATTACCTTTTTTGGCCTTTTCTCCGCCACCACTGGATCAATTTTCAAAAACTACAAAGTTTCTTCATCCTTGTGTAAAAAGTTTATTTAAATCCGAGCAGTAATTTCCAAGTTATAGAGGGGCCAAGGATTACAGGAAAGCCATACAGACCGACAGACAGACCTGTGGCGTAAATGAGTGAGATGATTTTTCGTGATGTAACATGTCCGCAAAGTTGGGGTTTTCCTTAACATGACGTGTAGATCTTGAAAACATAAGCAATTTTTCTTAGTACCATATACACCAATGTCTTAAGGGAACCGAGATAAAGGGCTCTGCAACATCAAAAATATCTGAATACCGTCCTGTAGCCGCGGCCCGCGACACCACCGAGTGGTACAAGGTCACTGGCTCAACCCGACGACAGAACTGGGTCGGAGTCAGTGTGTTAGGTCAGTATGCAACCTTCAACCGACGGTTACGGTCACGCGTGTAGAGGTAATCGCGTAGACGAGAATCCCTCAACAAGCACTAGAGACGTGGCTAGAGAAGTGCAAGTATCAAAAACTAAAGTGTGGCAAACGCTGCGTGAAGAGGGGCTGTATCCGTTTCACGTCCAACGTGTACAAGCCCTTCAACCTGACGATTTTCCAGCAAGAATGCGGTTTTGTGAGTGGTTGCTGCATCAACATGACAATAATCCGGACTTTTTGAAGTGCATATTGGTGACAGACGAATCTACGTTCACGCGTAATGGGGTGAATAACTTTCGCAACACTCATGTTTCGTCAGTAGAAAATCCGCACGCTGTCCGTCGGGCACATTTTCAACAAACATTTTCGGTGAATGTTTGGGCTGGCATGGTGAACGGTATGCTCATTGGACCATTTATTCTCCCAAATCGATTGGACGGGATGCAATACCTAGACTTTTTACGCAACATTTTGCCTTCCTTGTTAGAAGATGTGCCATTAAGTGTAAGACAATCAATGTGGTTTCTGCACGATGGTGCACCGCCCCATTTTAGACGCGAAGTGCGTGAGTTTTTGAATTAATTATTTCCGAATAGGTGGATCAGACGTAATGGACCCGTAGCGTTGCCTCCGCGATCTCCAGACTTAACACCATGTGATTATTTTCTTTGGGGAGAAATGAAACGCTTAGTGTACAAAACTGAAGTGCATACGGTTGACGAACTTCGTCTCAGAATTGAACAAGCTGGTGCTTTCATTCGGGGGAGGGACTCCATTCTCAAAGCCTGCACCGATGCTTGGCTACGTCATGCACGCACCTGTGTTTTTGAATCAAACGGCGATAACTTCGAACAATACCTATAAAGTACGTTTACCTAAAAACTGAAAACGCGGCAACGCCGTCATATTTGTTACCTCTGTTCGTGGGATTTCATTTTCTGTTGGAGCGGTATGATTTCGGGCAGAGACGTACTTAGCCCTTCTCGTCAACTGGAGAGTGAGTACTTTTTCCTTTATTTTTTTCTACTTGGTCGCCCTCGTTTCACTACACATTACCTTTGTGATTTCAAGGGTAGCTGTTTCTAAAAAGGAAAACCCCAACTTTGCGGACAACCTGTATATGTCATATAACATCCACATAACGTGATCCATCATTTTCCAAAATTTCTGTAATTACAATACTTCCTCGCCTGCCAAGCTATGGAAAACGTAAAAGATTTCATTAATTGGTTGTCGATCTAAGACAATGCTTCAAACTTATTGTCTAATAACAATGCAAATAATATCGACTATTACAATATTTGAAGTTGTTGTACTTTAGTGTCATTATTCAAACAATTTATATACCTTAAGGTTAGGATACTCTACCAGAAACAAAACATAATCTAGCCCACTTAGAAACGGCAAAAAGTAGTGTAAAAACAGTAAAACAGTAAAATTCAATCCACAGTGTCAACGAAAATCGCAAAGACCTTATCAGTTTGAGCCTCTGGACGACAAAGGCCTGTAATGGTATTTCGTTGAATGATACTAGCTAATAATGTGTGACATAGTTTATTCACTTAATCAGAGCAGTTACGACACAACGTCAAATAATGACAGTGACGCATATGGTGCCACGTTAATTAAAACTACAAGATCCTAGGACGTTTTACAAAATCTACTTTATAATCAAATCCAAGCGAATAACCAACATGTCTGTGTTATGTACCGCGGTAATAATATGGCTTAAGATGACACACGGATTGATGACGTCAGTTACTCGTAATACTTGAAAGCGTTGGGTTTAACCGCGGTTGCTTATTTTAGAAAAGCGCGTATATAATTTCTGACTGTTTTTATTATTACTTAATAATCGGTGCTTTTTCGTCTACAACAGTGTATGAAAAGTTTAAAAAAGAAACCTTTCATAATACTAATGGGAGAAATGTTTTTGTTTTCAGGAAATAATCTTTAATGATGGAACCATGGCTTTGTAGCTATGTAACTTTCGATTATCTTCAAAGAAATGCGAATTCTTTTGCTTGCCGGCCCAGAGGTTTCGGCATTTTAGCAAAATGCTTAAAAGGACACCTCAAAGTTTTGAAAAAAAAACTGTTTTTATAAAATAACAATGTAAATATTGAGGCAAAAAGAACGAAATTAAACCACAAAAATTCAATCTATACGTACCAATTTAGGATCTATTTTACATTCAAATTTACTAAATATGACGTAACTGCTTTGTTTCAGTGAATAAACTAATAGAACATCTGAACAAATAAACAATGTGCGAATAAATGTGCGAAGTTAACAAAGCAACAATTGAAAGATTACCATTGGGTAACATCACCTTTATTTTTTATTACGGCTGAAATTGTTTGGGGCATAGTGTTAACTTGGCAAAAATTTGGTGTAAAACAATCCCACATTTCTTTAAGCTTTTGTCTCAGTTCGGTGATTGTACGAGCAGGATGTTGTCGTAGAACCTTTTTCATCTCGTGCCACAAAGTGTCAATAGGTGACAGATCTGGACTGCTAGAAACTCATTTCAAAAGTGGTACATTAGTTTCTTCCATCCATTTTGTAGCCTTTTTTGAGGTATGGCACGGTGCACTATCTTGCTGAAACACAAAATCTTGGCCGGATGTCAAACATTCTTCCATCACTGGTAAAAGCGATTCTTCTAAAATTGCCAGATATTTGTCTGTATCCACATTTACATCAGTAAAATGAAGTTTTGCTACTCCATTTGATGACATACAGCCCCAGACCATAATGGATGCTGGAAATTTCACTTTTCTCTTCAGACAGTCAACATGGAATGCTTCATTTTTTTGCGAATAACTCTACTGCGACTGTCACCAACACAAACTTCGAATCGGGCTTCATCACTCCATTGTATTGCACACCATTGTTGAGGTGTCCATTGCCTATGTTCTTTAGCCCATCTAAGCCGATTTTTCTTTTGCATTGGAGTTAATAGTGGCTTTTCTTTGGCCTATAAACAAGTTGTGCAACTTTAGGGTATTTACTTCACTTTTTTTATAAGAAAACTTACCTTGAAAGCGCTAAATCCCAGTTTGTGGGCCCCTCTATGAGTTGTGGACCTCGAAATCCTCCTTCCAACAGCGTCACTCCACAGAGCACTTAATTGTAAATAATTGGCACGTCTGTTTTTCACGATTATTCTTCTTAATGCTCTTCGGTCGGCATTTGTGATATTAGTTTGTTTCACATATCGTGGCTTAATATTAACTGAACCAGTTACGTTATATCTTCTAAGAATATTTCTCACACTGTACCGCGATAAGTCTAACAAAGTTACAATTTCTGAGTTTGATTTCCCAGAATTAAAAAATTTAATTATCAGTAACCGAATTTTCCTCTGCCCATTTTGAATACCTTAACTACCCTAAACTATTTTAAACGTATTCTGATAGCTGTGATTAATAAAAACAAATGTCATGGCTTTTATTTTTCACATGCGTTATAGACTTATTTTGCATTGAAATGAAAATAGGTTGATATGCTGTAATTGCAACATGTGTTATTTTTATGCTGCAAATTTGATTAGGGAGTGATAAAGTTGGTTTTTTCTACTATATATTATCAAAATATTCGTTGTTAATATTTCAAACCTATATCACCCTGCTACATTTTTACTATTTGTGTTTGATAAGAAAAAAACTAAGATTTCAATAGTTGGGCCAACTGAAGTGGGAAAGGGCTCGTACATGTTATTTTCCATGTTTATTCATCAAGTACTGCCTGCCTTGAAGAGCCGCCACTGTCCTGGTGCAAAGGTGGTATGAAAAAAGCGCACGTCGTTTCCGGTGGAATGATCCGAGGCTCCGGGCTAGATATACAACATCTCGAGAGGAAACGATGTACGACTTGATCTAACGGTTGGTTAGACTTGCATCTTCGGTCTTCAGTTTTTTATATGATCACATATCACGTCGAATTAAAATATATCATTCGTTTTGGATTTCTCATGCGACAGCTGCGTTTCTTACAGATTTGCATTCATATATGAAAGAAGTATTCGATATAGTTATAAAGTAGAATCGGGATAATTCGATTTCATTAGTTTAGCCGGTTGCTGAAACCTCAATGTTGTTTTGGCAGTTCACTTAGAAGAAGAAATTGGTGACCTAGGAATTAAAAGAGCTGCAGCAAAACGAACTCTTAATGAAGAGCCTCAATCGATCAATATGTTATCTGAACAGCACAATCTAAAGCTAAACTCTAAGTAGACAAGAGTTATTTATTTTGGCAATGAAAATAGCATAAATATTTTGAAAGATACTTTTTCAACGACTAACGGTTAAGTGGTAGAATAGCTTCAAGCAAAACTTTGCCCTTTGACCTTTGATAAAAGACGTTTTATTATTATTTCCCTCGTCTTAATTCCTACCAAACACGAACATGCAATTTTGAATTACAAATGGTTTCTAGATGGAAAAATTGTATGACAGCACCTGTCAGCAGTTTTTTCGAGTTTACGCGCCGCTAAACTTGGCAGCTGTTGTCACCAAAAATTACGATACCTTTGATAACAATTAATTATGGACTCTCAGGACACCAGAAAAAATACTGCCCATAGTTCTGCCAACTCAATTAAGCCTTATCTGCAAGTGGATAATGAGCATTATTCCAAAATCACAAAAACAACTTTAGATGTGACGCCTCAGAACATCTAGCTAAAAAACAGAAAATAGAATGTTTTACAGCCACTCCTCGAGCTTCTTTCTCACTCTACAGCTGGACCCATCAACAACATCAAGGATTTACGTACATCCAACGTTATTAATGAATTAACAAAGATTTCAAATTGCAATTTATATTTTAATTGTATCATAAATATACTTACTAAGTAACATATAAATCCGAACACCCAGTTTAAATGGTTTTATTTTAATAAAAGTTGGTGAATGTATTTATCTTACTGTAAATAACAAGTGAAAAAAAAATTCAGCTTTATCAGTTGGACATTCCGATTTTTATACTGCTTTTTTTTAATTCACTAATGCTCTAAAAATGAATATTTGAGCCGCAGTAAAGAATCAACGTTGGCCTGATTTTGGTTCTTGACATCCTTTACGATCGGTTACGATGCCTAGAGTACGGAGACCTGTACGATTTCGTCAACTTAGTGAGTTTGATAGGGGCCGTATAGTGGGACTTCGGGAAGCTGGACCTTCTTTTCGGGCAATTGCAGTTAGAGTGCAAAGAAGTGTAGACACTGTGGTTAGGTGTTGTCAGGCATGGCTTCGAGAAGGCCGTACGCAAAGAGCAAGGGGCACTGGACGCCGCCGTAGAACAACAGACCGTGAAGATCGCCGCCTCAGATTATTAGCCTTAAGGGACCGTTTGTCCACTACCAGGTCCATTGCAAATGAATGGTTTGCAAAACACGGAAGACCTATTGGCATGCGAAGTGTTTACCGACGAATGAGAAGTTTTGGCTTGTTTTCATACCGGCCACACTGGGTCCTCCGTTTAACTCGAGAACACCGACGTAATCGCCTTGAGTGGTGCAGACAACGGTCACTCTGGGATCAGGAATGGAACAGTATTGTCTTTAGTGACGAGTCTCGATTTTGTTTAGGCATGCACGATGGTCGTGCCAGGGTTAGAAGGCGACGTGGTGGAAGGAGGAATCCACAGTTTTCTGTTGAAAGACATGTTCATCACACTGTTGGAGTTATGGTTTGGGGTGCTACAGCTTATGGTTCCAGGTCACCTTCAATCTTCATCAGAGGTAACATGAACGCGCAGCGTTATATCCTCGAAGTTCTAGAACCCCATCTTTTACCGTATCTTGACACCTTGGCAGATCCAACTTTCCAACAAGATAATGCCCGACCACATGTTGCAAGAGTCACAATAGACTTCTTTCAACATATTGATGTCACATTGTTACCATGGCCACCAAGATCTCCCGACTTATCCCCAATTGAGCACGTGTGGGATATGATGGGTAGGAGATTGCTCAATTTGCAACGTCCTCCTCAGAGTCTAGAAGCACTTCGAGAGGAGTTGGTGGTTGCCTGGAATGAGATACCACAGGAGGACATTGACCACCTGATTAGAAGCATGCCTAGGCGCGTTGGAGAATGCGTAGCACATCAGGGTGCATCCACACATTATTAAAGGTCAAAGGGCTTTAAAGCAGTGCAATCATTTTGAAATTTTTATCATTTACTTATTATGCTTCATTAAGTACTTATACAAAATTTTATTAAAATAAAACCATTTAAACCGGGTGTTCGGATTTATATGTCACTTAGTATAATTAAGTTTGTAGTATTTTGTGATTAAATAAATTACCGGTTTATCGTTTTCAAATTAATACCTACATAAATAATATGTATGCATAATAGGTAGTACCCTTTGCTTGTAAGCTATGTGTATGCAGAATAATCTGTTACTCATGAAATAGTCTTGTCAAATATTTTTTTACTATGAAAAAAAAAAAAGAAAAAACACAATGCAAAGTAATATTTTTTCAACAAAAAACATTCGTGCAGGTGCAAATATCCTCGTCTTCGACTCGGTTTTTAGTTGTCACCAGGACTCGGCGTCTTGTTAAACTATTACTTAGCAACGTGTTTTTTCGGAAAAATCACATGCCCTCATGATATTACTTATGAAATATCAAATGAAGTGCTCAGTTTCAGTGATTCTGCTCATATCTCAGGTTTAACTAGCTATTTATATAAGTCGGCGTTTCTCTATCCAAGCTCAAACTCTAGTAAATAAATTATTGGTCGAGCATTTTTGTATTCCGAAGCGCCTATCAACTGGCATAAGGCCCAGCTTTAAAATGTTCACTCATAGGAAGCAGGTTAACGGGAACTTCACAACTTCCAGTCACACATCATTGATTTAACCAACTGGAGTCCAATGTATAACCATATATACTGAAAGGTAAACACCTACGTATGTTTATTAGAATTGATGAATCTTTTACATATCGATTTATCTTGCCATGAACAACAACCATGTCCAACCCATCACAAAAAAGGATCTAAGACTGACCCTTACAACTACAGGCCTCTAGCTCTGCTTTCTGTTATAAGTAAGGTGATGGAGAGGTGCATAAATCGTGAGCTTCTGGACTACCTCGAACGTCACACGATCCACAGGGGACCTCCTAGCTTACGTCACGCAATTGTGGAGTAAACTGGTGAGGCTCATGTCGTTGCTCTTGACATCACGAAATTGTTCGATCAGCTGGGGCACGCTGCCCTCTTAAGCAAACTTCCATCCTATGGTCTCCCAGAACAGCTTTGCAGATCAGCACGTGTCAAATGAGTGTGTCAGAAATCGTGGATCATCAACACATAATTGAAGCAGCTTCTGCAGTCAGATGACGTATCAAGTTGAAAATTTAATCATTTTGCTAGTAAGGGACATTGAACGTATATGCCAAAAAACTATTAAAATCGGATAAACGTGCGTATATCTAAGTGTCGCTGTTATGTTTACTCAAAAATATAAAGCAAAAGTTATAGTTTCAATTCCAACGCCATAGGTAGATTCCTCTGTATATCAAAGTGGAAGCACGTTCGTTGCGATCGTCAGTAGCCGTGCAAAAAGAGCAAAGCCTTATTAAATGAAATTACACATATGTATAAAGAGCGTATTATCCATCGGCAATATCGTAAATCTACGGAGGAATACTCGTAACTCTGTTATTCAAATGAGCTTCTGATGCCGCAGCTTCTGTGCGGAGATGCACCACGTAAAAGCTCGATGGACGCGTCAATCGAGATAAAACGTGATATCGACCTATCATAACATCACTCGCGACGTCCTGCGAAGACACGTTGTTATCACCGATTAAACTTGCCTCATGAAAGCTACCGGTTGCCATGAACATCCCCATAGTCGTTACTCAAAAAGAATCAACTTTGATTGGTTCAACAGCTCGAGCAATTTAGGCAAATGCCCTACGCTTTTTACTTCCCCCGTATACTGACGGAGAAGTATTGTAATCGCGAAAAATGTTGGTATTGAGATCTTATGTTTTTTGGATGTTTTATGACATGTAGATCACGAAAAACAATGTCATTTCCGTCGGTCTGTCTGGCTGTCCGCTGATCCTTGAGTCCTCTATGACTTTTTTCACACGATGTGCTTCGTGAAAATCGATCCAGTGGCGTCGGAGCAGGGGTGGAAATGAAAAGCGCTCAAACTTTGTTTTTTGACGCTTCACAGGCTCCTGATCATTTTCCGAGCATTTTCTGTAGACAGGTTTTAAAAAAACATGCATTTTTTTATTTTATACAAAACACATGTTTTTTTGTTTTAAACGTTTTTTTTTGTTTTAAACACGGTTTTTTTGTTTTTAAATTTTATATTTTAAACAAATAAAACAGTGTAAATCATGTTTTTTCATAATATTAATTGAAAATGTTCGATCTATTATTCTACTAAATAATAGATACCTTATTTGAAGTCCGACTCTGTGCTAAACTGTCGCGATCAGCTGTTACGAACTACGTCGCACCACGCCGCCGTTAGGCTGTGCCGGTGAATCCCCGAAATAAAAAACCAATTGCAATGAGGAACTATTGGCCTGGGGAACCACATACTACTATTTATAAATTCGCCTTGCAAGTTTGCGATTGCAATAAGGTCTAGTCTTTTTCGAAAAATGTTGTCTACAGGAAGGAAGAAAGATGCCATTTCGTCCTAAGATAATAACAAAAAATCAGTGACTGCTAAATGTAAAAAATGTAATGTAATTATGGCTGGAAGAAACATATTCAAAAATGTGTTCCATCTGAAATTTCTCAGCTACCAATGTCAATTATCACTGAACAACAAATTTTAGTTTTTTAATTGTATCTTGTGGGAAAAGTGCACTTCTTTGTTAATTTTGGGGCGCTGAATCCAAAAATGACAATGAAATAAAAAAATTAGTTGCGGTTTAGAAAAAAAACTTTTTATTTTTAAGGATATATTAAAAAAAGTAACAAGATTCATATACTTATAAGAATCACTATATGCGCTGTCTTTTTGCTGTTCTTTTATGGATCGTTTCTGGAGCATCTCTACCAAGAGTCCAACAGTAGTCTGCAAGCATGGAAGGATTCCACTTTCCCTGTTACCTTTTTTCCATTGTTGAAATATCCTGATGAAAACGTTCGCCGTGCTCATCACTTACGGCTCCGCAATTGTCAGGAAAAAAGTCCAGGTGTGAGTGTAGGAAATGTAAGAGACATATTACAGCCCATCTTTTGATACGATGACAGCATATTTTTGTCAAGGGTTTTATAATTTTCAGCTTTTCTATTTCCCAAGAAATTAGTGACCACCAGACAGAAATCATTCCAAGCAGTTTTTTCAATACCTGTTAAAGTGTTTTCAAACTGTGTATCTTTCAAAATATTTCGAATCTGTGGCCCATCAAAAATACCTTCTTTAACCTTTGCCTCACTTAGTCTTGGAAGTTTCTGACGCAGGTATTGAAAAGCTGACCCATCTCTATCTAATGCCTTGACAAAGTTTTTCATTAGGCCCAACTTGATATGCAGTGGTTTCGAATCTACTAATGGCATATGCTGTACATTTTTTTGACCTGGCTCTAGGAATTGACGAACAGGCCAGTTTTGTCTGGTGTAATGAAGTGCCTTTGCCCGACTGTCCCATTCACACAAAAAACAGCAAAACTTTGTGTAGCCTAGCTGCAGCCCAAGTAAAAGTGCAACAACTTTCAAATCGCCACAAATATGCCATTGGTGCTCATCGTATTTTATGCATGTCAATAGGTACTTTATATTGTCATATGACTCTTTCATGTGAACTGCATACCCTACAGGAAGAGATGGTAAAATATTTCCAATATGCAATAACACTGCCTTTAAACTCAATGTTGAACTGTCTATAAACAATCTCCATTCTTCTGGGTTATGGTTTATATTTAAAGCCGCCAGTAAGCCGTTAATGTTACTGCAGAGAACCGAGTTATTCTCCATACTGAAAAATGGTTCTAAGTCTTTGTGGCGTTTACGAAAAACACATACCGAAACATCGTCTTCTAACAAGTTCCACTGCTGCAGTCTTGATCCAAGTAACTCTGCCTTACATTTTGGAAGTTCTAAATCTCTTACAAGATCATTTAATTCTGACTGAGTTATTTTGTGCGGTTGGTGGCATGACGTGCTCGGTATAAAATCAGGATCCTTTGACGTTGATGGCATATCTTCTTCCTGACGAATCACTCGATCGCCGTGATCTGATTCGTTTTCTGATTCGCAAGTGTAGGATTCTGGGGGTTTTGGAATAGGATTTTCGTCACTGTGAGGCACAGGTCTCATCGCAGATGGTATGTTTGGGTAGTTAATAACCGATTTTTTTTTTCTTGGACATACCTGTGGCTTGTCCAACACAAGGTACCACGCAAAAGTAACAATCATTAATATGATTTGTAGGCTCTCTCCAAACCATTGGGACAGCAAAGCGCATAGACCGTTTTTTGCCATTTAACCAGCTCCTCAGACTTGAAGCACATGTATTACAGCAGATGTGGGGTGCCCACTGTTTGTCTTGATCACCTAGTTTACAACCGAAATAAAGCTGATATGCCTTTGTTATTAGTGGAGTAATAGACCGTCTCTGAGACGCAAAAGTCACATCACCACACACGTAACAAAACTGTTCTGGATTGTTTACACACTTTTGAGACATCTTGCATGAACGCTGTCAGCCAACTGAGGAAAAAATGGCTAATATAAAACAATATAATGTACACGTATGTATAACGTAACACAATCATGCCGATTACATCACCTTTCCTTGCCGAATATAAAAATGTAGCACGTGCATTCTTGTGAATTACAGTATATTAACACTGTCACAGCAGGGACACATATAATTACCGTATCTCTAAAACTTGAACTAATATTGAAAAAATAAGTTTCATTCCGGTTTTAGCACATTAAAAATAGTAATATTTTGTTGATTTTATTTAGGATATTTTTTGGCTGTTGACCAGTGTTATCTATGATTGCGAGTCAAATGAGGATTTAACGCTAGATGAGATATCCAAAACTCAAAAATATTCTAAGAATGTTTACCCAGATAATAATACAGGTAATTTTGAATTTTAAATTTTTACCAATTTAAAGACAAATGCCCAAGACTATTTAAAAAAAAATAATGTATGTCGCATTTGCTTTGAGTAAAGTCCAAAGAAACACTTGCACTATTGGGAGAGGCTACAGAGATATGGATAAAATTTTTAGAAGCATTCGAGAGTGAATAAGCAAATGGAGAATTTTCGGTAAGTGATACGAATAAAATCGAGGGGCGTATGAAAATGGCTTTTGACCCCAAATCATTTTTTGGCAAATTTGCTTGATCATCGCTTTAGCACTTAGTCAAGAGCGAATAGAAACTGGCATAGATTATGTAGAAACCTATCATCTAGAAACATTACCAATTATTAGTTACCAGGCAAAGTGTGTACCATTTAAACCATATATGTTTTCTAAACATCTAATTGAGAATGTAAAACCATTCGCATGGTGGCATTCTATGAAAAATATAAATCACAGCCTTGGAACTTGCTCAACAGCTTCATATAGCTATTGCATCGTCAGCCAACATAGAAAAAGCTTAATTCCATCAGTGATGACGTGACTGATCAGATATCAGTTTGATGACTTAGATGACTATGTGACTGAAAGAGTGTGGGGAATCTGTTGTATGCAAAATGTTTAAGTTTTCCACTTTTTGTTGTCTTCCTATTATTAATAAATAAATATTTATGTTAAAAAGTTTGTATAATGTATTTGAGAACATTTCCTATTTTTATTTATTATAGTAATATAGAAAATGAAGAAAAAAACCGCTTGTTAAATTAAGGGTGGGTTTCACCAAGGTTATCAAATCAACAGTCCGTTATTCTCCACGTATAGGGTAACAATCCGTCAAATACAACGAGCTTCAAGTTGCAATCAACAAATTTTAGCAACCAATAGCTACGAAATGTTGAAAACAAAATACTGTCAAAGTATGAGATGACATCTTGTCATTGAAACATCACCAGCTTATTGAATATTAAGAAATTACATATAATTCAGTCATAATTTAAAGAAATGTTTGATTGTTGAATTAAATTCATGTTTTAATTGCTATTGTTGATTTTTTATTCATGTTTATATAATTTTCTTCAATTGATATGCGATTTTACCGAATCAACATCACACCTACCGGGTGTTTTTTCCTATAAACCTCTTGCAGATAGCCATTAAGCACCTACTTGATGACAGGCTCTACCAAAAAGTTCATAGATATTGCTCGGTTCCAAACATACATTCATTTACTTGCCATTCATCAAAACCATTATGGCACCTTAGATTGATATTCCCACAAAACCATTTAGGTCTTTTGATATCCATACATCCATAAAGTTGAATATTTTTCGTTGTTCAGGAACTGAACAAACATCCACACTATATTCACAGCGATTAAGAAATTCCCAAATATATGTCTTAAAGCTACCAGCAAACCTAAAACCTGCAAAAAAACTACAAATTTGCCATATTTTTCGTTTTTCACGAGTACACATTCTAGGTTATATTTATATTAGACATTATTTGAATACAACTGATTCACATGTGTGGGATGTGTCAACCCTTGGTCCCAGTCACAAAACATTTATACTCTGAAGGAGGTTTAATTCCATGCTATTCCATGACAACACGGTGACTTGTGTCATTGTCAGCGGCCATTTTTTCAGGGTGCGACATGGTTGCCAGATTGTGCATTAATATCCCGTTTCACCACCCTGGTCCCAGGGGAGTAAGTTCCGCCAACTGTTGAAATATACTCTACTATGCTTTATAAGACTATTAGTTGCACAACACTTGAAAAAATGCAAATAAAAGTTTAAAATTATTTCCATGACGCCGCAAAATAGCTCCGTCGGTACGTCGGGTTATACTCGTACATCTTGACAGTAGGGATGTTCGATACGATCCTATATTTCGAAGTATCGATACATTTCATGAGTATCGTCATCTTTCGATCCGGACTGTTTCAGAAAGAGTGACTAACTTCAGATTACTTTTCTTCTTTGTTTCCTTCCGCTGGACTTCGATAATTTTATTCCAATATTTTAGAGTATCGATACATCCTAAAACTACAGAAATTGATACATAACGATACTTTTCGTGGATCTAAACATCCCTAATCTTGACAGCTTGTCGTTCTTGTCAAGTGGGCTGCAGGGTGCGGTGTTGCCTTTACCAGCTTACATTTTGCTAAAATCTTCCTGACCAATACCTTGTTGATATCCAGGGTCACCGAGATAGCGTAGACATATCTTCATTTTATGAATACATGAAAGTGCTCCTCCTCGAGATTCCTCATTCTCAACTAAAAATCTGTCCCCAAGTCATTGTACATTTGCTTCGTCGAACCGATATGATTTTTTGAAGTCACGACCAGGTGAAGGTAAACGAGGTATGTACGTTTTAACATCCACAATTTCCGCCATCATCGTTTGACCACCTCTTGTTACGAAGTTGAGTCTGCTACTGACCACACTCAGAATTCTTGAAGGATATGCTTCCTATCCCAAGTATAAGGTGAATATTATGAATATCCTTTTACTTATGTCACTGCTTTGGAGGATATGCTTATACTCAAAAAGCAAAAGCATTTACTTCAAATTATTATAAATACCTAATAATCTGGAGGATTTCCTTCAAAATTTGCAAGTACAAGAAAATCCTTTGTTTTATGAATACGGCTCAATATTTCCGGGACGTTTATTTCTCGATTTGGTGATGTCAAATGGCCACCAAGGTCACCGGATTTAACCGATCCTGACTTTTTTATGGGGATTTTTAAAAAATAGGGTCTATGCAGACAAACCAAATACTGTAGATCAACTGAAGCACAATATTACGGAAGCGATTGAAAATATTCCTCCCGAAACCCACCAAAAAGTAATGGAAAATGTAATCAAGAGGATTACGCGGATTCTAGAGGCGGACATTTGTCTGATATTATCTTTCATGCATAATTTCTAAGTTTCAATAAAACATTAAGAATGGACGTATATTTTATTTCACAAATATTCAAGATACAAACCATTCAGTTACATATCGGCCACCCTGTACGCACTCTGGGCAATCAGAACTAGATAAACCTATAAGTACGCTTACTTTGGACTAGTGGAATGAAATAATCCGTATCATGAGCAATTATGACCAGTCGGAAGTATATTTTTAAGAAAAAAAAACAAACAAAACTTTACCTCTAAAAACAACTGCCATAGCGTACAAATCCAAGAGCATTTAGAAACACAATCACACACGATCACAGCGGAAGTTATCCAAGGAAGACACTCACACCATTTCCGACGTGTCCGACGCTAGCTGCTTCCACGACACAAAAAGCACAATACGAAAATAATAGTGAAGATTTTACAAATCGGAATAGAGAGCAGCATTGGCATTGTTAAGTAGTTACCGGACCATATCCAAGGCGAATTTCAGCAAACGGCCGCAACACATTCAGCCTTAGTCTTATCTCACTTTCACTATCGCGTCCATCCTGTATGTTTATGCTGTTTCGTGCAATGTGTTAGTTGATTTAGATGTGGACTCAGATTTTATCTATGGCGACGTCAGTCCTCAGGATGGTCCCCGAAAAGTAGGGCAGTTCAGTTGTATGTAGAATAGCAGAATTTGTCGGATTCGGCACCTTCCCAAAAACTGGAAAATTGTTCATGCCCAAAAAAGGAACCTAAGACCAACCCTTATAACTACAGGCATATAGCACTGCTTTCTGTTATAAGTAAGGTGATGGAGAGGTGCATTAATCGCGAACTTCTGGACTACCTTGATTAGCGACACGCAGTAGGTTTTCTGGCACTAGCGATCCACAGGGAACCTCCCGAAGATTCCGATTTTTTTCTATTTAGAAGACCTTTTTATTTACTTAATTTTTTGCCTCCTATGAAAACACGCTATCTGGGATAGTTTTCGAGAAAAAAATGAGTTGTATCAAGAGGTTCCCAAGCGTCTTATTAATTCTTTAAATAAACAAGTATGATATTACTTATTACAACTTGAATTAATACAGGCAACTCTGCGAATTTAAGGTCTTAAGATGGCCGAGATGTTAGGCTCCACAAAAAAAACAAACCTAAATAAATCCTAATGCGGTTCTGCACCTGGGTCAGATCAAACGCGAATACGTACGATGCCCACCAGTACTGCCGTGTTTGTAAACAAAACCTTTACCTTTGGTTATAAAAAACAAAACAAAAATGGCACACTCATACAACAATATTATTTTAATTTCTGGTGAGGGTCTTCCAAATGCTACCGAGGCTTCACGAGTGCACGCAGATCGTTTTTAAAGATCCTTCGTGATTTATTATTATGTTTAATGATAAATGAAATGTTTAGTGTATACAACTAAGGTGAACAGGTTGACTAACTACGTGTGCGAATTTAGCAATCTGCTGCATTCAGTCCAGAAGTTACAAGTGACAGAGCTGCACTGTTCGATGAACGGTGACTATTTTTTCATTCATTTTTTTACCTTTTCTCTATTGTTTCACCTCAGCTTAGCTTTGTTATTAGAAACGTAGTTGTTTCTGAAAAGGAAAGTCCCAACTTTCGGAGAAGCCTATATGCTATGTACTAGCCGTAAGATATATGTAAATGAAAGATATTCCTCTTAAGTGTCTCATATTAACCAAATGCCACAAGTTTTAACTGCTGGCTGGTATTCGATATTGCCATTTTGTAAAATTTGGACATTTGGAGTCAGCTTTTGGTGTTTTCTAATATGTAGCACATGTGTATCATATAATACGCATATTAGTCTGATCGTATTAGCAAATTTCCCCGACATAATTGTAAAGTCTGGCTTTATTGGGGCAAGTTGATCAAGGGGATATTTCAAACATAGCCGCATAAAATGGGTACACCAATTTTTGTGGGAAAACTTGTTGACAGGAACGAAAAAACTTTTCATATAAGATATTTAAGTATACTAAGTGACATATAAATCCGAACACCCAGTTTAAATGGTTTTATTTTAATAAAAGTTGGTGAATGTATTTATCTTACTGTAAATAACAAGTGAAAAAATTTTCAGCCTTATCAGTTGGACATTCCGGTTTTTATACTGCTTTTTTTTAATTCACTAACGCTCTAAAAATGAATATTTCAGCCGCAGTAAAGAATCAACGTTGGCGGATTTTGGTTCTTGACATCCTTTACGATCGGTTACGATGCCTAGAGTACGGAGACCTGTACGATTTCGTCAACTTAGTGGCGACGTGGTGAAAGGAGGAATCCACAGTTTTTTGTTGAAAACCATTTAAATTGGGTGTTCGGATTTATATGTCACTTAGTATATTTATGAGACCTAAAAAATGAGACCACACGTAAAAAGATCCGACTACTAGCAAAAATTGTATGGCCAAAAATGAGGCGAAATGCAGGATTTAGCACCTGTTGGTGATGCGTAGATAATTTCACGCTTCAAATCCATAGGATTCATACTTTTAAACAACAACAAAATTGGATTATATTGGTCAAGTAAATTTTTGAGAATTTCTAATTGTTTATCCCAAAACACCTGTTTTTCGGCCATCACTACTAGTTCATTGAGCAACATACAAATAGCATTTAATAGCAAAAAAAAGTTTACCTTGCCGATATAAATCATAAAGCATTCCGAAAAATAAATGTTATTTTTATGCAAAACACAGGTTACGTTTCTTTCTTCTAAAAAATTCAAAAATTTCGTATTTGTGAGTAATTGAACAAATGTGCTACGGTATTCGAAAAACATACGTTACTACACACATTTTAAAAGAAAGTGGACGTGTGATTCATATCGGCAAGGTAAGCTAGTATATTTTGCTATAAAATTCCCTTTGAACTAACCCTGTATGTTGCTCAATAAAGTAGTAGTAATGACCGGAAAACAGGTGTTTTGGGACAAGGAATTAGAAATTCTCAAAAACTACATGACCCATCCATTCCAATTTTGTTGTGGTTATTTAGAAGTACGAATCCTACGAGTTTGAAGAATTTAAAATATCTGCGAGAAACCATCGTCGCGTTACCAACAAGTGCCAGCACCTGCAGTTTGCCTCGATTTTCGACCATAACTTTTTTGCTATTAGTCGGATCTTTTTACGTGTAGTCTCATTTTGTAGGTGTTATAGATAACTAAAAATCTTGTATAAAGAGTTTTCTCGTTCCTGCTAACACTTTCGATTTAATCCCAAAAAATACATTTTCTCATTCTTTGTTGTCGAAAAAAAAGTTTTCTCACAAAAATTGGTGTACCCATTTTATGCGTCCATGTTTTGAATACCCCCTCGAACAACTTGCTGCTATAAAACCAATTATTTCCCAAACCAGGAATATTTTCGTCTAATATGATTAGATTTAAAAGCAAATGTTGAGGAGGGATAATATACCCATAATAATATAAAATATTCATTATGTACCTTGGAGTTCCAGTTATCAGAGCTTTAACCGATATCACTACATGATACCAAGTCCACTACACAGATATGTTGACACCATGCAAGAAAAAAAAAACAAACAAAAGTACTTCAACCGGCCCGATCTTCATAACTTTGATACTACTAAAAGCTGACGACCATAAAACGCACAATACACCTTAGCGTAGTCCTTTGTTTCGACGACGAGTCCGAATTTGAAATTCAAATTGAACGATATTAACTTTATAATTACAACGGAAAAACTACACTCACAAAACCTTTGGAAAGAACACAGACCCAACGTCCAACGGAGTGTGACAGGACAAGACATGGGCGCATGTTGATTGTGTATGCTAAAATTAACCCGTTTTTTGCGAATAGTAATTTTTGGGTAGACAGGATATGTTTAAAAATGTTGACGGGCTTGTCTGTGGACAAAAAAATGCCATGGGAAAATATGTTAGTGATTCGGAGAATTTGCTCAAACAAAGCATGGTATGAGTAACAAACAAACATAGGGGGACCAACAAATAAGTGTACAAACAATAGACATAAATTATCCATTCATTAAAATGTATAGGAGGAATGTTTTTATAGCTTTTTTGGATTTTTTCAGGAACAAAGCTGGAAATGTGCAAAATCCGCAAAAAGTGGTTTCGAGCAGAAAATAGAATAGGTAACCCGAGCGATACATATTTCTGCTGGTTGGCTTCATCAGGTCCTGAATGCACATATGCAACTACAAAAGTAGATACACATGCCCATATATCCGGATACGGGTGTAACCTGAGGAAACGAAGATGGGTTACCTATCCTTTTTTCTGCTCTCGAATCCACTTTTTGCGAATTTTTCTCATTATTTTCCTATTTTTGTTATATATATATATATATATATATATATCCTTTAATGTCTTTGGGTGGAAGGCAAAGTATTGCAAAAGTACCCTTATGATTTAAACTCTAAAGCTTTCGAAGATCTATGTCTTCATCGTCTGGAGCTGGAAACAATTATTGACAATAGCAACAAATAACAATTAGGAGAAAAATATTTACTTACTAAGTCGGCGAGATTGTTGCTGATGAGGTTCGATTAGGACGGAATTATTTTATTATTACTTCACTAATGTTATAAAAACAATTTCAGCAACAATCTCGCCAACTTAGTAAGTAAATATTTTTCTCCTAATTGTTATTTGTTGCTATTGTCAATAATTGTTTCCAGCTCCAGACGATGAAGACGTAGATCTTCGAAAGCTTGAGAGTTTAAGTTATAAGAGTGTACTTTTGCAATACTTTGCCTTCTAGCCAAAGAAATTAAATGATATCTTCTCCTAACAGTTAAGGCAATTAACTATGAATACTATATATATATATATACAGGGTGACTGCGAAGTTGAGTCATTTATTTTAACAGTGAGTAGATCTGATCAAAAGAAATGTTTTTTTCCTTTAATATTTTTCTGGTAAAATTAAAGTAACAAAGTTATAGCCCTTTAGAAGTTTGAGTACCGCCCTGTCTCAATAATAATATTATGTGCTCGTGTTTGGCAACAACGGATATAATCCGCCTTATCGGTTCATCGCATCGGAAACAAAAAAGCGAAAGAATTTGAAACGCTGATCACGATGTTTTTATTCAGTCAATGTGTCAGTCGGTAACGCGTGAGTGAATAGTGGTGTTCGCTGCGTGGCTCAAACGAAATAAAAAATGGCACATGTTTATGCGGATCGGTTTCTTAATCGAGTGCAACCAACCCCTCATGCCTTTGTTAAGTAGTACAACGGGCTCGTGAATCAGGTGACTTAAGACCTCACAGGGGAGAGCATGCCGGTGCTCCAAGACCTCACGATCAAATACAGGTCCGCACTGAAATACTTGTCGGGAGGATACTTTATAAAACAAGGTAAAATTTTTTTTTTATTTTTACACACATATTTTGGTTTATCTTCCTTCTACAATCATTATCTGAAAGTTAATGACTCAACTTCAAAGTCACCCTGTATACTTACTATATTTAGTTAAAACATATTTATTTTGGCATTTTTAATGATGTCTTCCATACTTTATAGTACTCGGATAGACCCCTTTGATGAAAGAAGTTTCAAGTAATATACATATACAGCGTTGATCATCAGATAATGATTTATCACAGTCCGATACTCAAAAACTCGCAACTTTAACAGACCTCAAGTAGGTCATTTTAAAAAAATGTAAGCTTTAATTTCTAGGATTATAAAGTACTCATTAGCAAAAAGCAAGACAAATTTTGTATGTCTGTCTGTCCGCTAATCCTTGGCCCGTCTATAACTTGGAAAGTACCGCTCGAATTTAGATGAAATTTTCACACAAGCCTACCAGTAAGCTTAATTTATTTGCAAATCGGTCCAGTGGCAGCGGAGAAAAAGGCAAAAACGGAAAGGATAAAAATCAATCAAACTTCGTTTTTTGGCGTGTCAGAGGCTTCGAGATCATTTTTCACTCATAACAGATGTACATCTATGTTTGAAACTAGAGTCCATGTTTATATGAATGTCTCATATAAGAACCATCTAAGGAATCACCCCCTGAAATTGAGACATTTGCATTTTTAATCTGTTGCAATAAAAAGCCGCCAAAAAATCTAATTCAATAAAAAATATCAGTTGGGGGACTGTAACTCCAAAGCCTACCAAACGATTATTGATGTTTTTAATGAATTTTAGTGATTGCACATGCGCCCAGAGACACTGTCTAAATGCCTAAAGAGGAAATGAATATTCCCATGCTAACAACCGCCAACTGCTCTCCTGCGGTTTCTGATTTATAATTCCACGTCTTAGCACATTATTTTTCAACAAAGTATACTTCCTTGGACTCTGTTCGCAAAGTTGCAGATGTATATTCAAGATATCAATGCGTTACGCGTAAATGTAGTTATAAAATTATAATACATACACAGAAAACGGGGGAGAAATGTGTAATGAAATGCACTAGAATACGTTGATGGTAGATAATTACTATAATACTACATAGTTGTGTGATATTACAAAGAGAGTGTTAGCAGATATTTGCTAAATTTTCCCATGCGGAACAAATAGTTTTACCGAGAAATCTGTAATTCGGAATAATGTTTTTAATAAGCAGTGGTACGAGGGATGTCTTTTAAGTTTTGCATATAGAAACATATGTAGTAGGCCGCGCGGATCGAACGTCAATACTGAATCTTAACCTCACTTAGTAAACTTAAATTCGAAGTATCACAACAATACGTGCAGTGTTCTCACTATAGTGAATTTTCAAGTGTCACCGAGTCATTAGAAAAATGGAACTCAACCGAGAACATTTTCGCGCCATAATTTATTACAACTTTCAGAGACAATTATCGCAACAAGAATGCCTCGCTGAGTTACTGTCTGTTTTCGGCAACGAAGCGCCACATCAGTCGACAATTTTCCGTTGGTATGAAGAATTCAATCGTGGACGGGTGAGTCTTAGCGACGATCCCAGGGTGGGTGCACCAAAAACGGCAGTCACCCAGGAAAACGTCGATGATGTGCGCAAACTCATCATTGAAGACAGACATGTGACATATTGCGAAATTGAGGCGTCCTTGAAGATCTCAAAGACCTCAATTCAAAAAATTTTACATGAAGAATTAGGAGTAAGAAAATTAGTTTCGCTGTTGACTGAAGAGCAGAAAGCAGCCAGGGTTAATTGGTGTCAAAAAACGCCTGACCGATTCAATTCCGGATACTCAAAAAATGTGTACAGCATTGTTAGTGCTGATGAATCGTGGATTTACTGTTATGAACCAGAAAATAAACGACAGTCGGCTGTTTGGGTGTTCCAAGGTGAAGAAAAGCCAACAAAAGCCATCCGTTCTCGAAGTGTTTCGAAAAAGATGGTCGCGACATTTGTGTCACAAGCGGGTCATATTGCAAAAATTCCTCTTAATGAGCAAAGAATTGTTACTGCGGATTGGTATACCACCATTTGTTTGCCAAAAGTCATCACCCAGCTTCGAAAAATCAACCCCGAAAAAGGAATCATCCTCCACAAAGACAATGCAAGCTCGCACACAGCCCAAAAAACAAGGCAGTATTCAACGGAAGAAAACGTGGAATTATTGGACCATCCTCCATATAGTCCCGATCTAAGTTCTAACGATTTCTTTACTGTCCCGAAAATTAAAAACAAACTTCTTGGAGAACACTTCGAAAAACAATAAAGTCATTTAAAACTGCCTACCGTGTTGTTTTATTTCCTTATGCAAAACTTAAAAGACATCCCTCGTATAGAGGATGATACGGATTATATGGTCGATATCACGGAACCAGATAAGATACAAAGGGTAATGTTTAAAGTTCGTGTAAAAAATCACCTCTTAAAAATGCCACCAGATATTGTTTTTTTCTTCGATGGTTACATTGAGTTGTACCTAGCTACTACGGGCTACGCTGCGTGAAGTATGTAACTGTGGGGTACTATGCAAATGTTGCATAAACAACCGGCTGAATTGGATCTGTTGGCTTTCCATCTCTGTGGCCATGGTAAACTGCATACGATGCCGTTTAAATTCGTCAACCGTGTTCACCTAAGTTTTATACACTAAACATTTCATTTCGCCTCAAACAAAAAAAAATCACGAACGATCTTGAAAAACGATCTTCGTGCCCTCGCGAAGCCTCGGTAGCATTTCGATGACACTCACAGTAAATTAAAATAATATATAATATTGCTGTATGTGTGGAGTTTTTGATTTGTTTTTTAAGAACCGATGTGTAAAAGTTTTGTTTACCAACGCGATCAGTGCGTAGATTGAGTACTGATGCGGAGGTACGACCCGGGTACCCGTGTATTTAAAAAGAACCCTGATATCAAGAAAGTCCGGGTACGCGAAAGCCACTGGAGTTCAAAAATTTGAGAGGGGCGCATAATCTACGTAAGCTCAGGCATCGATAAATATAAATGATTAATATTACTGACGTCCTGGCTACACTGACAACAAATTCCAAATTCCATAATAAATACTAATAAATTACAATAAGTACCTATCATGTGGCAACATAGAATCTCCAAATTTGGAAACTGGCGAGTTTTCTTTTTCGAAGAATACTGGATTTCACAAAAAAACTACGGTTTGTCAGATATAATTTTTTTACAGAAGAAGTTAATTTCCGTTAACAGCAATTTTCATATAATTATTAAGCTGATAACCGCTTTAAAATCGCCCAATAATGAAATGAGATAACTTGAAACTACGTTGGGATAGGCAATCGATCGTCTTAGGCGCCAGCCCGGAAATTTCACATTTTGAGGGAATGTTTTGAAAGTTTTATCAGCTAAAAGAATCCTATACCCGGCACTGGCTGTGAAAGAATTTTTACAGTGACTCCTAGATCAGGGTTGTTACGTTTTAATCAAAATGTTTAAAACAAGTGTTTTAAACACTGTTTAAAACAATGACGGTGTTTTAAACCAATTTGTTTTTCAACTGTTTAAAACATGTTTTAAACACTGTTTTTTGTCGTTTCTGAATTATTCATGTTTTTTTTATATCTTTTTAAGTATGATTAAAATTTATTTTATTTTGCAAAACTAAACTAAAAGTGCCATAGGTTAAAAGACATAGGTACTAAAAAATATATTGTATTTTTTGTAAATTAATCAAACATGAAACTAGGGAGCTAATACTAGTGGAAAAAAATATATTTCGACACACGACATCCAACCCGCTCAGTATTTGTAAGGGTGTATCGCCAAATAATTGAAAATGGTTTTGGAAATCTCCAAAGGGATCAAAACATAAATGTTCGTCAGCGTAGATTTACCCGTATGATTCTGCGTGAGTTTGATAGAGATCCGACCACAAGTGTTAGGAGAGTTTCTGGTGCCTTGGGAATTTCAGCAAGCCATGTTCACCGTGTTCTTAGAAATGACCATAGACTTCCTTACCATTTGCAACCTGTGCAAGGACTACAGCCTGGGGACGGAGAACGAAGAATCACATTTATTAGTGGATTCTTGATAGAACTGATAACAATAGGGAGTTTTTAAGTAACGTTTTATGGACCGATGAGTCATGCTTCACTAGACGTGGAGTGGTAAATTTTCATAATCAACATATTTGGTCGCATGAAAATCCGCATGCAGTTCGGGAAAGAAATTTTCAGCATGAATTTGGTGTGAACGTGTGGATTGGTATCTACCGCAATCGATTATTTGGGCCCTACCTTTTGCTTGCAAGGTTAAATGCTGCGACCTTCTTGGAATTTTTAAAGGCTGAACATGCAAATATGTGGGATGATGTTATGTTAGATTTAAGAAGATTGGCCTGGTTCCAGCTTGATGGTTGTCCAGCTCATTATTCGAGAATAGTTAGAAACTGGCTGGACGATAATTATCCAGAAAGATGGATCGGCCGTGGAGGACCAGTCGCCTGGCCTCCACGATCCCCTGACCTAAATCCATTAGATTTCTTTGTGTCGGGATTTCTAAAAGGAAAAGTGTACCAGACTCCCGTAACCACAAGAGATATGCTAATAGACAGAATCAGGAATGCATGGGATGAAATAAGGCCTTATTTGAATAATTCTATACCACGTTCGATCATTCGTAGATGTGAATTGTGTATTGAACAATTGGGTTTAGATTTCGAGCAACTACTTTAGATTTTGTATGTTTGTCCTAACTATCCAATAGCATTTTAGTTGTAAATAATTAATTTAATTTGTTTAAAATAAAATTGGATAATTAAACAAATTAATATTTTGCTTGTGTTTATTTGGACATACGAATTATTGCTGTGTTTAAAAACACAATCTAAACGATCATATTAATTACTTGTAATGTCCAAATCGAAAATGTAAAAAAAAATATTATTTTCCCATAAATAATTAAAAATGCATCAAACCTTAAAAATCGAAATATCTCAAAAACGGCTAACTATAACGAAAACTCACAGGAGAGCTTTTTTATGTAGAAAAGTGCGAAGATTCAGTTTTTTTATTCAAAAAGCAAAAAATTGCACTAAGAAAAAATTTTCGGTCATTTTAATACACTACAGGTACAGTAGAGAGCGCCCTCTAGCGGCTACAGTAAAACTATGCCCACGGTTCGTTTTGTCGTACCAAAAAACCCTTGTATACCAATTTTCACTGTTATACATCAAATATTGTTCGAAATATTTAAAAAAAAACTAGTTTAAAAAGTAAATTTGAACACCCTGTATTTCGCAAGCCACGCATTTTTCGACCCATGTTTATATAGACTTTATGCATTAATTTTAAAAGTTCTATCGATAAATTGAAACACCCTGTATAGGCAATAGTTTTTTAATTTTTTTTACTGTTTTAAACATGTATTAACAGTGTTTTAAACATGTTTTTTTTTGAGCTAAATTTGAATGTTTTAAACAAATAAAAACAAGCTTTTTGTTTAAAAAAACATGCTTTTTTTCAACCCTGATCCTAGTCTACAGATACATCTAAGACAAAATATCTGCATTGAAAAGACTTGTTTGTATAATTCTTTATCTGCGAGACGACTTCTTCCTACTTCCGCGTTGTATTTCAGCCGAAATCGCTCGGTAACCGTATGCAACGAATATTAAACAATACACAAAAACGAATTCAACGCTAACGCAGCAGACGTAACACATTAACCTGAATTAGGTAATAACACAAGTAAAAAACTTTCGCGATTCACGGAGCGTATCGACGATTTTTAATTATTGCAAAATTTCGTTAATAACTCCATATAACAACGATATTAATCTGTTTCTGTGCCAGGCCAATTATGACCGATGATAGGAGGGAGTAACAAAAGGGAAATCGCCTTTTAGTCGGTTGAAGAGGGTCATCGGTAATTTTGTATTGAGTAATGCCGTTGTATTGCTTCAGTATTAAAAATGCTGGAATTATAGATTCGATACAAAAGTTGTTCAATTACAACTTTGTGACAGTAGCACTATTAGGAACAATTTCACCAACATTAATATTTCACGGTCAGTTGGACCAATAGGAAGAGACCTGTAGAAATGTACCGATTTTTGTTATTTTGCAAAAAAAGGATATAAAAGTATTCCAACTGGTTCATCATCTTTTGTTACATCAAAAACAATTTTCGCCAATTAAATTTTCATTTGCAAATTTTCAAGTGTTGTGCAACGATTTTGGGAAAACATCCACTTATACGAGCCCCTTCCCACTTCAGTTGGCCCAGCTATTGAAATCTTTGTTTTTTATTATCAAACACAAATAATAAAAATGTAGCGGGGTGTTATAGGTTTAAAATATTAACAATGAATATTTTGATAATATATAGTGGAAAACACAAACTTTATCACTTCCTAATCAAATTTGCAACATAAAAATAACACATGTTGCAATTACAGCATATCAACCTATTTTCATTTCAATGCAAAATAAGTCTATAACGCATAGGTGGCTGTGAAAAATAAAAGCCATGACAATTGTTTTTATTAATCACAGCTGTCAGAATACGTTTAAAATAGTTTTGGGTAGTTAAGATTGTGAAAATGGGTAGAGGTAAGGTTATTAGTGAGAAAATTCGATTACTGATAATTAAATGTTTTAGTTATGGGAAATCAAACTCGAAAATTGCAACTTTGTTAGACTTATCGTGGTACAATGTGAGAAATATTGTTAGAAGATACAACGTAACTGGTTCAGTTAATATTAAGCCATGATATGTGAAAAAAAGTAATATCACAAATGCCGACCGAAGAGCATTAAGAAGAATAATCGTGAAAAACATGCGTGCCAATTATTTGCAATTAAGTGCTCTGTGGAGTGACGCTGTTGGAAGGAGAATTTCGAGGTCCACAACTCATAGAAGCCCACAAACTGGGATTTAGCACTTGCAAGGTAAGTTTCCTTATAAAAAAAGTGAAGTGAAAACCCTAAAGTTGCACAACTTGTTTACAGGCCAAGGAACAGCCACTATTAACTCCATTGCAAAAGAATCGGCTTAGATGGGCTAAAGAACATAGACAATGGACACCTCAACAATGGTGTGCAATACAATGGAGTGATGAGGCCCGATTCGAAGTTTGTGTTGGTTGACAGTCGCAAAAAAAATTAAGCATTCCATGTTGACTGTCTGAAGAGAAAAGTGAAATTTCCAGCATCCATTATGGTCTGGGGCAGTATGTCATCAAAAGGAGTAGGAAAACCTCATTTTATTGATAGAAATGTGGATACAAACAAATATTTGGCAATTTTAGAAGAATTGCTTTTACCAGTGATGGAAGAATGTTTGACATCTGGCCAAGATTTTGTGTTTCAGCAAGATGGTGCAGCGTGCCATACCTCAAAAAAGGCTATAAAATGGATGGAAGAAAATAATGTACCACTTTTGAAATGCGTTTCTAACAGTCCAGATCTGTCACCTATTGAAACTTTGTGGCACGAGATGAAAAAGGGTCTACGACAACACCCTGCGAACCCACCGAACTGAGACAAAAGCTTCAAGAAATATGGGATTGTTTTACACCAAATTTTTGCCAAAACTTGGTTAACACTATGCTCCAAAAAATTTCAGCCGGAATAAAAAATAAAGGTGATGTTACCCAATAGTAATCTTTCAATTGTTGCTTTGTTAACTTCGCGCATTCATTCGCATATTGTTTATTTGTTCAGATGTTCTATTAGTTATAGGTCTAAGTGATTTCAAATATTATGTTTTGCGACTAGAGTGTGTCTAAAATGTTTTTGAGAAAATAAATTGTATTAGAAGTAAATAGTTTCGTCATGTTTAGTTTATAAAGGCATATTTTGGTACAAATCTTGAAGTGGGCCAACTGAAGTGGGAAGGGGCTCGTAGTTGTGCCAGTTTGATTAAACTTTGCAAAAATTACTGTCTTGTTTGTTTTTACAAGTGAGGAATACGATGACACGATGTTTGTCTACGGATATTGTAACGGCAATGTCAGAGTATCAGTGAACGAATACCGCCGCCGTTATCCAAATCGAAGAATACCTGACAGAATGGTATTTGGAAGAGTTTTGGCACTTGTGAAAGCAACAGGATCGGTTCCAAATCCTACAGTAAAACGTCCATCAGAAGCTGCCCATGACTTGATACTGGATAGTGTTGAACGGTCATCATCAACCAGCGCCCGCAGAATATCACGTCGCACTGGTGTTAGCCGAATGACTGTGTCTAGAACGATGCATAACTTTGGTTTGTACCTATTTAATCTCCAACCTGTCCAAGCTCTGCTGCTCACTGATCCGGACCCTCGTATGTAGTTTTGTAACTGGCTCCTCGCAAATCGCAATCTTGTTAAAAAGATTTTGTTCACCGACGAATCTACTTCTACTCGAGATGGCGTCAATAATTTGAGGAATTCCCATTCTTGGCAGTTTGAAAATCCCCACGCAACTATCGAACGGTATTTCCAACACCGTTTTTCTATTAATGTCTGGTGCGATTTGTTAGGGGATCACTGAGTTGGCCTTTTGTGTTTGACGGTCTGTTGACATATGAAGTTTATCTTCAATTCTTACGAGAAGAACTGCCTGTGTTGTTAGAGGATATTCCGCTGCAGAGAAGACAACAGATGTGGTTACAGCACGACGGTGCTCCGCCCCACAGTGGTAGAAATGTGACTAAGTATTTAAATTACACTTTTCCTGGACGTTGGATTGGACGAGGGGCGCAGTTTCTTGGCCACCTCGCTCGCCCGATTTAAATTCCTTGGATTATTACTTGTGGGGACATGAAGTATTTAGTTTATGCAGAGAAATCGCATACCAGGGCTGAACTGCTCCGTAAAATTACTGATGTCGCTGACGACATAAGAAGTAATCGTTTTGTTATTGGAAAAGCCACCAGTCACATTATTAAACGGGCTAGACTATGTTTACAGTGTGAAGGTGGACAATTTGAACAACTATTATGAATAGTTATTTTTATTCTACCTAGTAATTTTGCGTTAAATAAAAGTAATTTTCCAACAATATTGTGGTTTTCCCACTATTAGCACCCTAAACATAAAAAAATCATTATCTCGATAAGGAAGCCTTTGCGGACCCATGTTCATAGGGCTTTTTCCACTCTAATTGACTTGAGGAACACAGAAAATTTTTGTCCCTTACCTCGCAAGACCCTGTATAATACCAGTGGCGAAGTCTAGCTGACAGCTACTCTACTCAACCACTGGAGGGGAGCACCCAAATAATCGAATAATTGAATTTGTTACTAAGTAATATGTAATTACATATGTCAAAATCGATGAGGTAGACAGAAAAAGTATACATATGATGAATAACATAGAGCCACACAGGCATTCGCAGTAAAACAAACATGCACAGATTATGCTTTTAACTTTTAAAAACTATACAGGGCGTACAAAGAAAGGAACAACACATTCTATATTAAACAGATCTAGCCACACTTTTGATATCAATATTGCTTTTATATATGTACACATATATACAGGGTGTCCCAGAAGTCGACGTCAAGCCGAAACCGGGTGATAGGCAAAGTCATAACAGCTATCAGAAAAATATTTAAAAAAATTGTATGTATGTGTTTTGAAAACTATAGGTCTTTGAAAAAGATATAGAAATTTCACACCCTACGGCAGTCTGTCAACTCCTGTTACTACAAATATTAACTTTCTTTGGATTTTATTTTTACAATGTAATGATGAATAATGCATCTTCAAACTGGTGTCTCAACCTTACTGCCAACTTTTCTCGTTCAGGAAAAATTGCCACTTATTTCCCAACCAAGTATTCCAAAGTAAAACTTTGCTCAACTTTAACTGGCTGTACTGGAAAAAAATGTACTACGAGAGTTTGGCAAGTAACCTTAAAAGTTGGCGCATTTAATAACGATTCCAAAATGGTATAACACTTAGAAGATTACTCGTTAACTTATGCACAATTTTTATTTGAAAAAAAACTGATGAAAATTTTTCAAAATTTCCTACTTAAACAGCGATTATGAAAACGCACAAGGACCCTTAAGGATAACTGTTTGTACAACAGTGGGCGTCAAAATGCTGCTGATGATGATTTACCTTTACAGCAAATGCTCAAACTGTTTTCCTTCAGCCGCAATACACGCTCGACATCTTCTTAAAAAGGATCGGGTTATTAAACGAGCGAATCCAGGGTTCGTGCCCAAAAGGACAACCCATAGAATCTTGCAAAAAAACGTGCTCCATCCATACCACATACAGCGTGTTCAACCTCTCCTGCCCCGGGATTATGAGCCCCGAGTTGCTTTTTGTCGCACAATGTTAGAAAGACACAGGAAAGAACCACAGTTCTTTGAAAAAATTTTATGGTCGGATGAGACCACATTTAAGAAAGATGGGTACATGAACCTGCATAACTTACACGAGTCGCACGTAGCAAACCCACATTTGATGAGAGAAGATAAATCTCAATATCGCTTCAAGATAAACCATTGGACAGGAATTTTAAATGGTAAAATAATCGGTCCGTTTGAGTTCCCAGAGACTTTGACTGCTGAAGTTTATTTGGATTTTTTGAAAAATCATGTACAAAATTTATTGGTGGACGTGCCACTGAGTATTTACAGGGACATGTGGTTTCAGCATGATGGCTGCCCAGTGCACTATGCAATCCCAGTGAGAGAGTATCTCGATCAAAACTTTCCAGGCAGATGGATAAGGCGGTCTGGTACAATACCGTGGCCAGCCCGATCACCCGATTTGAATCCTTTAGATTTTTTTACCAGGGAACTGTAAAAGAAAAGGTGTATTTCAAGCCGATTCAAAATGTAGCTGAGCTACGGCAAAGACTATTGGAAGCAGCTGAGTTTGTTAATAACCGTGGATTCTCTCGTTTAATAACCCGATCTTTTTTAAGAAGATGTCGAGCGTGTATTGCGGCTGAAGCATTTGCTGTAAAGGTAAATCATCATCAGCAGCATTTTGACGCCCACTGTTGTGCAAACAGTTATCCTTAAGGGTCCTTGTGCGTTTTCATAATCGCTGTTTAATTAGGAAATTTTGAAAAATTTTCATCAGTTTTTCTTCAAATAAAAATTGTGCATAAGTTAACGAGTAATCTTCTAAGTGTTATACCATTTTGGAATCCTTATTAAATGCGCCAACTTTTAAGGTTACTTGCCAAACTCTCGTAGTACATTTTTTCCAGTACAGCCAGTTAAAGTTGAGCAAAGTTTTACTTTGGAATACTTGGTTGGGAAATAAGTGGCAATTTTTCCTGAACGAGAAAAGTTGGTAGTAAGGTTGAGACACCAGTTTGAAGATGCATTATTCATCATTACATTGTAAAAATAAAATCCAAAAAAAAGTTAATATTTGTAGTAACAGGAGTTGACAGACTGCCGTAGGGTGTGAAATTTCTATATTTTTTTCAAACACCTATAATTTTCAAAACACATACATAAAATTTTTTTTAATATTTTTCTGATAGCTGTTATGACTTTGCCTATCACCCGGTTTCGGCTTGACGTCGACTTCTGGGACACCGTGTATATACATGCTATCTAAATGCGTTTGTTAATAAGCATAACTGCAGATATTGGACCAATGCAAATTCTCAAGCTTTTGTATAAGGCCATACTCAGTACTCAAAAAAAAAATAATGTATGGGCAGGCATTTTAGGAAACAAAGTGATTGGGCCATTGTTTATTAGTGAAAATTTGAATGCAGACATTTAGTTGGATGTGTTGGAAAATACCATCAATCCGCTTATTACTGAAACCGTTAAAAACCAAATCGAAGTGGATGGAAACGCTATATATACTTGATGAGGCTTGAATATATTTCCAAAATCGGCGCTCCTCCTCATTATGTTCTTTCGGTTCGGTAACGGCCAGACAAATGGATAGATAGATAAAGTTTTGGCATAGGTAGTCTACAGAAAATTTGTAGGAGATGAAAATATCTTAGAAATCAGGACCTACGAGCCCCTTCCCACTTCAGTTGGCCCACTTCAAGATTTGTACCAAAATATGCCTTTATAAAATAAACATGACAAAACTATTTACTTCTAAAACAATTTTATTCTCAAAAACATTTTAGACACACTCTAGTCGTAAAACATACATATTTGAAATCACATACCTATAACTAATAGAACATCTGAACAAATAAACAATATGCGAATGAATGCGCGAAGTTAACAAAGCAACAATTGAAAGATTACCATTGGGTAACATCACCTTTATTTTTTATTCCGGCTGAAATTCTTTGGGGCATAGTGTTAACCAAGTTTTGGAAAAAATTTGGTGTAAAACAATCCCATATTTCTTGAAGCTTTTGTCTCAGTTCGGTGATTGTACGAGCAGGGTGTTGTCGTAGAACCTTTTTCATCTCGTGCCACAAAGTTTCAATAGGTGACAGATCTGGACTGTTAGAAACCCATTTCAAAAGTGGTACATTATTTTCTTCCATCCATTTTATAGCCTTTTTGAGGTATGGCACGCTGCACCATCTTGCTGAAACACAAAATCTTGGCCGGACGTCAAACATTCTTCCATCACTGGTAAAAGCGATTCTTCTAAAATTTTCAAATATTTGTTTGTATCCACATTTCTATCAATAAAATGAGGTTTTGCTACTCCTTTTGATAACATACTGCCCCAGACCATAATGGATGCTGGAAATTTCACTTTTCTATTCAGACAGTCAACATGGAATGCTTCATTTTTTTGGGAATAACTCTATTGCGACTGTCACCAACACAAACTTCGAATCGTGCCTCATCACTCCATTGTATTGCACACCATTGTTGAGGTGTCCATTGTCGATGTTCTTTAGCCCGTCTAAGCCGATTTTTCTTTTGCAGTGGAGTTAATAGTGGCTTTTCTTTGGCCTATAAACAAGTTGTGCAACTTTAGGGTTTTTACTTCACCTTTTTTTATAAGAAAACTTACCTTGCAAGTTTGTGGGCCTCTCTATGAGTTGTGGACCTCGACATTCTCCTTCCAACAGCGTCACTCCACAGAGCACTTAATTGTAAATAATTGGCACGCTTGTTTTTCACGATTATTCTTCTTAATGCTCTTCGGTCGGCATTTGTGATATTACTTTTTTTTCATATCGTGGCTTAATATTAACTGAACCAGTTACGTTATATCTTCTAACAATATTTCTCACACTGTACCGCGATAAGTCTAACAAAGTTGCAATTTCTGAGTTTGATTTCCCAGAATTAAAAAATTTAATTATCAGTAACCGAATTTTCTCACTAATAACCTTTCCTCTACCAATTTTGAAAACCTTAACTACCCAAAACTATTTTAAAAGTATTCTGACAGCTGTGATTAATAAAAACAATCGTCATGGCTTTTATTTTTCACAGCCACCTATGCGTTATAGACTTATTTTGCATTGAAATGAAAATAGGTTGATATACTGTAATCGCAACATGTGTTATTTTTATGTTGCAAATTTGATTAGGGAGTGATAAAGTTGGTGTTTTCTACTATATATTATCAAAATATTCATCGTTAATATTTTAAACCTATAACACCCTGCTACATTTTTATTATTTGTGTTTGATAAGAAAAAAACTAAAATTTCAATAGTTGGGCCAACTGAAGTGGGAAGGGGCTCGTACTCCGTCAACAAACAAACAGCAGCGTATTAATCGGGCAGTACAACGTGATTGTGGACTTTAATTATTGTAAACAGTTGTTTAAATACGAACAGTATTAAATTTTTTGTTATATAAAGCAATTTTTCAACAATATTGTGGTTTTCGCCCACCAAAAATAAAAAAATCATATCTCGATAAGGAAGCATTTACGGACCCATGTTTATACGACTTTTTCAACTCGAATTGACCTGAGGAACACGCAGAAAAATTTTGTTCCTTACCTCGCGGGACAACCTGTATATATTTTTTATATTAGTACTGAATTTTCTTTGAAAATAAAAGACAGTTTATTATTATTATTATTATTTGTCTACAAAAGTCAACTCGCCTATAAAAATCATCTTCGGTTAGCTCTTACAATATTTTACCATTTTGGTAGTAAAATCTGAATCAATAAATTAATTTTCAATATCCTAAGATTGTCATAAAGGTAACTGACAGCAAATTAATTTTTCTTTTCTCTTAGCAACAAATAACTAAACAGGTACAACAATAAATACAGTACGCCTAGGATATCTGGGAATGCGGAAAAAATTCGGGTTGTTATTTGGTTGTTGCCACGTCTAATATTCCGAATTGCTGTTTATGTCGACAGTTTCCGTTTTACACTATAAACGAATTGTAGATTTGGCAGACCCTGACAGGCAACATTTTGAACGTTTATTTAAATAATAAGTGGTATTTTCGTGTGTTTTTGTTTTCCATCTGAATAAATTAAGATAAATAAAGATTTTTCTAATTTTCTTGAAAACGAATCGACCGATTTCAAAATGTCACACGTCAAAATAAAGGACTTCGGAAGACCTTTCAAATAAGCTATTACTCCATACCTCCTGTCATTTAGAATTTTTAAGGGGATGACCCTGGTGGGCTGAGGGTGAAGTAATTTTTGTTTAAAAAGTTGTCCCCACTGACACGTCTTTTTGATGTGACTCGGCGTTTTTTCTTTCAATCAGATGAAGCCAACCTAAAGCCGCTAAGAACTTGCCTTCTTGCGCTCTCTTATGATCTCCATTATTCAGGAACATCTCAAGTGTATGTTGTGACTATTTGTCGTACAATATCAGTTTTTGTTGTGAGTTAATTGCAGAAAACAAAAAAATGTAAAAAACTTAACCTAACAATTTTAAACATTGTCATTTTCGGAGCATATAACACTGAATAAAAAGCTAGTGCGTGAGGGGACAGGTGATTTAAAAAATGAGTAGTTCAGGTTCATGACACTCTAGAGTCTATAACAATGGGTCGGTACTGGTAGGTGTTTGGTAGTACCGAGTTACTCCGACTAACACAAATGATGTTCAGGTTGCTAGTTGCAGAACGAATTGTTTATGTCAAATTTCATACCGTGTCACCCCATTCTTGACAGTATGGCCGAGCTTGTCAAACGAACTCAGCAGGTGACACCGTTGAATCAAACTCAAAATTCTGTTGGTATGTCGGAAAAAAAGTACTACTTTGAAGTAGACACGAGAACCTACGCGGTAAATCAAGCAAAACGCTCCTGAAATATCAGTCGGTCCAGGAAGAGCTTGATGGTGTATGCATAACTACTGCACTTACCTTCATGTAGAAAATTGTTATTGGTCGGTGAAGGGTTAGTCGCTAATGGCTTCCTGTCTTCAGAGGAAAGTACAGAATGAGCTTGCGTGTAGTCGATGAAGGGGTCCAGTTCAGGCACGCATATTTGTTCGTACATATTGTTCGAGAGCGTTGTCGTGCTCAGAGCCCGCTCCTTTTCTACATCTGGAATGAAAAAACGCAAACATCTATAAATATCCTAGATCTAACTTCAATTCTTTATTTACAGCCAAATACACAGAGCGTGTTTGCAGAAGTCAAAAAAGGCAATGACCACATTTATCAGCAATAAAATAAAACTGCAACAATAAACCTGAAAATATACGAGGGATGTCTTTTAAGTTTTGTATATAGAAACATAGTAGGCCGCGCGGATCGGACGTCAGTCCTGAATCTTAACCTCACTCTTTAGTAAGCTTAAATTCAAAGTTTCACAACAATACGTGCAGTGTTCTAACTACAGTGAATTTTTAGGTGTCACCAAGTCATTAGAAAAATGGAACTCTACCGAGAACATTTTCGCGCCATAATTTATTACAACTTTCAGAGACAATTATCGCAACAAGAATGCCTTGCTGAGTTACTGTCTGTTTTCGGCAACGAAGCGCCACATCAGTCGACAGTTTCCCGTTGGTATGAAGAATTCAAACGTGGACGGGCGAATCTTAGCGACGATTCCAGGGTGGGTGCACCAACACGGCAGTCACCCAGGAAAACGTCGATGCTGTGCGCAAACTCATCATTGAAGATAGACATGTGAGAGATCGCGGGATCGAGGCGTCCTTGAAGATCTCAAAGACCTCAATTCAAAAAATTTTACATGATGAATTAGGAGTAAAAAAAATAGTTTCTATACTACAACTATTTAAAACTGTAATGACTCATACGCGTGATCAACACGTGATCAGAGCTCGATCCCGGCTTCCTTGCAGTACAGCCGTATAGCGTACGACATATGTCGTTTCTGTGGCTTTGCGGTGGTCAACAGCACAGACAGAGATGGAAATAATGGCTGATTGTTCTCCGCCGGTAGAACCAATGAAATCAGAGACGCGCCTCGACCGGCAGACTCATAGGCGTCGGCAACGCATTGGAACGTGTTTCGTTGAGCGATCGCATATTGTGTGTTTTTATAAGAATTGTTGTGTGATTGTTATTGTTGTGGTTTCTGTGGTTACTGTTTTGGTTATACTTAACCATGGAGAGTACAAATGACACGAGTGGAAGTACTGAAAGCCAGGGAACAAGTAGACGGCTTCGTAAAACACTGAAGAGGGACGCGGAAGAAATCGTGCTCAACGTGTTCAATTATCTGAACTATGTCGCAGGGAGATGTACTCGCGCGTTGTGAAAGTATGACAGGCGTTCCAGAGTGGACCATTCGCAGGGTGGTGCATGAAAAGAAGAAAACTGGAGCTACTACTGATCCAAAGTTTAATTTGAAGGGACGAAAGGCCGTTAAATTGGATGACGATAGCAAAATGGCGTTAAGGCGAACCGTACATTCATTCTTCTTTAGGAATGAGATACCAACCCTCAATGCTGTACATGCAGCGATCAAGGAAAATGAAATTATACCCCAAATGAGCGTCGAGGTAATGAGGAAATCGCTGCACGTAAATTAATTTTCGTTACGAAACGCGTAATCGGAAGTCAGTATTGATAGAGAGACCTGAAATAGTCGCCTGGCGTCGAAAATACCTACGCGAAATGATTGAATATAGGCGACAAAGCAGAAAAATCTATTATTTGGACGAGACATGGGTAAATGCAGGTCACACAGTTAAAAAAACCTGGATAGACAAAAACGTAGTGAGTAACCGACAAGCAAGCATTGAAGGTTTGTCAACAGGTCTTCGTGGACCGTCAGGGAAAGGTCAAAGATTGATCGTAACTCATATTGGTAGCGATAGTGGCTTTTTAGAAGAGTGTGACTTGATTTTCGTCTCTAAGAAAGGAGGTGATTACCATGACGAAATGAATGCCAGCTGCTTCGAGAGCTGGTTTCAAGGGGTACTTCAGCGAGTTGAGCCCAACTCTGTGATCGTCATGGATAATGCCTCCTACCATAGTCGTCGAGCCGAATGTGTACCGACTATGGAATCTCGAAAAAGTGACATGCAGCAATGGTTGCGCGAAAAAGGAATCCCGTTTGACGATTCATGTGTGAAAGCGGAATTGTATGAAAAAATTAAACAGCACAAACCTGCGAACATTAGTTACGTGACTGATGAGATGGCCCGTCAATGTGGTGTCACTGTGCTGCGGTTACCGCCCTACCACTGTGAACTGAACCCAATAGAGCTCATCTGGGCTCAAGCGAAGGGTTATACTGCGCGCCATAACACAACCTTCAAATTACCAGACGTTAAGGTTTTACTTGAGACTTCCATACAGCTAGTAATGCCCGAAGCTTGGCAGAATGCTATCCGTCATGTTGTGAAGGAAGAAACAAAAATGTGGCAGCTTGACCACCACATCGACACCATCATAGAGCCAGTTATAGTCAATTTTAACGAGGAAAGCGATAGCGACAGTTTATTACTGTCAGATGTAAGTGGAAGCGACGATGAATAAAGGTAATTCCCAAATTTTTGACTTTCAATATGTTTCAAACCATTCTTTATTAAGCATGTGACAAATCTAGTTCACCCATGTTAAACATTCTTACCCCGCCTATGAACAGCCGACTACTGGTAGTTAAGTGATGTTCACGTGAACATCGATGAGTCATTACAGTTTTAGATAGTTATAGTATGGTTGGGTTAATTGGTGTCAAAAAGCGCTTGACCGTTCAAATTCCGGAAACTCAAAAAATGTGTATAGCATTGTTAGTGGTGATGAATCTTGGATTTACTGTTATGGACCAGAAAATAAATGACAGTCGGCTGTTTGAGTGTTCCAAGGTGAAGAAAAGCCAACAAAACTCATCCGTTCTCAGTGTTTCGAAACAGATGGTCGCGACATTTGTGTCAAAAGCGGGTCATATTGCAACAATTCCTCTTAATGAGCAAATAACTGTTACTGCGGATTGGTATACCACCATTTGTTTGCCAAAAGACATCACCGAGATTCGAAAAATCAACCACGAAAGAAGACTCGTCCTCCACCAACACAGTGCCAGCTCGCACACAGCCCAAAAACAAGGCAGTATTTAACGGAAGAAGACGTTTATTTATTGAACCATCCTCCATATAGTCACGATCTAAGTCCTAAAGATTTCTTTACTTTCCCGAAAATTAAAAACAGACTGCGTGGTCAAAGGTTCCAGTCACCAGAAGAAGCAGTTGACGCATTCAAAAATGCCGTTTTGGATCTGTAAGCAAACGAGTGGAATAAGTGCTTCGAAAAACAATAATGTCATTTAAAACTCAGAACAGTGTTGTTTTATTTCCAGACATCCCTCGTATACACGAGATGAATAAACACCACTATTACAATTACAGTAATTAATAAAAAAAACAAAAACGAAATAAAAAGATCCACTGCAATTCTGAAAAGTCACTGATGAAGACTCGTCAAAGTTGTAGTATGCTTTGTTAATCAAGAAGAATTTCGTTTCATTTTGAAAGGCTCATCGCTAAGGAGCTTACATAATCGGAAATTGCATTATAGCAGGGATTTTCCTGGTAATTAATACCATTTCTAGTAGTTCGTAGACGTCACTGTGGTAAATTTAAATTGTGGTCATTACGGGTATAAGCTGTGCGTATCACAATAATCAAGTTGGCATGTACAGCGAGGTAGGGTTAATATTTTCAGGTAGACAAAATCATCTATACATGCATACCTAAACCACAGATACATCTAATACAACATGTCTGCATTGCAAACACCTTTGCATATGTGCTGAATGGTCCCAGCTGAGGAGTGCATAGGACATCTTAGAATGGAAAAGCCCGTAACATGATGTCAGCAAGACATTAATGGAAACATAGTTTTCTAAATTACACCTTGATAGATCCTTCATTATATGTAATACTCGTATTTATGCGAGTCGATACGCGCCTCAGAATATAAAAATGCTCGAGCAATAATGGCTCAGGTCTCAACTTAGGTATGTAATATGTAATGAACTATTCGAGTGGGTAGATCACTTTCAGTTCTTACGTGTAAATATTTTTTCTCGAAAAAGGATATTTTGAGATTCATATTTTCCAAAGCAGATTCTGCCGTGAAAATATTACAGCTAGACAAAGAAAGAAAAGTAGTCCCGCGGAAACGTAGATGAAAATCAAAGGACAATCGTGAGCTTTCCACAATAAAGGAACAGGAGCACAAAAAGGATTGGTATCCCAAGCGACATACGTTTTCTACTTATTGGATTCATCAGGACCAAGTGGATGAAGTCTCAATCAACGTCGCCACGGAGAGCAGCTGTAGATAGATACCTGCCGTGGTTTGTATACTAAGTGACATATAAATCCGAACACCCAGTTTAAATGGTTTTATTTTAATAAAAGTTGGTGAATGTATTTATCTTACTGTAAATAACAAGTGAACAAATTTTCAGCCTTATCAGTTGGACATTCCGGTTTTTATACTGCTTTTTTTAAATTCACTAACGCTCTAAAAATGAATATTTTAGCCGCAGTAAAGAATCAACGTTGGCGGATTTTGGTTCTTGACATCCTTTACGATCGGTTACGGTGCCTAGAGTACGGAGACCTGTACGATTTCGTCAACTTAGTGAGTTTGATAGGGGCCGTATAGTGGGACTTCGGGAAGCTGGACTTTCTTTTCGGGCAATTGCAGTTAGAGTGCAAAGAAGTGTAAACACTGTGGTTAGGTGTTGTCAGGCATGGCTTCTAGAAGGCCGTACGCAAAGAGCAAGGGGCACTGGACGCCGCCGTAGAACAACAGACCGTGAAGATCGCCGCCTAAGATTATTGGCCTTAAGGGACCGTTTCTCCACTACCAGGTCCATTGCAAATGAATGGTTTGCAGAACACGGAAGACCTATTGGCATGCGAAGTGTTTACCGACGAATGAGAAGTTTTGGCTTGTTTTCATACCGGCCACACTGGGTCCTCCCTTTAACTCAAGAATACCGACGTAATCGCCTTCAGTGGTGCAGACAACGGTCACTCTGGGATCAGGAATGGAACAGTATTGTCTTTAGTGACGAGTCTCGATTTTGTTTAGGCATGCACGATGGTCGTGCCAGGGTTAGAAGGCGACGTGGTGAAAGGAGGAACCCACAATTTTTTGTTGAAAGACATGTTCATCACACTGTTGGAGTTATGGTTTGGGGTGCTATAGCTTATGGTTCCAGGTCACCTTTAATCTTCATCAGAGGTAACATGAACGCGCAGCGTTATATCCACGAAGTTCTAGAACCCAATCTTTTACCCTATCTTGACACCCTGGCAGATCCAACTTTCCAACAAGATAATGCCCGACCACATGTTGCAAGAGTCACAATAGACTTCTTTCAACACAATGATGTCACATTATTACCATGGCCACCAAGATCTCCCGACTTATCCCCAATTGAGCACGTGTGGGATATGATGGGTAGGAGATTGCTCAATTTGCAACGGCCTCCTCAGACTCTAGAAGCACTTCGAGAGGAGTTGGTGGTTGCCTGGAATGAGATACCACAGGAGGACATTGACCACCTGATCAGAAGCATGCCTAGGCGCGTTGGAGAATGCGTAGCACATCAGGGTGCATCCACACATTATTAAAGGTCAAAGGGCTTTAAAGCAGTGCTATCATTTTGAAATTTTTATCATTTACTTATTATGCTTCATTAAGTACTTATACAAAATTTTATTAAAATAAAACCATTTAAACTGGGTGTTCGGATTTATATGTCACTTAGTATATTTACTCATGGGGTTGAAGTGGCACTGCAGGTAACTATAGCTGGCACTCGTTGCCACGTTGTTTGATACCACGTAAACACGACCGAAGCTACGATTCTGTTGTTGGTGGCTTCTAGTTGTATTTCCCTGAAGTTACACTTATTTCCAGATGTTGTGCGCAGGTGTTTTCACATCAGTGTGTTCGATATACATCAATTTGGGCCTAATGAAGCCAATAAGCAGAAACATACGTTGCTCGGGTTACCAATCCTTCTATTTCTGCTCGCGAACCTTTATTACGACCATGCCCACGATTGTTCTTTGGTTGTGAAGTATGATTTGAAGAAATTACTTTGAAGAAAAGTTATCCTAACTGATTAGCGAAACGATCCAATGAAACAGTTTATTAACCCTTATAGCCTTGTCCGGCGACACATAAAACATGACATAAAAGTAATTTTAAGCCCCCGTATAATCAAAGAAGTAGTAATTTTAACTCTAGCCCGCACATGCTACCTATTACGCGCACATAACATAGACTGATTTGGATTCCGGCATGTGTATCATTAGCGTTATCGAATATCAATGAGTCCTCGGCAATGCCACCTCAAGAGTAGCTCTTCAGTTAATTTTTATGCTTCTGATCGCCGGACTGCTCTTGGAATATTTAATTTCCACTATCAACGATAATCGGCACCTTGGACTTGGACTGGAATATAGTTGTTGAAGTAAAGGTTATCATACAAGTCGTAAGTTGAGGAATATAATCTTTATACAGGGTGCGTATTCTACTCGTATTCTATTTGAAAAATAAACACGCTTTTTACGAGGCGAAATTGAATTTTTTGTATTGATAAATGAAGGTTGGTTTATGCCTTTGATCTGTGAAAAATAACATCAGTCATGTGATCAATGCGGCTTTGTTTACAGGCCAACATCCGTGCATCAAAATTTTCAATGACTTTTCCCAGAATAATCGGAACTATGGCCGCAATTTCAGTCCGAATATTGCGCTTTAGGTCTTGAATTGTCCGAGGACCAATCCCAAAAGAAAATAGTCAAGAGGTGTTAAATCGCACGATTTCGAGGGCCAACTGTCATCTGAATTTCGTGAAATTATGCGGTCTTGAAATTTCGTGTGCAATAAGGCGATTGTTTGGCGAGATGTGCTCCGTCTTGATGAAACCAAAGATCATCGGCACCAATACGATCCAATTGTGGCCAGAAAAAGCCTGTTAACATGCCGCGATAACGTTCCTCGTTGACGGTAATGGCCTTTTCTTCGGCATCTTCAAAGAAGAATGGTCCAACGATGCCACCAGCCCATAATCCGCACCAAACAGTCACTTTCAGGATGGAGAGGTTGTTCATGATATTGGTGTGGATTTGCAGCACTCCAGAATCTGCAATTTTGCTTATTTACGTACCCATTGAGCCTCATCAGAAAAGCAGAATAGCACTTTGGCCGAAAATCCGTCTTCTCTTTCCATCATCCAATTAACAAAAACACGCCGCCGTTGATGGTCCGCCGGCTTCAATTCTTGTGTTAGTTGGATTTTGTATGGATGGAGGTGTAAATCAATGTGTACAATCCGGCGTAAAGTGGTCTCACTAATTCCCAATTGTTGCGAACGGTGCCTAGTCGAGGTGGTTGGATCTTCTCGCACACTTTCACTCACTGCGTCTATGTTTTCACGAGTACCAGCTGGAAGAGCATGTTGGTATGGTCTACGACCTTCAGCTGAACCAATTTCCTCAAAACGATTAACAATCTAATGAATTACAGGCTCTGTAGGGCGTCCATGTCGGAGAAAACTAATGCGAAGTTTGCGAAAAGTATTTTTTATATTTTCGTAATAAGTTTGGATATCCAAAATGCGTTGCTGTGTTGTAAATGAATCCATGACTATAAATGACATACCCTTGACTGTTCATTTATGCATGCCAGATGACTTTGGACTCACATGGTAACACATAAACTTAAAGGTAAAAAAAAAGTAATAGATGGCGCACCCAGTACATTGTTGCAAAATTTATGTGGCACGTAAAATTCATATAAACATGGATCCTTCCCTTACTGAGATATAGGGTGTTCAAGTTGTAGTTTGTAGTTAAACATTCAAACACTAAAATAATTTACGTACACATCTAGCATAAGCAAATATACTTTATTTTATTAGTGGTCTGTGAATTGTTCAAAGGAAAAGCAAAAATAATAACTTATGTCCTAAACGTTTTGGCATAAAATTCATTGGCATTACTTTTAACAAACACAAAATATTATCATGTCATGCTAATAACCGAAAAAATAGCCGTAAAAACCCTTATGTGTCTAGTATCAAAAAAAGCTTATAAAAAATTGAATCCAGACTTGCACAAATATACAGGGTGATGCATTTGAAATTTTTGAGAAAAACTACAATTTGCGTTTTTGACCACCCTGTAAGAGCAAAAATGAAAATTCGAAAAAGTAACAAATAAGATAAAGCTGAGATGTGTATTTTTTATTCAAAATTCAGAACTCCAAATTTCAAAATGGCGGATTGAGGGGTTGCCGAAATGGACGGTTTTTCTGGACAAAACACCTTACATCTCAGTAGCTAATTACCAAAACCCCACAGTATGTTATATCAATCTTCTTCTTTTGAATTGGTTCATCGAAATATGCAATAAAATTTGAGGCATTTCATTTAAAAAATCACATCTTTGATATGTAGGTCAAAATTGGGACACCCTGTATAATTGCCAATACTTTAGAAATGTGCCCTCAGATGTCATGTATAACATTCCATAAATAGATTTTCCCAAAATGTATTTGTTTAGGAGTAATATTCCGTCCACACATGGATGGCCACCCTGAATATACAAGGTGTCCGCAAAGCTGGGGTTTTCCTTTTCAGAAACAACTACCCTTGAAATAACAAAGGTGATGTGTAGTGAAGCGAGGGCGACCAAGTAAAAAAAAAATAAATCAAAAAGTACTCACTCTCCAGTTGACGAGAAGGGCTAAGTACGTCTCTGCCCGAAATCATACCGCTCCAACAGAAAATGAAATCAGCTGATGCGCTACCGAGCAGACGCAGGCAAACAAGGAAGGCAAAATGTTGCGTAAAAAGTCTAGGTCTAGGTTCACCATGCCAGCCCAAACATTCACCGAAAATGTTTGTTGAAAATTTGCCCGACGGACACCGTGCGGATTTTCTACTGACCAAGCATGAGTGTTGCGAAAGTTATTCACCCCATGACGCGTGAACGTAGATTCGTCTGTCACCAATATGCACTTCAAAAAGTCCGGATTATTGTCATGTTGATGCAACAACCACTCACAAAACCGCACCCTTGCTGGAAAATCGTCAGGTTGAAGGGCTTGTACACGTTGGACGTGAAACGGATACAGCCCCTCTTCACGCAGCGTTTGCCACACTTTAGTTTTTGATACTTGCACTTCTCTAGCCACGTCTCTAGTGCCTGTTGAGGGATTCACGTCTATGCGATTATCTCTACACGCGTGACCGTAACCGTCGGTTGAAGGTTGCATACTGACCTGACACACTGACCCCGACCCAGTTCTGTCGTCGGGTTGAGCTAGTGTCCTAGTACCACTGGGGGATGTCGCGGCTACAGGACGGTATTCAGATATTTTTGATGCTGCAGAGCCCTTTATCTCGGTTCCCTTAAGACATTGGTGTATATGGTACTAAGAAAAATTGCTTATGTTTTCAAGATCTACACGTCGTGTAAAGGAAAACCCCAACTTTGCGGACACCCTGTATATCTCAACAAAAAAAACATTGCGTATTCTGCACTATAAGGGTTCACAAAAGTCTCGAAATTTAACCACGCCAGCTCTCGGATTATAAAATGGATGAGCCGATTCTATGGGACGCCTAACATTTTATCATGAAAAAGACTGGCTTTCTACCAACTCGATAATAAGTGGAATCACCGATGACGGGATCCTAGAAGGCAAGTTGACGCTTTGATAAGTAAAATACTATCCACCGCTTCTGCACAAGGCTAACTGTCACGGTGTTGGAGAATCTTTAAAACTCTACTGTAATCACCGACGCAGGGGAGCAATAAGTATTTCATGCACGATAGCTATCATTAGAGGTACCATTTTTTGATCCTGGGAATATTTTGTCTCGCAACTGATTAACTGATGAAAGCAGTATTTTAATCGTGTGGGTAGAAAATACGATGACCTTTGATGGGAAAAGGAACATCTAGAACACACAAGCTCAAAAAGTGGTGTTAAGTAGGTTGACTTAGGAATAGTGAAACAAATGTAGATTTCGTGAAATTTCGATCACTCAGAACTGCTCTCAAAAATTATTAAAAAGTTGTAATACAAACATGAAGTTTGCACGTTATAAAACCATGTTTTTTCTACTCACAAATATGTAGCCATTATGTACAACGTTGTAGATAATTTTGTAGATTCCTATACATACTTTAGAGTACATAGTTTTTGGGATACTGAGCGAAGAAGTATTGTAATCACGAAACATATCGAACATGAGATGTTATCTGACATGTACGAGGTCTGTCGCAAAATAAACAGGACAAAGACAACAAAGAACAAACATTTTTTGTGTCAGAAAATCGAATTTATTTTATCCAAAATAGTCTCCTTCAGAGTTAATGCAGCGATTTGCACGGACTAAAAAGTTTTCGAATGATGATTTTATTTTAGCTCGTTGATCGGGATGTCCTAAAAAATGGTCGTCGACGCCTTTTGGATGGCCTCTACGTCGGTATACCGCCGTCCTTTCATGGCCAAATGTAGTGTACCGAACAGAAAATAGTCACACGGTGACATATCAGGAGAATATAAAGAGTGGTTGATGGTTAAAATGCCATTTTGGTAAAAAAATCGGACATCGTTTGGGTAAATGTTTTACCAAGCTTAACACAGAACTCAATATCGGTTCTTTGTTCGATGCTCATTTGTCGACCGATGCTAAAAAGGTACTGTTACTTTGAGCGCGATAACTCGGCGTAAAGTGGTTCGACTGTCATGAAATTTTGACAGGGCATCTGTGGAAGATGTACCTATCCAACGCTAGTCTCCTGTAATAGATGGCGCTACTTGTATGGTATATATTTCAAAAGTCCTGTTTACTTTGCGACAGACCTTGTGCATCAGGAATGACCGTGTCAGTCATTTCCGTCGGTCTGTTTGTCTGTCCGCTAATCTTATAACCGTCTATAGTTTGAAAAGGACTGCTCGGATTGCAGTGAAATTTTTACACACTGTTACTCTACTATACAGAAGCTTCGTAGTTTTTGAAAATCGGTCCAGAGGCGGGGACAAAAAGGATAAAAACGAAGGAAATGAAAATCGAACAAACTTATTTTTTTTACGTTTTAAAGGGTCCTGATCATTTTAGAGAAAACATTTTGTAGGAGTTGGATTTTAGGGGTTGGGGAATGTAGGGGGTTTTGAAAATCGATCGTAAAAGCTTCATATCCTTGTAATAATATATTTCAATGTACAATCTGGGTTAACCAAGTTCGCTAACAGACAAGCTAAAAAATCGCTTTAAAATAAAATAATCGCTAAATATCGATCAGGTTCTTTTAAAACAAGGTTTAAACTTTAATTTACATACTTGGTGATCTCCAAAATTATAATTTTTAATCGAGTTTCCAAGCATTGTATTCACCCATTTTTAGGGCTTTTCAAACATCAAATCGCTTATACGGGGGTTGTTTCAAGCATAAGATTTCCAACGCTATAACTTTGCCGCGCGTGATGCTAGGCGAAATCTGGCAACACTGCCGTGTTTGATAACTCCTACACCACTGATCCCAATAAAAATCGCCTATTGGCTACGCTTAGTAGGGCCTGACAGCCATGCGCAATTGAGCGCTTCATCGACGTCACCGCCAGGTGCGTAATTCGTGCGGTCATCCGATCTTTGCACGCAAAAACATTACCACCCATAGAAGTGTATCGCCAGTTGAGTGAAGTATAATATGAGAAACGTGTACAAGTCTTCAACTTGTCCTCAAATGGCGAAGAGCGTTCTTTGACGGCCGCATGGACATTCACGATGCCGGAGGCCGTCGATCTACGAGGAACTTATGGCGTAGATTGAGCAAATTTTGCTCGAAGATCGGCGTATCAAGATCCGCGAACAGGCAGTTGAAATTCCTAAAGCCTCTGAAAAAGCTGAGACGGGCAATCATCATGAGGGAAATCTCTGCAAAGCATAAGACTACATACACCACAACGGGTGTACCCTCGTAGTAGTAGCCAACCGCCACGATTTCAAGGCGCGCAAGCAGAGAAGGAAAGCGGCACCGCGCCCCTTCCCCCTACCTTACTCCCCACTGGCCGCCTATAAACCGTCATTTACTTCAAAGCCAAGTTGTTGCAACAATTGTGTGATATATGGGCAGCGAGGGTGCTATTCACTTCGACGAGAACTACACATAATCAAGATACATCACTTACAGGCGAGTTCGTTTGATCATGTAATTATGTTCCGTCCTCGTCGAAGTAAATATTTAGAATACATATTGTAGTACCCTCGTAGTTGTACCAAATCCCCACGATTTCAAAGCGCGCACGCAACGAAGGAAAGTGGTATCGCGCCCCTCCCCCCTGCCTTCCTCCCCTCTGGTTACTTATAATCCATATCATGGTAATGAGCAAATAACTTAATAACATAGTTATGTTTAAGGTGTGGAGACTTGGTTCACCTCTAATGCCGCTTGAGCAAAGCTATTGTTTGGCATAAGAGATGTGTGATGTATCACAGAAAACGCACTCCAGCCCGCCGCGAGCCAGAGACTATTATAATTTAGCCGGAGGAGAGGTAGACGCATTTCATGTACTGTGGGTTGTCAATTGTGATACTCTCTGCTAAAAAGGGCTTCATCCATCTGGAAGCCGAGACACCATGATAAAGTTACTGTACAGTGACAAATAAATACTTTGCACAGATATTTGGGCGTAAAATACGGTAAAACTTAAGTGGTTGCCACATGAGTGACCCCGAGACTTTCAAATCCCAATTTCAGCATTATTCAACCCTATTCGGGCTTTGTACCTCAGAGCTCTCTTCCACTATGCCGCCGCGCGTTGTACCTGCCAGACAGATCCGCCTGACTTTGGCGTCCCATCCTAACCGTGTCGAACCTCGTAAATCCAGAAGTGGCCGATACGACCGCTCCTTTGTCCCGAGGGTGTCGAGATTGTGAAACAATCTACAAGAGGAAGTTTTTCCCAGTTCAAAAATCGTATTAACAAATTTATTTGGGATCATCATAGCAGCCGCGGTGTTCCGGCATTTAGGCTTCTGCCTGCGCGGCTGCTTCGATATAAAAAAAACAATGCGCATCTTCATGTCTCATAACAAACGAAGAACCGAATCGAGGGATTTGACTGGGAAGTCATTGCCATCCCCCTTACAGCCTTGACAGCGGCTCCAAAATTGAAAGAGCACCTAGGCGGTCAACGGTTCGAGACGAGACGAGATACAAGGAGGTTACCAAGTTTCTAAACGGATTGTCGGCGGACTTTCTTGAGGCGAGAGTGAAAAAGGAGGATTCCACGTCTAAAAAAATGCGTAGAAAAAATGACGACTATCGAGAAAAATAGCTTAAAGATCGTCTTTCCAATGGTAAATTCATTTTTCCAAATAAAAAATTCCTTTTGCTTGAAAATGTGGGAACCTCGTAACTAGAAAATGGTCAGGTTTAGAGGAAAGTTAATAAAAGCTTATTTTGTCCATGATGATCCAAAAAACTGAAAAAATATACCCGGGCACCACAAATTGAATACTATTAGTTTAAATTTTAATTTTAAAAATAATGTGAGGGAAACACACTTGTTCATAATTCCACATTTTATAATTATTGAATTCTTTACTGAAACTTCATAGCATACAATTATGATGATTAGAGTGCGTGAATAATAAATAAACATTAGTTGACCAAGCAACTGGCGAAACACTATTTATCTATTATTTATTGCATTGTAAGCGAACGTATGAGGTGAGGTTGAATTAGCTGCAATAATATTGGCATGGATCAAGGTGAATCTCGGCCAAATTATTATCAATGCTTGCAGTATGATCGATTGCTAAACCACAATAAGTATCGACTCTTGAACTATTATTAGTCGAACATGAATGGTTACGCAACTGGTTAAATGATACATTTTAGTCCAACGAAACAGACATGTCGTGTACACACGATGCTGTAACTACAATGTAATTATTGGTTGGAATCTACGGAATTATTGTAAAAATGTCTATAACAATATTAAATGTATACGCATGTCATCGAACAAGCGAATAGTTACATAAAGTGCCTGTCCAAAGCGTATCAACCTAAAACAGAGGAAATGATCAGTTTGGAACTGTAGAGTTTTACCTCCCATGTAAAAGTGAGCGATTGAAAAAATTGTTTAGCCTCAGTTTTATGATGTTTCATAACATCCACATAAAGAAAATTCATATATAGTCAACGCCAAACAAAGTGGCGTGCACGTCATCACGATAAAAATTCCCCGACCTAATGCCTAGGTTTCTATCACAAACAATTGCTCTATTGCAGTTTCATATTAATGTGATATATAAATTGTAAAATGGTCATTACTCTCTTATTATGGTTAATAGTCATATAAACATTGTTATTAAAATATCACATAAGTTGCTTTCTGATAAATTTAGACGCATTATGCGAAATAAAATGTTTTGCAAACGCTCCAATCACTTATCGACATGTAAACGCACTAAACCGATTTCGCAGCGTTGACACATTGTCACCTTGAAACTTATTTAAACTGGGAACTGACATTTGTATTAATTTTGACACTGAATCAATTTGTGGCATTTCAAATCTTTATAAATCCTTTGGCCCCGCATACTGTAAATCAACAACTGTTTGTTTCAAAACAAAATTATTCATTTTACGAGTAGATAAAGGCAATTTTGGTATATAAAGATGCCCAAACAGTTAAATAGTCGGTGTAAGGAACTCGTGGCCTCGTTAATGCACTACTTTGAGCAAGAAAGGGACAACAACCGGGCCTTTGTTGCCTTTAAATGCTGTTCAAGAGGTAGGTTACTAATAATTATATGTAATGTATATTAATAATAGTGAAATTTTATTTCATTTTTTGTAGCGTGTTGCTGCTGCTTTAAAAATTAGTTTAAGGACAGTTAGTCGTATTTCCGAGGGTGTGAAAAGTGATGCAAATTTAGAATCGCCCAAGAAAAAGCGGAATTATATTAAACGTGTAACCAACACAGCGACATTGGATACAAGTGCCATTCGAGAAGTGATCTATAATATGTATCACAAAAGTAAGATCTTATTATATTAACTTATCAGAAATTTGCATTAATTTGTTAACTAAATTATAATGTCATATTACACATGGTTTCAGAAGAACAAGTTACGATACAAACTTTATGGTCTCGATTAAGAGATAGGGCATTATTTGATGGTAGTGCCACGTCTTTAAGGCGGTTGCTTAGAGATCTTGGATTTAAGTGGCTTAAGGACAATCCGCGACGAGGGCTCATGGAACTACCAAGTATAGCTTTGAAAAGGGTGGAATTTCTAAGGCAATACAATCAAGCCAAGGTTGAGGCCTTATACCAGTTTGTCTTCCTCGATGAAACTTGGATATTTCAAAATGGGACCATAGGTCGCTCTTGGCAAAATGGAAACCAAAAAAGCGTGAAAGCTATTAAAACAGATGGTAAAAGGTATGTACTTTTACACAATTTGCACTATAAAATTTAAAACTAATATATTTTAGATACATTATATTACATGCTGGAAATGAAAATGGGTTTATTGAGGGTAGTGAAGCGATATTTTCTTCGAAAACAAAATTGAGCGATTACCATGGAGAGATGAACCAGGACAATTTTTTGAAATGGTTTCAACATCAGTTATTAGAAAAATTGGAGAGTCCATCTATGATTATACTGGATACCGCCCCTTATCACAGCATGATATTGAACAAAGTGCCCAACAATGCATGGACAAAAAAAAATATCCAAGATTGGTTGACAAATCAAAACATACCATTTTTAAACACAATGTTTAAAACAGAGCTATTGAGTATTGTTGCTCGGTACATAATGCTTCTTAATTATATATATTTTGGTCGACAGTTTATATTTCTTTTGTTTATTCCTATTCTTAAAATAACTGCTTTTTTAGAAACAAACCACCTAAAATATACGTGATTGATGAATTGGCGGAACAACATGGGCACAAAGTTCTTCGTCTGCCTCCTTACCATTGTATATTTAACCCTATTGAGTTAATTTGGGGCATAGCAAAAGGTTACTATAACAGACATATTGGTAGAGATGGATGGTAACAGTGAAAAAGACTGTTTGGATATGTGGAACGAGGCTCTACAAACGGTTACCCCAGACATGTGGAAAAATAGTGTTCGACATACTGAGCAAGAAATTTTTAAATGGTATGAAAGAGAACGAATTTTTGATCGACCAGACATCGAACCTTTAATAATCAACTTTGAGAGTGATGAAGATTCAGATTCAGACAGCGCTGAAGAAAGAAACTCCGACTAACTTTATTGTACAGAAAAAGCTTACACCAGTAGTTTACCTAATTTTAGAATGCATTTTTCTGTATGAATTCTGTAAAATAAATACCATGCATAAAATTTGGAGGACCCCATTTGGATTTTTATTCAGTACCTTTAAGCTATCAATTAAATATGGTAGTTTCATAGTGTCATCTGATCAATAATTGTCATACTTAATGATTATGCAAGTACAGATCTATAATTTTATTATACTATTATTTTTTTTCTCATTTGAGGTTAATATTGCTTATAAACCTAGATATGTAAATAATAAATTCTATTATTTTACAAAAAGTTTGGCAACAATGTAAATTTTTCAACACACCCACCTTGATGACGTGCACGCCACTTTGTTTGGCGTTGACTATAATTCATCACATGTGTCGTCTGGTGTACGTACTCTCAGAAAAGGCTGCTTTTATTTTTGAGCCATTTAAAGTGGAAGCATCGAGCAACCCTATATCTTTGACATTACTTGTCAGATCGACTAATGTCATACCGCGTTGGAAGCGTCATTTCAGTCAATTTTAACCATGGAACAGTACACAGCAAAACAACGCGCTGAAATTATTCAGTTGTAGATTTAAAATAACTCCTCAACTAGATGTGGGTTTCGTAAAAAAAATAAAGTTAAACACTATCAGACGTTTATACGCAAAATTTGTGAACACCGGTAGTCTTAGTAATTGCCAGTCACCTATCCATACAATGAACAAGACGTTCCGATAAAAATATCTAAGCCGTACGACCCAGTGTTGAAGAGACTCCATCAACATCCGATCGTCATCGTTCTAAAGAGTTTAAATTCCTAATTTGAAGATATTTCCATACAAAATTCAAATGACTCATCAATTAAACCCAGCTGATTATCCGTGTCGCTTTGATTTTGCTAAATGGAGCATTGAAATGACTTATGGCGAAAAATCATCATGTCCGACGAGGCACATTTTTCGTTAGGCGTAAGAAAACAAAATTGTCGGTTTTATGCTAGAGAAAACCCTCAATTAATCGAACAGCAGCCTCGTTATGACCAAAAACTTACTGTTTGGTGCGGTATGTGCGCGAATATGGTCATCGGGCCGTATTTTTTTGAAGACGTTGATGTAGCTGCGGTAACCGTCAATCGTGAGCGTTATCGAGCCATGATAACGAATTTTTTGAGGCTAATTGTTTGTGAAAATGACATGGAAAATTACCTGTTCCAGCAGAACGGCGCCACATGCCACACAGCTCAAACAACAATCAATTTATTGCGACTATTGTTCCCTGGACGACTGATATCGAAAAATGGCGATTTTGACTGGCCACCGACATCACCTGATTTGGCGCCACCAGATTTTCATTTGTGGTGCTAGTTGAAATACAAGGTATGCGCTAACAAGCCAAGGACTCTAGCTGCCTCAAGAATAATATTCGTCAAGAAATTGCCGCCATATCCGCCGAAATATTGGCCAACGTGATGGAAAACGCCGAAAAAGGGCACAAATGGCTAAGAACCAAAATAAGACCATTTTAAGGCTACCCCCTTATCACTGCGGATTAAATCCCATTGAAATAATTTGGGCAAATACAAAAAACTGTGTCTTCAAATAATAGAACATTCAAGTTTTATGACGTGAACATTTTTTTTATGAAACTGTCAACAGAATTGCGGCAAACCATTGGAAAGATTGCATCCATCACTCTCAAGAGACAATCGAAACAAAGATTTGGGATCTGGACAATATGATCTATATTCAAATTGAACCTGTAGTTAATATTAATCATTCGGACGTACTTCCAGTGTATAAATAATTATGAAATGTATGTGCACTTCGTTCTATAAAAATAATCATTTATTTTGTTAGATTATCCCAAGACCATTGAATAAAATACAGACCTGTACAATCTCGCTTTTGGGCATGTTGTGTTTTGTCTGGGCATAAATGGACTAGGAATGGGGTATAGGTTCTGGATAGATATTTCTGGAAATCCATGCAGTAGTCGTGCAGCTACGAGTAAAAAATAAAATAGTTTCAGATTGTTACTATATTACCGCTTTTTGACCGCATTGTTCCTATACCATTTTTAGAAGCAAAGTTGGGGTTTTCCTTTACACGCAAGCAATTTTTCTTAGTACCATATACACCAATGTCTTAAGGGAGATAAAGGGCTCTGCAACATCAAAAATATCTGAATACCGTCCTGTAGCCGCGACCCGCCGCGATATCCCCGACTGATACAAGGTCTCAACCCGACGGCAGAACTGGGTCGGGGTTAGTGTGTCAGGTTAGTATGCAACCTTCAACCGACGGTTACGGTCACGCGTTTAGAGGTAAACGAACTCATATAATCGATTGCGTTTCAAAAAACAACAAGCACTAGAGACGTGGCTAGAGAAGTGCAAGTATCAAAAACTAAAGTGTGGCAAACGCTGCGTGAAGAGGGGCTGTATCCGTTTCACGTCTAACGTGTACAAGCCCTTCAACCTGACGATTTTCCAGCAAGAGTGCGGTTTTGTGAGTGGTTGTTGCATCAACATGACAATAATCCGGACTTTTTGAAGTGCATATTGATGACAGACGAATCTACGTTCACGCGTAATGGGGTGAATAACTTTCGCAACACTCATGTTTGGTCATCTTCAACAAACATTTTCGGTGAATGTTTGGGCTGGCATGGTGTACGGTATGCTCATTGGACCATTTATTCTCCCAAATCGATTGGACGGGATGCAATACCTAGACTTTTCACGCAACATTTTGCCTTCCTTGTTAGAAGATGTGCCATTAAGTGTAAGACAATCAATGTGGTTTCTGCGTCTGCTCGGTAGCGCTTCAGCTGATTTCATTTTCTGTTGGAGCGGTATGATTTCGGGCAGAGACGTACTTAGCCCTTCTCGTCAACTGGAGAGTGAGTACTTTTTTCTTTATTTTTTTTTACTTGGTCGCCCTCGTTTCACTACACATTACCTTTGTTATTTCAAGGGTAGTTGTTTCTGAAAAGGAAAACCCCAACTTTGCGGACACCCTGTATAACTTCTGGAACAGGTCGAAAACTTTTGGAAGATGTAAAAAATATCAAACTTTGCTCTTCCAATTGCTGCTTATTTTAGTGTGCAATGTAACAAAATCAGGGCTTTCAGGGAAGTTCCTACACAGCCTATCTACTTCACAAATTTTTCCAATCATGACTGTTCTTGACACTTTTATTGGTAGGACTCGCATCTTGCTCATTCGCAACTTGATTATGCGAAACACTAAGACTTAGTGGCAAAACTTACAGTCATTGATTTCAACTTAGTTTATTCAACGAGGTGGCAACACTGACAATTGCCACTTACAAATAGTTCGATCGATAGTTGTTATCTCTTTGCGCACTAAATACCCGTATTCGCTTGTTTGCTTTTCGCTTGTCTGACTTCACACGACCTGACCTGCACCGTGCTGACGATTGCTAAAAAGCACGAAACAACGTTGTATGCCGTTGGCTACACAAAGCAGATTCATTTCCGCTCGGTTTATCCATTTGTTACTTTTTGAGCTATTTGTAAACATCAATAGCGGCAAATGTATCTTTTAGTTCTTACGTCTCAATGAGGCGGCAGCGGTGGCCGCAGTAGTAGACTCTTCGGTCTCCTGATCAGTTGCCGTGCGCTGTGCGGGTTTGAATCGCGTCCCACGAGAAATTTTTCTCTTGGCTATGGAGGTTGTGATTGTCCGTAGGTGGTAGATGGTCTCTGACTGTCGAACGCGGAGGTACCACCCGGCGGATCTCTGTCCGCTAATACTTGGTCCGTAAAACAAGGTTGCTACTATGAACTATGCCAAATACAAAAAAGCTTAAGAGTTTTTGTAAATCGGTGGCGGGGAAGAAAAAAAAAACAAAAACGCACAACTTTGATTTTGACGTTTCATCGATCATTTTCGGAAAAATTTTTTGGGGGTGAAAAATTGGAGATAGGGGTTTGTAGGGGATGGGGCTTATTTGTCACGATTTCTTTTTGGCAGCTACTACAGGTTAATCCACTTTAACGTAATCATGTAAAAGTTGTTCAATCTGCTAAAAATGTGTTAAAATAAGGCAGCTCTATACCTCACATGTGATTGCTTTAACTTCTTTTTAACTATATGGCGTTAAATTTTGAAATTAAGTAATGTAATTTAATTGATGACAGAGCTGCAGTTAAGCTCAATTACTGCTTTTTTAAATTTTGACATCAAACCATTTCTTTTATGATTACAATTACAAATATATTATTGATTACGTCAACAAAAATTGTTATTATTCCACTTTGTTAAATATTTTTTATTAATTACCTTTACTAAGAATAAAATCAGTAAACCAATTTATCAAAGTAAAAAAAGAAGAAGTGGTATTCAAACTAGCCTACTTGTATTCCCTGTACTGTACAAGTACTGCCGTTTTACCGTTTTATAACCTATTATGATGTTTACTTATTTAGTATTTAATTTAATAATTCCATTATTTGTGAATACGTATTTATGGTAATAAATAATTACTTTTGCTCCGAAAGAATAATTTTGAAAAATATTCTTTCAACCTAACATGTAAGAAAAGATGCAGTTTTTAGTTTATTTATATAATTATTTTTAATGAATATAGTTATTTTTTTAAATTTTATTGTATGTTGAAGAGATCTACTTTTGTGCTATTTCTGTCTGATACGAATATATTATATTAAAAAATAAATTTCTACATTGCTGCGTTTTTCATTTGAAATTTGTTTGTTTTGTTTTCATCATATTCATTCATCATATTATGTCTGGAAGACTACGTATTTTTATACGAAATTTCGCTACCATGAATTCTGGTTTTTCATGAAGTATTTTTTCAATTTGCCCTTGAAAATTTTCAAACTGGCACACATATTTACATTAATTTAGTAAATGCCTTTGGAAATACTGACTTGCTCGTTATATTGCTACTACAATTTTGTAAGTGACAGTCTATACATACTTCCTCTATACTACAACTATTTAAAACTGTAATGACTCATACGCGTGATCAACACTTGATCAGAGCTCGATCCCGGCTTCCTTCCAGTACAGCCGTATAGCGTACGACATATGTCGTTTCTGTGGCTTTGCGGTGGTCAACAGCACAGACAGAGATGGAAATAATGGCTGATTGTTCTCCACCGGTAGAACCAATGAAATCAAAGACGCGCCTCGACCGGCAGACTCATAGGCGTCGGCAACGCATTGGAACGTGTTTCGTTGAGCGATCGCATATTGTGTGTTTTTATAAGAATTGTTGTGTGATTGTTATTGTTGTGGTTTCTGTGGTTACTGTCTTGGTTATACTTAACCATGGAGAGTACAAATGGCACGAGTGGAAGTACTGAAAGCCAGGGAACAAGTAGACGGCTTCGTAAGGCACTGAAGAGGGACGCGAAAGAAATCGTGCTCAACGTGTTCAATTATCTGAACAGAACTATGTCGCAGGGAGATGCACTCGCGCGTTGTGAAAGTATGACAGGCGTTCCAGAGTGGACCATTCGCAGGGTGGTGCATGAAAAGAAGAAAACTGGAGCTACTACTGATCCAAAGTTTAATTTGAAGGGACGAAAGGCCGTTAAATTGGACGATGATAGCAAAATGGCGTTAAGGCGAACCGTACATTCATCCTTCTTTAGGAATGAGATACCAACCCTCAAGGCTGTACATGCAGCGATCAAGGAAAATGAAATTATACCCCAAATGAGCGTCGAGGTAATGATGAAATCCCTGCACGAAATTAATTTTCGTTACGAAACGCGTAATCGGAAGTCAGTAATGATAGAGAGACCTGAAATAGTCGCCTGGCGTCGAAAATACCTACGCGAAATGATTGAATATACGCGACAAAGCAAAAAAATCTATTATTTGGACGAGACATGGGTAAATGCAGGTCACACAGTTAAAAAAACCTGGATAGACAAAAACGTAGTGAGTAACCGACAAGCAAGCATTGAAGGTTTGTCAACGGGTCTTCGTGGACCGTCAGGGAAAGGTCAACGATTGATCGTAACTCATATTGGTAGCGATAGTGGCTTTTTAGAAAAGTGTGACTTGATTTTCGTCTCTAAGAAAGGAGGTGATTACCATGACGAAATGAATGCCAGCTGCTTCGAGAGCTAGTTTCAAGGGGTGCTTCAGCGAGTTGAGCCCAACTCTGTGATCGTCATGGATAATGCTTCCTACCATAGTCGTCGAGCCGAACGTGTACCGTGTTGGATCTCGAAAAAGTGACATGCAGCAATGGTTGCGCGAAAAAGGAATCCCGTTTGACGATTCATGTGTGAAAGCGGAATTGTATGAAAAAATTAAACAGCACAAACCTGCGAACATTAGATACGTGACTGATGAGATGGCCCGTCAATGTGGTGTCACTGTGCTGCGGTTACCGCCCTACCACTGTGAACTGAACCCAATAGAGCTGGGCTCAAGTGAAGGGTTATATTGCGCGCTATAACACAACCTTCAAATTACCAGACGTTTAGGCTTTACTTGAGACTTCCATACAGCTAGTAACGCCCGAAGCTTGGCAGAATGCTATCCGTCATGTTGTGAAGGAAGAAACAAAAATGTGGCAGCTTGACCACCACATCGACACCATCATAGAGCCAGTTATTGTCAATTTCAACGAGGAAAGCGATAGCGACAGTTTATTACTGTCAGATGTAAGTGGAAGCGACGATGAATAAAGGTAATTCCCAAATTTTTGACTTACAATATGTTTCAAACCACTCTTTATTAAGCATGTGACAAATCTAGTTCACCCATGTTAAACATTCATACCCCGCCTATGAACAGCCGACTACTGGTAGTTAAGTGATGTTCACATGAACATCGATGAGTCAGTACAGTTTTAGATAGTTATAGTATAGTTTATTTACTTTTATTTAAGATGATTCTCAAAGCTTTAATGTGTAATATTTTTAATTTTGAAAATACAGTTTTGATCACAGTGAACAAAATAGTGGAACAATATAATAGATGAGGAAGAATGATAGTGTTGTACACATTTTCTTTTACGCTATGCAAAATTCTATAAAAGTAATTGATCTTTCTGAATATTTTTGAAATAATATATTCATAGTGCCCTTCAAATTATAATTTACTATCTACGTATATGCCCCAATATTAAAATGATTCGATTGACTTTAATGATTAATCTTCAGATTTATTGTATTTTAATCTAAAGATTTTCCTATAACTTATACATATTTTGTTTTGTTTGAGTTTAATTTGGGTTTATTCACATTTAACCAGCTAATTATGTGTTTCATATCATTATTTAACAGCTCTATTGCAGTTTCAATGTATTTATTTGATATATATTTTACTGTATCAGCAAAAATTTGAATTTTGCAGTGTTGTAAAACATCAGGAATATCTTTAATATATAAAGTAAATAGTAATGGACCTAATTTACTACCCCGTGGCACACCTGTCGACACGTTTTTAATGCTTGATAATGTATTGCCAATTTTAGTTCGTTGACCTTTAATGATTAAATAATTTTGTAATATGTTGGATACTGAACTTTTAAATTCATAGTAATGCAATTTCGTTAACAATTTCTCCCTGTCGATAGTTTCAAATGCCCTCTTGAAATCCAAGGAACATAATAATATAGATTGTGAAAACTACAAAGAAAAACAGTAAATTTATTTTTGCAGAGTATAAAAACAGTAAGTCACATGTTACAGATTTTTTATTTACGACAATTTATTTTGGGCCTTGATAACAATCATGATCCAAAATCACCTTTAAATGACCCTCTATAAAGTCATGTAATTTTGAGATATCCATTAACCTTTGTTATCCCGTAATAATACATCGATTTTTACACTGTCCTGCCTTTTACCTAGTGCGACAGTATACCTTCACTAAAGATCGTCCTACCTTTCTGCAGCAGTTCCAGATGCTCCCACAAGATGTCACCTACGAACGCGGGCGCCCTTGCCGAGAAAGCGTCTTTGCCCATCGCGCAAATGTCCTTTCCTTTCATCCGGAACTGGTTCAGGGGTATGCAGTCTAGCGAGAACTCCTTCGCAGCCCACTGCAACCAGTGGGCCACGTGAGCTTCCGTCCACTGTCGAGGATCTGGAACAACAAGAAAGGTGAAAATGAAAAAGCGGCAAGCAACGGTAAAAAATGTCCACGTTCTACGTGAACCGTTTCTCGGGCTGAAACATAAAGTATGAGCGATTTTTATTTTTTCGACCCCACTCCCCCGCCACTGGGCCGAGTGCCAAAAACTACAAAGCTTTCACGCGTTGGCATAGTAGCAATCCTGTGAGAAAATTTAATAAAAATCCGATCAGTACTTCCTAAGCTATAGAGAGGTCAAGTAATGGGTGATTTTTTTGCTAGTATCTTTTTGGAAACACTGTTTTTGACAGATGACGCGTGAATCGTGTCTTGTGTCATTGTCAAACTTGTTCAGTTTGGTCTATAATTTAACCGTGAATCGACTTACGAACGAACAACGCTTGCAAATTATTCAATTTTACTATCAAAATTCATGCACGGTTAAGAGAATGCATCGAGCACTGCTTCCAATTTATGGGCAATTTGGTCGGCCTACTGAGGGAGCTATTCGGAAGCTTGTGACTAAATTTCGAACCCAGTTTACATTATTGGACATTAAACCACCAACACGCAGACGTAGAGTGAGGACTGAAGAAAATATTGCGTCTGTATCCGCCAGTGTTAGTGATGACCGTGAAATGTCGATTCGCCGCCGTTCGCAGCAATTGGGCCTCTGTTACTCGACTACGTGGAAAATTTTGCGACAGGATTTGGGTGTAAAACCTTATAAGATACAGCTGGTGCAAGAATTGAAGCCGCACGACCTCCCACAACGTTTCCCATTTGGTGAAAGGGCGCTGGCAAAGTTGGAGGAAGATCCACATTTTTATCGAAAAATTGTGTTCAGCGACAAAGCTCATTTCTGGTTGAATGGGTACGTTAACAAGCAAAATTGCCGCATCTGTAGTGAAGACCAGCCAGAAGTATTGCAAGAGCTACCAATGCATCCCGAAAAAATCACTGTTTGGTGTGGATTATGGGCCGGTGGCATCATCGGGCCGTACTTCTTCAAAGACGACAATGGCCGGAACGTAACTGTGAATGGCGAGAGCTACCGTGCGATGATAACAAAGTTTTTTTTGTCCAAAATGAAAAAACTGGACTTGTCTGATATGTGGTTTCAACAAGACGGTGCCACATGCCACACCGCACACGAAACAATGGCCCTATTGAGAGGCGAGTTCGGTGAACAGTTTATCTCACGTTTGGGGCCCGTCAATTGGCCGCCTAGATCGTGTGATTTAACGCCGTTGGACTATTTCTTGTGGGCCATGTTAAGGCTAATGCATACAGGGATAAACCAGCAACGATTGACGCACTGGAAGTCAATATTGAAGCATTTATTCGTGAGATACCGGCCGATATGTTGGAGAGAGTGTGCCAAAATTGGACCTTGCGCATGGGCCATCTAAAGCGGAGCCGCGGCGAACATTTACATGAAATAATCTTTAAACATTAAATTATATCGACTCAAATAAAGATTTAATCGTTTTTTCAAATTTTTTGTGTTTTTTTTTTAAATCAAATCCTATACCTCTTAAAAAATCACCCGTTATTACCGGACAGACAAATTGGTTAAGGCTTTCGCGGCCAGTTGATAAACTGCTGTCTTGATTCGAGTACACTAGTCTACATCCAGCATCGGAAATGGAAGGACCTCTGAAGAAGCTTGCCACTCGTGCTAGCGAAACGTTAGGAAGAAATTCCAACCGACGACGGCGTTTAGACCCGAATCAAGACAGCAGTTCCTTACCGGACAGACAGACAGACAGACCGACAATCAATCAATCAATCAATAAAGTTTATTTTCATACAGACAATATATAATTGTATTGGAATTGTCAATTTTTCGTTCGCTCCAAACCTACAACTAATCTCAAATTGCAATGTTCAAAAATTCATCAACAGGAACTTAAAGTCGTTAATATTTTTAACCGAGGTAATGTGGCTTGGTAAATTATTAAAAAGAAGCGGACCAATTTTATTAGGTGATCGAAATGCCGCTTTTGATTGGCTAAAGTTTACATATAAATTATTACAAGTCCAAGCACAATTCATATATATACAACGAAGGGACAGTTAAAATGTTGAAACTTATAAAATATGTTTTGCTACTTTCTGTTGGTGAGATGCCTGCTAATGATCGGATGCATCTTTTTTGAGACACAAATACATCTTCAGAGCGCGTTGACCAACCCCAGAAACATACTCCATATCTTAATCTCGAATCCACATTAGCAAAATAAACTTGTATCAATTGTTCAGCTGTTAAGATGGTTTTTAATTACCTCAACACTTAGCTTTGAGAGTACATTTTTGATGTGAGAAATTCGCAGTGGGCCTTCCAATTTAAGTTCGAATCAAAATGAACTCCAAGAAATTTCACTTCTCTAAAATCGAGTTGATCGACACCCAATCTAACTTGAAACTCTTCTACAGTTTTTTGAGCATGATGAAAACGAATAAGCGTTGTTTTGGAAGGATTCAAGTAAAGTGAGTACCGGTTAAACCATGTATTGATATTCCTAATTAAGTTGTTACATTTATCTTCCAAAATTATATTTGAATTACTTGATATTATCGCAGAAACGTCATCAGCATATGCGGTAAAATGGGTATCTGGATGAACATTATCAGACCGATTAATGCATAAGAGGAAAAAGATTGGTCCAAGAATAGAGCCCTGAGGGACTCCAATCGAAATGTCTAACGTACTTGACACAAAGTTTTTCATATTGTTCCCTGCATCAAGATATTCTAGTGAAACATATTGTTTTCTTTGGACTACAAACGATCTGGCTCATTTAAGAGACTGACCGACAAAACCATATTTAACAACAATCTCCAAGAATTTGTTGTGGTTTTTCGTGATGATAAAGGGTGTTCCATCTAATGCTTCTTTTTTCAACTACCGTTTTTTGAGATGTTAATCGTCCCACAGAGTGTGCAATTCGGTGGATTATCAATCGTTTTGAGGGAACTGGCTCAGTTGAAGGTCGTAGAACATATCAACATGCCCGTCCGGTACGTACACGTGAATCAGAGGCCGCTGTGAGTGCAGGTGTTCATGAACAGCCATCAACTTCGATAAGACACCGTACGCAATGATTGGACATCAGGACAACAATGTGAATTTTCCATGCTGATCTCCACCTACACCGATACAAGATCCAACTAACTCAACAATTGAAGCCAGCGGACCATCAGCAACGGCGTATTTTTATTAATTGGATGCTTGAAAAAGGTGAGGGATTTTCGGCTAAGGGCCAATTTCAGCAACATTAATATTTGACGGTCAGTTGGACCAATAGGAAAAGACCTTATCGAAATGCAATTTGACGGAGGCTGACAAAGCACTCTGAATATCAGTGATTTCTATTGAAATGATGAATAAAGTCGTGAAAAGTCTATGCATAGACAATTTGAAATTTGCAATATGAATTTATATTCTAGATTCTATGCACATCCGTTCACATTCGTCAATATTTCATTTGAAGCTTGTATTTGTCGAGCAAAATTAAGGCCACAGCGCACCCTGCAGCCCAGTTGACAAGAACGACAAGCTGTCAAGATTAGGGATGTTTAGATCCACGAAAAGTATCGATATGTATCGATTCTTATCGTTTTAGGAAGTATCGATACTCTAAAATATTGGAATAAAATTATCCATATCCAGCGGAAGAAAACAAAGAAAAGTAATTTGAACTTAGTTACTCATTCTGACACAGTCCGGATCGAAAAACGACGATACCCGTGAAATGTATCGATACACCCAAGTGTCTTATATAAAAATATCGATCCAAAATATCGGGTATGGGCAGCAAAAGTATCGATACTTCTAAATGTAGGATTGAACCTTCTTCAGTGTATATGTTTTGTGACTGGGACCAAGGGTTGCCGGCTCCCACACATGTGTCACTCGGGGAGTTTTGAAATGTAATAATCAGCTGTTATTCAAATAATGAAAAAAAGAAAAATATGGCAAATTTCTAGTTTTTTTTTGCAGGTTTTAGGTTTGCTGGTGGCTTTAAGACATACGATATATATGGGTATTTCTTAATCGCTGTAAATACAGGGTGACTTCGAAGTTGAGTCATTTATTTTAACAGTGAGTAGATTTGATCAAAAGAAATGTTTTTTTCCTTTACCATTTTTCTGGTAAAATTAAAGTAACAAAGTTATAGCCCTTTGGAAGTTTGAGTACCGCCCTGTCTCAATAATAATATCATGTACTCGTGTTTGGAAACAACGGATATAATCCGCCTTACCGGTTCATCGCATCGGAAACAAAAAAGCGAATGAATTTGGAACGATGTTTTTCAATTATTTTATTCAGTTCAGTTATACATACAGTAAGTGTCAGTCGGTTAGCGTGTGAATAGTGTCTGTTGCGTGGCTCAAACGAAATAAAAAATGGCACATGTTTATGCGGATCGGTTTCCCAATCGAGTGCAACCAACCCCTCGTGCCTTTGTTAATGTAGTACAACGGGCTCGTGAATCAGGTGACTTAAGACCTCACAGGAGACCTCACGATCAAAAACAGGTCCGCACTGAAATACTTGTTGGGAGGATACTTTATAAAACAAGGTAAACATTTTTTTTTTATTTTTACACACATATTCTGGTTTATCTTCCTTCTACAATCATTATCTGAAAATTAATGACTCAACTTCAAAGTCACCCTGTATAGTGTGGATGTTTGTTCAGTTCCTGAACAACGTAAAATATTCAACTTTATGGATGTATGGATATCAAAAATCCTGAATGGTTTTGTGGGAATATCAATCGACGATGCTATAATGGTTCTGATGAACGGCAAGTAAATTAATGAATGTTTGGAAACGACAAATGTCTATGAAGTTTTTGGCAAAGTAGGTGTTTAATGGATATCTGCCAGAGGTTTATAGGAAAAAAAACACGGGAGGTGATGTTAAATCAGTAAAATCGCATATCAATTGAAGCAAATAATATAAACACATGAATAAAAGATCAACAATAGTAATTAAAACATGAATTTTATTCAAACATCAAACATTTCTTTAAAATTTGACTGAATTATATGTCATTTCTTAATATTAATAGGTATTGGTTGCTGAAATTTGTTGATTGGATGTTGAAGCTCATTCGTTGTATTAGACGGACTGGTACCCTATAGGTGGAGAATAACGGACTGTTAATTTGACAACCTCCGTGAAATCCACCCTTAGTATATTGTTTACTAATCTTCTTCCTTGTCTTCTTCATTCGAATCACTATCAGACCATCCTTCAGTAGTATCATCAGAGGTACTTGTTGAAGTAAAGGCTCTTGTTGTCCTTACAGAAGATGAAGTGGGAGTCTTTTGAGATTGAGCCACGCGCATTGCATATGATCTGCATTTAGGATACAACTTAAAACCAATCAGATCACAGTTTTTAGATTTTCTAAGTATTGCTATAATGTTTTTGTTCGAGCAGCTACGGAAATCCCTGTTTCTTTTCAATCACACTGGCATCCAGACATTATTGTTTTATCAAGTTTTTCAATCAACGTTGAACGCGACACCACAGCACAGTCTATCTATACCTTTACTACGTAAATACTTTTGGAGCGCGAAAAATCATGTCTGAACACGCAGCGACAGCAGCGCGACTCACATTCCCGCGCAGCATATATTACGTATTTTGGGATTGATGCGCTAAGTGAACGAAAGCAAATAAATACTCATATACAAGCTTATAATAAGTAGACTCACTCAGCATTAAAGTTAATGTGGTTCATGGAACGCTTCGTAGGGAAAACGAGATTTAAGGATCGAAAACCCACAAAAATCCATAAAAAGCGCTAAATACACTATTTATTGGCAATAATTTCTGAAGCATATTACATTATTTATACTATAGATATTATATACCGAAAAAATACACGTCTTGAAGTTCACAAATAAATTCAATAATAGTCTGGAATCGAACTTTTTATTTTTGAGTGCCTTATGGGCGAAAAATGGCCCTTTTCAACCCACCTCCTTTCCAGATTGCATTATTTCGAGAAATTCCAAGGTGAATTGGTCTCCAAGATCGTGCAACTTAACGCCACTGCACTATTTTCTATGGAGATTTTTGAAAAGTAAAGTGTACGCGTCTCCCCCACGTACGATTCAACACCTGTAGCGCAACATTCGCACCGAAATTGCGGCGTGGTTCCGCTAATACTGCAAAAATTTTGATGTTCGGTTAATGGCATGTCAACGGAGCCGCGGTGGACATTATGTGCGATGTTATATTCCATACATAACTGTCAAAGGCCGACCTACAATTTCCAATATAGAGTTGAGTTTCTCACCCATAAAAAGTGTGTTTTTTTGGATTAAAAAAGAAGGAACAGATGGAACACCCTATATAGCATAGGTGAATTGAAGTGCAAATTGCGTGCTCACTTTTGATTTATCTTACGTTTCTTATTTTTAAGCTGTAGCTATATTTATTTCTTGTTATTGATACATGAATTATTATTGTTTTTTTTTTTCGTCACAAGCTACCTCATGGTGATTTTTTTTTTTTTATAGCAGTTTGCTCTGTAAATGGTGTTAAACTGTTGGGCAATAACCGCTTATTATTATATAACATCCAGCAAATATAATATCTCATTTTATATACTCTCTCGCCCAGTAGCATTGGAAGTAACAAGTCCAACTATCTATTTTCTGCGTTTCCACTTATTTAATACGTCATCAAAAAATCCAGCACCTATCAATCTATACGTGATTCTCCATCAATTGCACATAGGCGAGTATACAACACAGGAAAAAATCGAATGATGCCTCTGGGTAACTAATAAACTTGTTTTTATCTTGTTTGATTGTGTTATAATCGCTTTGGTGCTCCCGTAAATATCAGAGCTGCTGTAGTTGCCACCGCCGTTACGGATAGAGATTATAATTGGCCGTCGTTGTGTTGTCCGACTGTCCTACCTAATGATTACACGAGATCACCTAACGATGCCCGGACACGAAACACCCGGACCTTATGCGATGATGCCAAAGTTACAAATACTAACGCCAAGATTAAATGACAATCAAAAATGGCGTATAGTAGGATGACTCTGGTAACATTATTTTTGGCTATTTTGAGCTAGCTACAAATTAGGGTTGTCCAATAGGGACGCAGGAAAGTAAACGTCAATTTGACATAGACGCCATCTTTGTTTTCTGTCACCGACATGTCATTTTTTTAGTTGAATGTTTACCATTGATCGCTATGGAGTCGTATTCGATTGAAGACCGCATTAAAGTTATTCAAGAGCACTACAAAAATGGTGCCAAAATAAAAAACACGTTTCGCGCGCTTCGTGAACATTTTGGTCGCAACAACCGCCCAAACGAAACAACCATCGGTCGTCTGGTGCGTAAATTCGAGGCAACAGGTTCTGTGGCAAATCTGCCAGGCTCTGGCCGGCCAAGGAGCGTTCGCACACCGGAAAATATTGCTGTTGTGAAGGAGAGTGTGAGAGACGATCCGAAACAATCAACAACGCGTCGATCCCAAGAATTGGGCATTTCGAGAACCAGTTTGCTCCGCATTCTCAACAAGGATTTGAATGTACACGCCTACAAGATCCAATTGACGCAAGAGCTGCGTCGGGCCGACCATTTTTCGCGCCGAACGTTCTCAGATTGGCTCCTTGAACACCGCCAAATTGATGCCAATTTTTCATCAAAAATCATGTTCAGCGACGAAGCGCATTTCACTTTGAATGGGACGGTAAACAAGCAAAACTGCCGCATCTGGGCGAACGAAAATCCCCGTGAGTATCAAGAGCAGCCGATGCATCCTCAATAAGTGACTGTGTGGTGTGCATTGTGGTCAAAAGGCATCATCGGACCTTACTTTTTCGAAAATGCGGCCGGGGACACCGTTACCGTCAATTCTGAGCGATATCACGTGATGATAGAGGACTATTTTTTGCCGCAACTTGAAGGAATGGATATGGACGATGTTTATTTCCAACAAGACGGTGCAACATGCCACACAACCAACGTCAATATCCATCGATTGCAGTCCTTCTTCGGTGATCGCGTGATTTCGCGCAGAGGAAATGTGCCATGGCCACCAAGATCGTGCGATTTGACTCCCTTGGACTTCTTTTGATGGGGATATTTGAAAAGCAAAGTCTACGTCAACAAACCAGCCACCCTCCAAGAACTCAAAAACAACATCATTGCCGAGATAAATGCCATAGAACCGACCATGTTGCAAAATGTCATTGAAAATTTCGACCATCGCGTGGACGCCTGTAAATCCAGTCGTGGTGAACATTTGAGCGATATTATTTTTCATACATAAATGGTATAAATGAACCTTCAAAATAAAGTACCCAACTTGATTTGAATATCAATCTTTCTTGTTTTAATATGCGTTTACTTTCCTGCGTCCGTTTTGGACAACCCCATATGTATAACAAAAAAATTATTTTGTCAAGTCAGCCAAATAGGCTCATACAGTTAGTACATACTCCATAATCCCCATCCATTTGATAACGCTAATCATAGTTTCTTCTTGCCCTAAGTACCGACCGTCTGGCAACGCTGCTGGACCACACCAGCCAAACACCACGATACTACAGGGTGGCCGATATGTAACTGACTGGTTTGTATCCGGAATATTTGTGAAATGACACAAGACACGTCCATGAACAAATCCGCTTCATCGATCATTATCGTTGTCGGTAAAAATCGCTATTTTGGATATTAAACTGCAATATTGCATGACTGTATTGTCGGCGGTCACTAGGCTGAAGTTCTTGGGTTAACTGAATTTTGTTTGGCCACAAGCCTTTTTAGTGCATAATGACGTGCCAAATTCTTGAGAACGATGTCTGGTAGACGTCTCAGGGCGCTCCACTACACTTTCACGAGCTCCCTTAATATTTTCTGGAGTACGAACAGTTCGAACACGACCCGACCACTGACGAATGCTGTTGACAGTGGGCACATTACTTCGACAGAAATCTTGTAGCTTCCGAATCGTTTCAACAATCGACTCACTATTTAAGTAAAACGTTTTAACAATACGGACGCGTTGTCATATATTGGCCACGCTGTATAACAACCCTGCCGGCAATGCTGCCAAACACAAGGCAGGGTTCGGGGTATAAAGTCGCTGTTACATTGCATCGTCGCGACCGACCGAGGGTCGCGCCTATAAATATTTGCACAATTTAAAAATAAATGTAAATGTTCGTTAAAATCTTAGATGTGTGAAATATTTAATAAAACTGGGATTCGAAGCGTATAAATAAAATAAGATATACCTTCCCCGACACCCTAAAACTCCCAACTCTCGATCTTCAACCCCTACAAAAATTTTTCTGAGAATGATCAGATGGCTCTAAAATGTCAAAAAACAAATTCTGATCGAGTTTTTTTCGTGTTTTGCCTCCAGCTACGCCGCCACTGGACCGATTTTCGAAAGCTACACGTCCTTGTGTAGTAATAACCTTGGTGAACATTTTATCCGATCAGTACTTTCCAAAGATTAGTGGACAAATCGACAGGCAGACCGACAAACAGACTGTCCGACAGATAGATGTACATGCCATATAACATCCAAAAAACATATCTCACTTTCGAAATTTCTTCGGCCTTTTGTTCTTCCTTGCCAACAGGCGTAGGAAGTATAAAACCCGTCCAAAATTACCGCAACATCAAATTAATATTATTGAGAGGTCAACGATTAAAAATTCACTCGGGCTTCTTCTTTCTAAACCAACCCTGCTTCACAATTACATCAAGTCAATCTTCTTGAAGTCATTTTCAAAATCGTAGTTCATCACATATTGGAGAGCGTATGAATATGGTAAGCCATCAGTATAGAGCTGTCTGCCTGTCCGCTAATCTTTGAACTGCCTATAACCTGGGAAGGACTGCCCGGATTTGGATGAAATTTTCGCACAACGACGTGTAGTTTTCGAAATTCGGTCCAATGGTGGCCGAGCTGGAGACGAAAACACGATACAAAAATCGCTCAAACTTCGTTTTTTAACGTTTCAGATGATTTTCAAAAATATTTGTAGTGGTTGAAATTCGGGCGTAAATAAGAATTGTTTGATCGCAGTATATATATGTATATTTATACACCTCCAACCTCGGTAATTATATGCACCTATTAGCCATATTTCACATATCTCCGCGTACTCTAGCTATTCGGCTCACCGCCCGGCGGACCGGTCTATACGTACTGAAGCACAAAAAGACATACAGGGGCCATGCACAAAATGATCTATATCTTGCTGCAGCCGCGCAGATCTGGAAAGGGGCAACGTTGCCATATGGGCGCTAGCTACCGGTAGGGTGGGAAGAGAATGTCTATTTTGTAACCAATTGTTATAGAATAAACCTTAAAGTGCTCAGATGAGAAAGATTTTGTCAGTTTGCAATACTTTCAAGACTCCGTTCACACACTTCAAGCAAGTTCCAGGTCAACGGCCGATCGACGGCGCCTTTGGGGATACGTAAAGAGTTTAAGAAATTCAAATAGCTTACCTAATAGTATGCACTTAGGGGGAGTTATAGTGCAAGATGGGAAGACAATAAGAAATTTGTTTGCAAAGCACTTTAGCGGTGTATATGATAGTTCTGTACATCCTGTACCCTCTTTTTTATTTTAGAAGACAGGAGATATAATACTAAACAAAATTTATCTTGAGGAAGTTCAGCTCGGGTCCTGACCAAATTTCAGAGGTTTTTCTCAAAGAATGTATCTTTACACTTACTAAACCCTTGCATCTGACTTTTAACACGTCCATCCAAACATGTGTTTTACCAGACACTTGAAAGCACAGTTATATTAAGCCAAGTTTTAAGTCAGGAGATGTTGAAGATATTAGCGATTACAGAAGTGTATGTACCCAATCATCAATTCCGAAACTTTTTGATAGCTTGATATATGATCAACTTAACTGGTATTGCCGTAGGCTTGTAAATAGCTGTCAATTTGGGTTTACTAAGGGTAGATCAACTGTGAAGAATTTGGTGTCTTATAAAGTTGACGCCTTGGAAAGTGGTCACCAGGTGGATGCAATCTACACAGACTTTTCCAAAGCCTTCGACAGAGTGAACTCCTATTGACAAAGCTGTCAGCTTATCATTTTTTAGAAAACACTATGAGATTGTTGGAGAGCTTTCTTTAAGGGTAGGACTAATTATTGCTTTTTCGTAAGTATTTTCAAAAGTAGGAGTAGAATTTCAACTACCTTTAGATTAAATAATGATAGTGTCTCTTATAAGGCTACCGCTAGGTATCTTGGAGTGCTTTTTTATTAAAGGCTTTACTTTTCAGACCATGTTCTCAAAGTTAGTATAAAGGGCATACAGATGCTGGGCTTTGTGTGGAGAAACTGTAAGTGTTTTTCAATCAATACCTTCCGAATTTTATATTGCTCCTTGCTAAGATCAAATTTAGAATATGCCAGTCCCCCTCAGTACCAGTGTTATAAAGATGATTTAGAACGTGTCCAGTATGAATTTTTACGTCTTGCAGCATTAAAGAGGAACTTAAACATGACGGAATATCATAGAGCTAACATGTTGGAACATTTGCGTTTACCTACATTGGACTTTGATGGTTGTTTCGCTTTCAAGATTTTATTGGGGATCACCAATTGCGAAGCTTTGTTAACATTAATGAATCTTAATCTACCCCGTAGAACATTGCGTAATAATAGTGTGCTTGCGATTAAGTTCCATCCCATAACCTATGGTCAGCACTCTTTACTCAAAAGAACATTTCGTGTTATCGATTTAGCTCAACCTAATATTGACATTTTTACCTGTACACTCTCAGGCTTTAAAAATTATCTTTTAAATTGTGATTTTTATAATAATGTCTTGTGAGCTTGCATGTTGAAAATGTTGTTCCCATTTCGTTATTTTATTTTGTAAAAATCGGGTCACCCGTAAATTTGGTAAAAAAATAAATAAACAGCTCTGCAGCGCTTTCGTCATTCAGATAGAAAAAAGCGCTAAAAGTGACAGGCAGCAAAAACTGAAAGGCATGCCATAGAATATAAAAAAAACATACTGAAAATTTTGAGAATATCCCACTTCTGATCACGCGATTCGGACTCCCCCGAATTTGGCAACGCCGCGTGTCCCCGATTTCAATGTCGCTGTGCGAAAAAGATGAGCGATACTACGGACCGCCGCTGGCGTCCGAGCGGACGGCTAATTAGCGGCTACTGATGCGTAAATGATTGGCAGTAAAATTATTTGTTTCTCTGTACAACACTAATTAATATTGATTAGGGCGAAATTGGCCGAACTCGGACCGTGTTCGGGTAGTCAGAAAATCTGGATACACTCTCCAATTAGCCGGTTCGCGCGATCTGATACCGCACGATGACCAGATTTAGTGTCTATAAAAAATTGCCAGCACGGTTGTTTCTGGGATAATTGGAGGGTTCAAGGTGATAAACAGGAGAACGATGACGAGGTTGGAAAAAGCATGACTCACTGGTGGGTTAATTGAACAAAAGTAATAATTCTTTCCTTTAATTTAAATTAAGTTTAATTTATGTTATATCAAAATATACTAAGTGACATATAAATCCGAACACCCAGTTTAAATGGTTTTATTTTAATAAAATTTTGTATAAGTACTTAATGAAGCATAATAAGTAAATGATAAAAATTTCAAAATGATTTCACTGCTTTAAAGTCCTTTGACCTTTAATAATGTGTGGATGCACCCTGATGTGCTACGCTTTCTCCAACGCGCCTAGGCATGCTTCTGATCAGGTGGTCAATGTCCTCCTGTGGTATCTCATTCCAGGCAACCACCAACTCCTCTCGAAGTGCTTCTACAGTCTGAGGAGGACGTTGCAAATTGAGCAATCTCCTACCCATCATATCCCACACGTGCTCAATTGGGGATAAGTCGGGAGGTCTTGGTAGCCATGGTAACAATGTTGAAAGAAGTCTATTGTGACTCGTGCAACATGTGGTCGGGCATTGTCTTGTTGGAAAGTTGGATCTGCCAGGGTGTCAAGATAGGGTAAAAGATGGGGTTCTAGAACTTCGTGGATATAACGCTGCGCGTTCATGTTACCTCTGATGAAGATTAAAGGTGACCTGGAACCATAAGCTATAGTACCCCAAACCATAACTCCAACAGTGTGATGAACATGTCTTTCAACAAAAAACTGTGGATTCCTCCTTTCACCACGTCGCCTTCCAACCCTGGCACGACCATCGTGCATGCCTAAACAAGATCGAGACTCGTCACTAAAGACAATACTGTTCCATTCCTGATCCCAGAGTGACCGTTGTCTGCACCACTCAAGGCGATTACGTCGGTGTTCTCGAGTTAAAGGGAGGACCCAGTGTGGCCGGTATGAAAACAAGCCAAAACTTCTCATTCGTCGGTAAACACTTCGCATGCCAATAGGTCTTCCGTGTTCTGCAAACCATTCATTTGCAATGGACCTGGTAGTGGAGAAATGGTCCCTTAAGGCCAATAATCTTAGGCGGCGATGTTCACGGTCTGTTGTTCTACGGCGGCGTCCAGTGCCCCTTGCTCTTTGCGTACGGCCATCTCGAAGCCATGCCTGACAACACCTAACCACAGTGTCTACACTTCTTTGCACTCTAACTGCAATTGCCCGAAAAGAAAGTCCAGCTTCCCGAAGTCCCACTATACGGCCCCTATCAAACTCACTAAGTTGACGAAATCGTACAGGTCTCCGTACTCTAGGCATCGTAACCGATCGTAAAGGATGGCAAGAACCAAAATCCGCCAACGTTGATTCTTTACTGCGGCTGAAATATTCATTTTTAGAGCGTTAGTGAATTAAAAAAAAGCAGTATAAAAACCGGAATGTCCAACTTTTAAGGCTGAAAATTTTTTCACTTGTTATTTACAGTAAGATAAATACATTCACCAACTTTTATTAAAATAAAACTATTTAAACTGGGTGTTCGGATTTATATGTCACTTAGTATAATTTAATAACTTTGGTCCAGAAAAAGTGTGTTGGCAAATATATCTACAAATAATTACCATTACAATTAAAGGACATATCCCATTGTTTCACCAATTTCACCCTGCTTAAATAATGATTTTGGCTGCTGCTTGACGAATTCTTTTACGGCATTTTGTACTTCTTCGTCTCCGAAGAAGAAAATAACGGGTATGGATAATATTGTAATTTTTTCATTATGTTGATATACATGCATGCTCCTGAAGTAAGATCAAATTTTCAGCTGTATTCGTTACTTACCTTAGTATGGCAGCCGCTAAGATTGCACGCGTGAACTTGTCAATTTTCGTTTTGTTAAAAGAAGTTGATCAAAGAATTTGTATGAAATTTTGCGTCAAAAATGAAATAAAGTGTAAAAAAGTGTGTGAAATGTCTGAAGGCCTATGGCGAGTCTGCTATAAGAGTTTAGCAGTGGTATAAGCGTTTTTAAGGTGGCCGTGAAGACGTTGAAGATAACAAACAGCCCGGATGCCCTAGCACTTCAACAACCGATAAAAACGTACATACATTCCTATAAAAAGTAATAAGGTTTCCCGTAGATATACTCAACCTCTCCCAGCTCATCTTAAGGACATCATTTCTGGAATTCTTTATTATTTTCCAATTTCAAAGATGAAATAAACAAAACATACTCCTACTGCTAGATAGGCCTGATTTGAAATATCCAAGGTCCTTCAGCTTCAATCATGTTAATCCCCACTTCACCCCTTAAAGGTAAAGGGTTGTCCAATAGGGACGCAGGAAAGTAAACGTCAATTTGACATAGACGCCATCTTTGTTTTCTGTCACCGACATGTCATTTTGTTAGTTGAATGTTTACCATTATCGCTATGGAGTCGTATTCGATTGAAGACCGCATTAAAGTTATTCAAGAGCACTACAAAAATGGTGCAAAAATAAAAAACACGTTTCGCGCGCTTCGTGAACATTTCGGTCGCAACAACCGCCCAAACGAAACAACCATCGGTCGTCTGGTGCGTAAATTCGAGGCAACAGGTTCTGTGGCAAATCTGCCAGGCTCTGGCCGGCCAAGGAGCGTTCGCACACCAGAAAATATTGCTGTTGTGAAGGAGAGTGTGAGAGACGATCCGAAACAATCAACAACGCGTCGATCCCAAGAATTGGGCATTTCGAGAAATTCTCCACACGGATTTGAATGTACACGCCTACAAGATCTAATTGACGCAAGAGCTGCGTCGGGCCCACCATTTTTCGCGCCGAACGTTCTCAGATTGGCTCCTTGTACACCGCCAAATTGATGCCAATTTTTCATCAAAAATCATGTTCAGCGACGGTAAACAAACAAAACTGCCGCATCTGGGCGAAAGAAAATCCCCGTGAGTATCAAGAGCAGCCGATGCATCCTCAAATAGTGACTGTGTGGTGTGCATTGTGGTCAAAAGGCATCATCGGACCTTACTTGTTCGAAAATGCGGCCGGGGACGCCGTTACCGTCAATTCTGAGCGATATCATGTGATGATAGAGGACTATTTTTTGCCGCAACTGGAAGGAATGGATATGGACGATGTTTATTTCCAACAAGACGGTACAACATGCCACACAACCAACGTCAATATCCATCGATTGCAGTCCTTTTTCGGTGATCGCGTGATTTCGCGCAGAGGAAATGTGCCATGGCCACCAAGGTCGTGCGATTTGACTCCCTTGGACTTCTTTTTATGGGGATATTTGAAAAGCAAAGTCTACGTCAACAAACCAGCCACCCTCCAAGAACTCAAAAACAACATCATTGCCGAGATAAATGCCATAGAACCGACCATGTTGCAAAATGACATTGAAAATTTCGACCATCGCGTGGACGTCTGTAAATCCAGTCGTGGTGAACATTTGAGCGATATTATTTTTTATACATAAATGGTATAAATGAACCTTCAAAATAAAGTACCCAACTTGATTTGAATATCAATCTTTCTTGTTTTAATATGCGTTTACTTTCCTGGGTCCGTTTTGGACAACCCCATATTATTTACAAAAAACATCTGTACCAGCTGATTTACATTATACCAAAAAATGTGGCTTTATAATATGTAAGAACCAGCAGATTACATTTTAACTCTTTTTAAATCCAAACACTAAAAATAGGAGGTAACCCTCTGATAGAAAATAGCTAATAGCACTAATCGAAAAACAACCCGACTATAGGTATATTTTGGTTAGATTTTGCGGTCCGTCCTATATTGCCCTCATAAAACAGAATATTTTCAGCGGAGACCACCATTGTGTGAAAGTCAAGTGGTTGGTGATTATTTGAGCAAACAATTGCCCTACCAACTCTAGCAAAGCGTTGGTAGAAACATTTTGACACTTCAAGATAAGCTTCAAAGCTAATAATATTCTCAATATCTAAGAACTGTAATCTTATCTACTTTGCAAAAAGCAAGCAAAGTGTGTGTGCTCACAGGGTGTGGCGTCTGATGACCAGGCCATAGTCATTTCTCATTGTTTGCTTTTCATGGGTGTGAACGATATTCCGCTTAAAATATACAATACCAGCTGTGATCCGCGACTTCGTACGCATTAAATTGTTATTAAAATGACTTGCTAGGGAAATTCGGTTATTTCATTAATGGAGCAACCTATAAGCTCAGGAGGTAAAACCGCGGGGACTGGTAATAGTATCAATTTATTAATATTAAGATTTTAAATTAAATTTTACATAGTAAAATTACATCTCTGCCAAATTTCCGGTTACCCAGTCCATTCTTAGATTAATTCTACTCTATAAATAGACCCGCGCGATCATTATTATTAATAATAATAATAATAATAATAATAATAATAATAATAATACTTATAATAATAATAAACGGCTGTACCGTTCTGTAGCTTAACCGTACTGAAACTAAAGCTTAATGCTAATTTGACATACAAATAAGACATTTTTACGGATACAGTAAACGACTGAATATCTACGAATCTTTAAACTTAAAGGAAAAAGATAGGATGGTAAAGGATTACATGGTTTTGAACAAAGGACATTTATTTATTGATCTTATTCTGCATGTTTGGAGATGAAGTCTAAGATGCAGTTTGAAACGGATGCTATTACGATTTGAGATATCAGCATTATGTATCGGTTTTACATATATTAGCTCTTAGCGTCCTTAATTTAGCCTTATTGCAAAATCCGCCTTAGGTTGACATTCCTTTTTCATGAACTACCTCTCTAGCAAATGCCATATCCATATCTTAAACAGTTTCCAAGATTTCGTGATTGATGTGTACCTTTTCGATTTTATTTATATACTAAGTGACATATAAATCCGAACACCCAGTTTAAATGGTTTTATTTTAATAAAAGTTGGTGAATGTATTTATCTTTCTGTAAATAACAAGTGAAAAAATTTTCAGCCTTATCAGTTGGACATTCCGGTTTTTATACTGCTTTTTTTTAATCCACTAACGCTCTAAAAATGAATATTTCAGCCGCAGTAAAGAATCAACGTTGGCGGATTTTGGTTCTTGACATCCTTTACGATCGGTTACGATGCCTAGAGTACGGAGACCTGTACGATTTCGTCAACGTAGTGAGTTTGATAGGGGCCGTATAGTGGGACTTCGGGAAGCTGGACTTTCTTTTCGGGCAATTGCAGTTAGAGTGAAAAGAAGTGTAGATACTGTGAATAGGTGTTGTCAGGCATGGCTTCGAGAAGGCCGTACGCAAAGAGCAAGGGGAGCTGGACGCCGCCGTAGAACAAGAGACCGTGAAGATCGCCGCCTAAGATTATTGGCCTTAAGGGACCGTTTCTCCACTACCAGGTCCATTGCAAATGAATGATTTGCAGAACACGGAAGACCTATTGGCATGAGAAGTGTTTACCGACGAATGAGACGTTTTGGCTTGTTTTCATACCGGCCACACTGGGTCCTCCCTTTAACTTGAGAACACCGACGTAATCGCCTTGAGTGGTGCAGACAACGGTCACTCTGGGATCAGGAATGGAACAGTATTGTCTTTAGTGACAAGTCTCGATTTTGTTTAGGCGTGCACGATGGTCGTGCCAGGGTTAGAAGGCAACGTGGTGAAAGGAGGAATCCACAGTTTTTTGTTGAAAGACATGTTCATCACACTGTTGGAGTTATGGTTTGGGGTGCTATAGCTTATGGTTCCAGGTCACCTTTAATCTTCATCAGAGGTAACATGAACGCGCAGCGTTATATCCACGAAGTTCTAGAACCCCATCTTTTACCCTATCTTGACACCCTGGCAGATCCAACTTTCCAACAAGATAATGCCCGACCACATGTTGCAAGAGTCACAATAGACTTCTTTCACATAATGATGTAACATTGTTACCATGGCCACCAAGATCTCCCGACTTATCCCCAACTGAGCACGTATGGGATATGATGGGTAGGAGATTGCTCAATTTGCAACGTCCTCCTCAGACTCTAGAAGCACTTCGAGAGGAGTTGGTGGTTACCTGGAATGAGATACCACAGGAGGACATTGACCACCTGATCAGAAGCATGCCTAGGCGCGTTGGAGAATGCGTAGCACATCAGGGTGCATCCACACATTATTAAAGGTCAAAGGGCTTTAAAGCAGTGCAATCATTTTGAAATTTTTATCATTTACTTATTATGCTTCATTAAGTACTTATACAAAATTTTATTAAAATAAAACCATTTAAACTGGGTGTTCGGATTTATGTGTCACTTAGTATATCTATACACATACACATAGCTTATTCCTTCAAAATTTTAAAATATGTTCTTAATTGTATAAACTACCTCTGCGAAATTTAATGATCATACGTCAAATAGTTTTCGAGGTTTCCGCCCTCACGGATGTTTGTAAATTTAATTACTAGATGTCGTAACACAGGATATTTGAAAGAGCAACGAGGAGGAAGACATTTTAGAAATGGTCGAAGACGACCCAACAATGGGTACTAGAGGCGTAGTAGCTCAAGTTGAAGTTGCTCATAGTAAAATCTGGAAGACAATAAGACAAGAACAGTTTATCATTATCATTATCAACGGGTACAAGCATTACAACCTGAAGATCATCCTAGAAGAGTTGCTTTTTGCCAGTGGATTTTAGAACAGTTCGGAAAAATGAAGATTTTACGAAATTAATTTTAATTTTTACACGAAATTGAGTGAATAATTTCCACAAACATCATGTTTTTGTGCAGTAGAAAATATAGATTTTCATTAAATATTAGGGCTGGCATGGTAAATGGCCCCAACTTTTTTCCACTCCGACTGACCGGTGAAATTTATTTAGATTTTCTTCGACACAATCTGCCACAATTATTAGACGGTGTTCCTCTAAATATAAAACGGAATATGTGGGGGCTCGACCACATTTTAGACGAGAAAATCATGAACATCTAAATAATGAGTTTCCGAATAGATGGCGCAATGTACCCACTTTTTGGCCTGCTCGCTCCCCGGATTTAACGCCTTGCGATTTTTTTCTGTAGGGCTATTTGAAAGAGCTGATGATGTATCATGATGGAGCAGTAAGTACTCCGGAAGAACTTCAACAGCGCACTGAAAATACTTGTGATTTAATTCGGGACAATTTTGAACAGTTTTTGTAAAAACGGTAGTAATTTTTACTAACTCTCTAATTATACAACTTTTATATAGGAGATTTTTGGTACATCAACTTTTTTTGACGAGTTCTATAAGCACATAACCTCCCTTGATCCAGCCCTGTGGCAAGAGTAACACCTCCTGTCCATAAACTACCTCTCCGCCAGGTTTCATTTTCATCGGTCAAATAGCCTTCGAGATAAGTTTTTACAAACTTGAATAGGGATAGGGTTCCTCATAAAAATATTCAACTTCCTTTTATCCTATCTGAAAATCTTTGTTAATAATGACCATTTCAAATGCAAAACTGAAGACAGTTTGAGTATGTTGGAGACACCCTGTAGAAAGCCCTTTATTATGGATTTTCTCAAACATATCTAAACCTATTATATACGATAGTCAATCCAATGTAGCTGCCGATAATAATTGTGTGTAAACACAAGCCCAACGTGTAGCGCCTTGAGGCTCGCCTCCAAATACAAAGTTGGCTGTGGTCGGCGTTCGGCGTTTTTCCTTTGTTGTGGTGTCGCGGCACGCTGCGCTCGCGTCCCGAACGCCACAGCAAACAATCGACGATCATGTTTGACGTTTCAATATTGAATGGCGCAAACAACAGAGCCACAGCATGGGCTTTCCGCTGAGAGAGGAGATATGTCTAAGCGCCGAATGCATAGTCACTCCTATTTGCCTTATCACTGGGTAGTGACAGAAAAATTGTCATATTATATTAAAGAAGACGGTCTTCTTAGATCTGACGCGTTCTTATTATTTGGTTAGCGAAGATTAATTTTTTAGACAACAGAATCAAGATGCGTTCCTTAAGGTAAGTAGTCAAAATTAGGAAGCATTGAGGTTTTTTTATATTGAAGCAGCAGCGTCGGCAGAAACCTAAATGCTGGAGCACCGCGACAGCTATAAAGAAGTTACGTTAAGCAAGGCAGCACAAAGAACTGTTCAAGCCGAGCGCAATACAGAGAGAAGCTTGTATGTTGATCACTGGTGCCAAACCAACTGCAGCTATGGAGCTCCTTCTTAACTTACCCCTCTTGCACATACAGGGTTTGTCCGGAAAGTAATAGGACTCATAGCACTTGGAGAGTCAGGACAGGCATTTTCGCGCGACGTGTTTCTGTGAGTGGTGCAAGCCGAAAATGCAGCGTTCGTTAGAGCAGAGGTACGCGATTAAATTCTGTGTGAAACTCGGTTAATCTGCGACAGAGACGTTTGATATGATCAAGCAGGCTTTGACATTGTGACACAGCATTTGGACATGCGCAAGGTGTGCGCGAAGATGGTCCCAAAAGTGCTCACTGACGACCAGAAATTGCGGCGAGTGGAAGTGTGCCAAGAAAATTTGAACATGTGTGAAAGTGACCCCCAATTTTTGAATAACGTAATCACAGGTGCCGAGTCGTGGATCTTTGAGTATGATCCCGAGATAAAGAGGCAATCTTCCGAGTGGCGCACAACGGCGTCTCCTCGTCCAAAAAAGGGAAGAATGAGCAAATCCAAAGTGAAAACGATGCTCATTGTCTTTTTTGATATCAAAGCCATCGTCCACCATGAATTTGTTCCTCCTGGACAAACCGTCAACGCCCAGTTTTACGTGGAAGTGCTCAGGAGACTCAAACTAAGGGTCACTCGGGTCCGACAAGACATCGCAGCCGACTGGAAGTTGCACCACGACCCATTGAAAATCTACGGGAACACTTAGATAAGCAAATATGAGATAAACATTATTCAAACAAGAATGAACTTTTTTGCCGCTTTAGAGCAAAAGTGGAGGCAGATTAATGAATCTTATATCAAGAAACTTCTACAACCTATGCCGAGACGATGCCAGGCGGTGATTGATAATAACACTGATCAACAGCCAAAAAATATCCTAAATAAAATCAACAAAATATTACTATTTTTAATGTGCCAAAACCGGAATGAAACTTATGTTTTCAATATTAGTTCACGTTTTAGAGATACGGTAATTATATGTGCTCCTGCTGTGACAGTGTTAATATACTGTAATTCACAAGAATGCACGTGCTACATTTTTATATTCGGCAAGGAAAGATGATGTAATCGGCACGATTGTGTTACGTTATACATACGTGTACATTATATTGTTTTATATTAGCCATTTTTTCCTCAGTTGGCTGACAGTGCTCATGCAAGATGTCTCGAAAGTGTGTAAACAATCCAGATCAGTTTTGTTACGTGTGTGGTGATGTGACTTTTGCGTCTCAGAGACGGTCTATTACTCCACTAATAACAAAGGCATATCAGCTTTATTTCGGTTGTAAACTAGATGATCAAGACAAACAGTGGGCACCCCACATCTGCTGTAATACATGTGCTTCAAGTCTGAGGAGCTGGTTAAATGGTACAAAACGGTCTATGCGCTTTGCTGTCCCAATGGTTTGGAGAGAGCCTACAAATCATATTAATGATTGTTACTTTTGCATGGTACCTTGTGTTGGACAAGCCACAGGTATGTCCAAGAAAAAAAAATCGGTTATTAACTACCCAAAAATACCATCTGCGATGAAAACTGTGCCTCACAGTGACGAAAATCCTATTCCAAAACCCCCAGAATCCTACCCTTGCGAACCAGAAAACGAATCAGATCATGGCGATCGAGTGATTCGTCAGGAAGAAGATATGCCATCAACGTCAAGAGATCCTGATTTTATACCGAGCACGTCATGCCACCAACCGCACAAAATAACACAGTCAGAATTAAATGATCTTGTAAGAGATTTAGAACGTCCAAAATGTAAGGCAGAGTTTACTTGGATCAAGACTGCAGCAGTGGAACTTGTTAGAAGACGATGTTTCGGTATGTGTTTTTAGTAAACGCCACAAAGACCATTTTTCAATATGGAGAATAACTTGGTTTTCTGGAATAACATTAACGCCTTACTGGCGGCTTTAAATATAAACTATAACCCAGTAGAATGGAGATTGTTTATAGACAGTTCAACATTGAGTTTAAAGGCAGTGTTATTGCATATTGGAAATATTTTACCATCTCTTCCTGTAAGGTATGCAGTTCACATGAAAGAATCATATCACAATATGAAGTACCTATTGACATGCATAAAATACGATGAGCACCAATGGCATATTTGTGGCGATTTGAAAGTTGTTGCACTTTTACTTGGGCTGCAGCTAGGCTACACAAAGTTTTGCTGTTTTTTGTGTGAATGGGGCAGTCGGGCAAAGGCACTTCATTACAGCAGACAAAACTGGCCTGTTCGTCAATTCCTAGAGCCAGGTCAAAAAAATGTACAGCATATGCCATTAGTAGATTCGAAAAAAATGTTATTACCACCACTGCATATCAAGTTGGGCCTAATGAAAAACTTTGTCAAGGCATTAGATAGAGATGGGTCAGCTTTTCAATACCTGCGTCAGAAATTTCCAAGACTAAGTGAGGCAAAGGTTTAAGAAGGTATTTTTGTTGGGCCACAGATTCGAAATATTTTGAAAGATACACAGTTTGAAAACACTTTAACAGGTATTGGAAAAACTGCTTGGAATGATTTCCGTCTGGTGGTCACTAATTTCTTGGGAAATATAAAAGCTGACAACTATAAAACCCTTGTCAAAAATATGCTGTCTTCGTATCAAAAGATGGGCTGTAATATGTCTCTTAAGATACATTTCCTACACTCACACCTGGACTTTTTTCCTGACAATTGCGGAGCCGTAAGTGATGAGCACGGCGAACGTTTTCATCAGGATATTTCAACAATGGAAAAAAGGTACCAGGGAAAGTGGAATCCTTCCATGCTTGCAGACTACTGTTGAACTCTTGGTAGGTAAGTATATGAATCTTGTTACTTTTTTTAATATATCCTTAAAAATAAAAAGTTTTTTTTCTAAAACGGAACTAATTTTTTTATTTCATTGTCATTTTTGGATTCAGCGCCCCAAAATTAACAAAGAAGTGCACTTTTCCCACAAGATACAATTAAAAAACTAAAATTTGTTGTCCAGTGTAATGGTTATGCTACAAAATATTAACAGAAACATTGTTGGTTTTCTATAATTCACTGAACTTTGCTTCTTTTTTCTATAATTGTTTTGCTTTGTCTATACATTTTTGTACTTCATAGTTCCAGTTTTTTTTTCAATTAATTTTTGATTGAAGTGAGTCTAATGAATTTATTTATGTATAAGTGAGTATTAAGCTATAACGAATTATGTATACAGGTTGGTGTATTAATAAAACAAGTTAAAAAAGAAATGCAGCACAATATTAATTTGTCTATATAAAGGGTGTCCCAAAATTAACGCAAGATTTGAATTTGCCGCCATTTGTGCAGTGAAGTGTTGGCAACCCTGAAAAAAAGCAATTTGACAGCTAACAGTATAGGGTTATGAAAAATGGAGCGTTACACGATAGAACAACGTGTCTTCATTATTAAAGAATATTTCAAAAATAGTGAAAGCTTGGCGGCTGCAGTTCGAAAATTTCATACAAAATATGGCCGGAATAGTGTTTTAACTTCGTCAACTGTGAAGAGATTAATTGAAAAATTCATGGAGACTGGATCCGTTGGAGACGCCAAACACACTGGTCGTCCAAAAACAAGCCGTTCAAATGTGAATATCGAAGCAGTGCGTGAGAGTGTTGCGGACAATCCAGGAACCTCAATTCGACGTCGTGGACAAGAATTGCAAATGTCAAGAACCTCTCTACAGCGTATACTCACCAAAGATCTGTGTCTTCATGCTTACAAACTTCAATTAACACAACAATTGAAGCTTAATGACCATGCAGAGAGAAGAGAGTTTGTTGAATGGATTATTGAACATCAACAAATGGACCCTGATTTTTCAAGCAAAATCATCCTAAGCGATGAAGCACATTTTCATCTTGATGGCTTTGTCAATCGCCAAAATTGCCGCATTTGGGGTTCGGAGAACCCACGTGTGATTGTCGAAAAAGAAATGCACCCACAACGCGTGACTGTCTGGTGTGGATTTTGGGCTGGAGGCATAATTGGGCCATATTTTTTTGAAAATGATGCTGGTCAAGCAGTGACTGTTACTGGTGCTCGATATCGCGACATGATTACACAGTTCTTTCTGCCAAAATTGAATGATATTGATGTACCCAATATGTGGTTTCAACAAGACGGTGCCACATGTCATACAGCCCGTGAAACAATTCAATTACTGCATGAGACATTTCCCGGTCGTGTACTCTCTCGTTTCGGTGATCAAAATTGGCCTCCTAGATCGTGTGATTTAACACCATTAGACTTCTTTTTATGGGGTTATTTGAAATCACAAGTCTATGTCAACAAGCCCACAACCACCCGTGCATTAAAGGAGGAGATTCAACGCTGCATCAACGAAATTCAGCCACATTTATGCAGAAGGGTCATGGAAAATTTCGACAAAAGAGTGCGCATGTGCATGCAAAGCCGTGGAGGCCATTTGTCCGATGTGTTATTCCATACATAACCCTATCCTATGTACTTTATGAGTCAATAAAAATATAGCTATTAAAAGACTAAAAATGGCATTTTCTATTTAATTCAAATCTTGCGTTAATTTTGGGACACCCTTTACTTTTGTCCATTACTGCAGCAAAATGTTGCGTTATTATCAATATTAGTTTGATTTCACATTTCAATTACATATTACCTGAAAACAGTTTTGTTAATATGATGTGCAAACAATATATTTCATTGTCTTATAAAAGAAAAACAATTAATGTTCAAGCTTACAATAATAAACAAACTTTTAGATAAAATTAGATAATGTCCGTAACATTTTTGTGTTAGGGCTTGTACTTATTGATTTAAATTTTATAAAGCTTTTCAGAGAAAAGCTGTCTCATTGAAAGATGACTATCTTCAAACGGACCCTTGACGAACTTCGTATGTCCAGAACTGGCCAATACGACTGCTCCTTTGTCCCTAGGGTATCGAGATTGTGGCCTGAGAAGGCTTTTCCCAGTTCTACTAATTTAGGCAGTCCAAAAATTGGAATAACAAAGATTCTTTAAGCTCCGCGGTGCAATTGCGTTTAAGCTTCTGCCAGTAACTGCTTCGTTGTGAAAAAATATTCTGAATTTCCCATAAAAAAACTTGAACAACAACAACCAAGTACCTATCATCTTTTACTAGTCGTAATCACGGCATCTGTTGACGCGACCTTAACAAACTAAAGTGACCTAATCAAGACAACGAGTACAATGGACGACTTGATACAAATCATGAGTCAGATGTAATTACATAATTATACGTTGAACAAACACAATGACTATATCTTATTTATTTAGCAGATTAACAAGTGGAAGGCTCGCAGATTTAACGACTTCTAGACGAGATTTTGTTATATCAAAAAAGCCTATATCCTCAACATAACTAGGCATGGGTGTATTGGGGAGGGGTGAGGTGGCTTTTACAATGTAAAATTCAGTTTAAAGAAGCAGGTGTTGTTTTGCCGTGGCCACCCCGTTCACCGGATTTAAGTCCCATCGAACATGTGTGGGATATGATAGGGAGGAGACTATCCACTTTGCACCATCCGCCACAGACTCTGTCACAGCTAATCCACGAAGTTCGAGTTGCTTGGAATGAGGTGCAACAACCAGACAACGATCATCTCATTTTGTCAATGCCTAGATGTGTACAGGAGTGTATTCAGCTGTGGAGTCGCCCAACACATTATTAATTTTCTTCCTTATTACTTGTCAATAAAATCTCATGAGCATGATGTCGATTCATTCTTTATGTAAGACTACCTCATTTACTGGGTGTAACACTTCTATTAGTGTATTTACATCCAAGATAGAATGGATGCGTGATTGCAAAAAGCAAGGACGGCGTACAGGGCCGCATTCAGGGCTACCTCCGAATGATGGACTACCACCAACGTGTTGTAAAACAAAGATGACAGTATTTAACAGAAACAGACACTTAACAAATTACTCAAATACACACTTAATAACAACAACAGCAACAACCAAGCAAGGTGAATACGAAAACACGAGCACGCAGTGATATACGCGACGGACGGTGGCCTGAGTGCAACTCTGCCTGCCCTGCCCCTGCCCCGCGCATTATTCCGCCAGGCGGCCGCTTGAAATTTAATGGCGAATTGACCAATAAGAGGCGTTGTCCCCACCTGTTATCGAGAGATCACGCGCTAACTGTTATTATTTACATCTCATCTTGAATTTGGATTCAGTTTAGTGCCACTGAGTATAATTTTAACTTGCTGATTCGCTTTGTAATAACTGTAGGCGACGGTGAAAAATGGCGATGCCTATCCTCTGCCCTTTGAAGTGTTGTTTTTTTAACATTCATCTTTATTTTGAATAAATGATCCAACAAGCATTATATTATTATTGCTATTCACTGGACAACAAATTTTAGTTTTTTAATTGTATCTTGTGGGAAAAGTGCACATCTTTGTTAATTTTGGGGCGCTGAATCCAAAAATGACAATGAAATAAAAACATTAGTTGCGGTTTAGAAAAAAAACTTTTTATTTTTAAGTATATATTAAAAAAAGTAACAAGATTCATATTCTTATAAGAATCACTATATGAGCTGTCTTTTTGCTGTTCTTTTATGGATCGTTTCTGGAGCATCTCTACTAAGAGTCCAACAGTAGTCTGCAAGCATGGAAGGATTCCACTTTCCCTGGTACCTTTTTTCCATTGTTGAAATATCCTGATGAAAATGTTCGCCGTGCTCATCACTTACGGCTCCGCAATTGTCAGGAAAAAAGTCCAGGTGTGAGTGTAGGAAATGTATCTTAAGAGACATATTACAGCCCATCTTTTGATACGATGACAGCATATTTTTGACAAGGGTTTTATAGTTGTCAGCTTTTCTATTTCCCAAGAAATTAGTGACCACCAGACGGAAATCATTCCAAGCATTTTTTTCAATACCTGTTAAAGTGTTTTCAAACTGTGTATCTTTCAAAATATTTCGAATCTGTGGCCCAACAAAAATACCTTCTTCAACCTTTGCCTCACTTAGTCTTGGAAATTTCTGACGCAGGTATTGAAAAGCTGACCCATCTCTATCTAATGTCTTGACAAAGTTTTTCATTAGGCCCAACTTGATATGCAGTGGTGGTAATAAATTTTTTTTCGAATCTACTAATGGCATATGCTGTACATTTTTTTGACCTGGCTCTAGGAATTGACGAACAGGCCAGTTTTGTCTGGTGTAATGAAGTGCCTTTGCCCGACTGTCCCATTCACACAAAAAACAGCAAAACTTTGTGTAGCCAAGCTGCAGCCCAAGCAAAAGTGCAACAACTTTCAAATCGCCACAAATATGCCATTGGTGTTCATCGTATTTTATGCATGTCAATAGGTACTTCATATTGTCATATGATTCTTTCATGTGAACTGCATACCCTACAGGAAGAGATGGTAAAATATTTCCAATATGCAATAACACTGCCTTTAAACTCAATGTTGAACTGTCTATAAACAATCTCCATTCTTCTGGGTTATAGTTTATATTTAAAGCCGCCAGTAATGTTACTGCAGAAAACCAAGTTATTCTCCATATTGAAAAATGGCTCTAAGTCTTTGTGGCGTTTACGAAAAACACATACCGAAACATCGTCTTCCAACAAGTTCCACTGCTGCAGTCTTGATCCAAGTAACTCTGTCTTACATTTTGGAAGTTCTAAATCTCTTACAAGATCATTTAATTCTGACTGTGTTATTTTGTGCGGTTGGTGGCATGACGTGCTCGGTATAAAATCAGGATCTCTTGACGTTGATGGCATATCTTCTTCCTGACGAATCACTCGATCGCCATGATCTGATTAGTTTTCTGATTCGCAAGTGTAGGATTCTGGGAGTTTTGGAATAGGATTTTCGTCACTGTGAGGCACAGGTCTCATCGCAGATGGTATGTTTGGGTAGTTAATAACTGATTTTTTTTTCTTGGACATACCTGTGGCTTGTTCAACACAAGGTACCATGCAAAAGTAACAATCATTAATATGATTTGTAGGCTCTCTCCAAACCATTGGGACAGCAAAGCGCATAGACCGTTTTTTGCCATTTAACCAGCTCCCCAGACTTGAAGCACATGTATTACAGCAGATGTGGGGTGCCCACTGTTTGTCTTGATCACCTAGTTTACAACCGAAATAAAGCTGATATGCCTTTGTTATTAGTGGAGTAATAGACCGTCTCTGAGACGCAAAAGTCACATCACCACACACGTAACAAAACTGATCTGGATTGTTTACACACTTTCGAGACATCTTGCATGAACGCTGTCAGCCAACTGAGGAAAAAATCGCTAATATAAAACAATATAATGTGCACGTATGTATAACGTAACACAATCATGCCGATTACATCATCTTTCCTTGCCGAATATAAAAATGTAGCACGTGCATTCTTGTGAATTACAGTATATTAACACTGTCACAGCAGGAACACATATAATTACCGTATCTCTAAAACTTGAACTAATATTGAAAAAATAAGTTTCATTCCGGTTTTAGCACATTAAAAATAGTAATATTTTGTTGATTTTATTTAGGATATTTTTTGGCTGTTGATCAGTGTTATTATTAAAATTTCTGGTAATCCCATTGTGCTTAGCACTGTAGTAAATTTCCTAACGAGAAGGCTTCTAAATAGAAGATACGTTGATTTGCAATTATGGACTTACTCCAAATAACGTATGTCCCAAAAGTTTTGCCACAAAATTCATTGGCTTTAATTTTATTATTCACAAAATAATATCAGGTTGCCTTTGGAAACAATTTTTTTTTACTTACTGTAGTGTCAGTTTACAGTTATTCATTTTGAAGACGTCGTATAAATTAGAAATAAGAAAGAGTATCTACAAGTTGGTTGGGCGGGTATCCAAAGCTGGCATCTGTCGAATATTTCATAATGAAAACATTTCACGCAGATCCAGTTATCGAACAATAGCTGAGTGCGAGCAGGGAATACCATGTCTGGATCTCCCAAAATGTGGAAAATCACGTGCATTTACTGCACAGAGGTCAGAGAAATTGGTGAATTGATCAGGTTGGAATGTCAACAACGAGACTGGCTCGTCAGTACAGATCTTCTAAGGATACGATACCATTGGAATTGAGGAGGACTGATCTTAAATATCGAAAGAGACTTGAGTGCCACAAATACTCTCAAGCGCAACTTGTCCAATGGCAAACTCATTATTTTAGATGACGAAAAGTCAGAGCTATACTGATCATTGCCTTTCCAAATTGCTTCAGTTTGTCCATGAACATCATATCATGTTTTGGACAGACATAGCATCATGCCATTACTCAAACTTTCGACAAAACAACATACCTTTTGTTCCCAAAAACGATAATCCTCTAAACTAGCCACAGGATCGCCCAATAGAGGATTTTCGTGCTTTTCTGAGAAGAAAGACTACATACATTGAGCCGTATTCATAAAACAAAGGATATCCTTGTAATTGCAAATTTTGAAGGAAATCCTCCAGATGGTATTTATAATAATTTGAAGTAAATCCAGGACTTCATGAGAGACATTCGAAGAAACTTGCGTCTGGTAGAACAGAATGGGCCAGTCCACATAATTCGATAGTATAGATTAGTTAAGCATTGAGTTGTAATATATGATAACTAAGTAGTGTTTAAATAAATTTCTTCATTAAAAACTAGTAGGACATACGTTAGTTACTCAACTAGTAAATCGATGACTATTTGAGTCTGTGATCTGCGTAGATGAGAGCCGGTGCGATGCCGTCTCCGCAGTGCACCGGAGCGCGACGGTGCTGCACGCTGCGTCGCGCCGCGCCAGCGGGATTGGACAATACATCCAGCGGCGTGGGCGGGGGGCGCTCCCTCCTGGCCCCCCAATGCCACCCATGTGCCGCTGTGACGCCCCCCGCGCGCCAGCGACGCCGCCGCTATCGCACACAAAAATCTCGGCTGGCCGCGGCCGCCCGTATCTCGAACAATGGCGTGTCAGCTCAAGCCGTCTCTTTCTGATTTGGGGAACAATGGACCATCGGCGGCGCAGCGTCACGGGCGACTTGATACACTCAACGAACTCCAAGTATGGTTACCAGATGGTAGGCGTTGTCCCGACGCTCCATATGATGCCCAGGGTCCTGACAGAACACCAATCATCCCGACAAAATACAAATTTAAAATTACCTGGTTTAAATAGTAATTTATTATACAAGGAAAAAACTACTAGATTCTAGCTTTTAGCTGGAATCTGGTATTTTTCTGTGACGGAAAAAACGACGATTTAATATTGAAAAATTATACAGGGTGTCCGCAAAGTTGGGGTTTTCCTTTACACGACGTGTAGATCTTGAAAACATAAGCAATTTTTCTTAGTACCATATACACCAATGTCTTAAGGGAACCGAGATAAAGGGCTCTGCAACATCAAAAATATCTGAATACTGTCCTGTAGCCGCGACCCGCGACATCCCCGAGTGGTACAAGGTCACTGGCTCAACCCGACGACAGAACTGGGTCGAGGTCAGTGTGTCAGGTCGGTATGCAACCTTCAACGGTTACGGTCACGCGTGTAGAGGTAATCGCGTAGACGAGAATCCCTCAACAAGCACTAGAGACGTGGCTAGAGAAGTGCAAGTATCAAAAACTAAAGTGTGGCAAACGCTGCGTGAAGAGGGGCTGTATCCGTTTCACCTCCAACGTGTACACGCCCTTCAACCTGAGGATTTTCCAGCAAGAGTGCGGTTTTGTGAGTGGTTGTTGCATCAACATGACAATAATCCGGACTTTTTGAAGTGCATATTGGTGACAGACGAATCTACGTTCACGCGTAATGGGGTGAATAACTTTCGCAATACTCATGTTTGGTCAGTAGAAAATCCGCACGCTGTCCGTCGGGCACATTTTCAACAAACATTTTCGGTGAATGTTTGGGCTGGCATGGTGAACGGTATGCTCATTTCACCATTTATTCTCCCAAATCGATTGGACGGGATGCAATACCTAGACTTTTTACGCAACATTTTGCCTTCCTTGTTAGAAGATGTGCCATTAAGTGTAAGACAATCAATGTGGTTTCTGCACGATGGTCATATTTGTTACCCCTGTTCGTGGTCTGCACCAACGCCGGCGTCTGCTCGGTAGCGCATCAGCTGATTTCATTTTCTGTTGGAGCGGTATGATTTCGGGCAGAGTCGTACTTAGCCTTTCTCCCCTAACTGGAGAGTGAGTACTTTTTCCTTTATTTTTTTTACTTGGTCGCCCTCGTTTCATTACACATTACCTTTGTTATTTCAAGGGTACTTGTTTCTGAAAAGGAAAACCCCAACTTTGCGGATTATTACAATATTTAAGTCAAAACATTATCGATGTGAACTTTGAATTTTGAAATTAGTAGGCTATGATGTACTTATAGTGACAATTAGACCTGCATTGCTAAGAAAACCTTTAAAGCATTCAAATAGCTGACAATTTAATTTCGTGATTTGATTTAAAAATTGTGAACTTAGTGATTGTTTAGAAGTTATTTTTAATACTATAAAGTAAAAAATGTCTGATTCCGGGTTTTCTTTGACTCCACCGGAAATAGCAGAAGTAGCCAAAGTAGCATCAGAAAAATCATTGCCAGCTAAATCGCGGAAAATTTACGAAACCGCGTATTCAAGATTCATGGAATGGAAAAATGGAAAAAACATGCAGTTCTTTGTCGAAGACAGTGTTATTGGCTTATTTCTCGGAATTGGCACAATAACAAAAGCCATCAACAGTGTGGTCGACTTATTCCATGATTAAAAATATGTTACGATCCAATAATAATGTAGACATTTCAAAATATTTCAAACTAATTAAATTTTTGAAACAAAATGGGGAAGGTTACAAGCCCAAGAAAGCTGCGATTATTACGAGGCCAAGGTTGTTGCTGTATTTGGGATTGTAGGAGCTTGTCGAATTTGTGAAATCAGCCAGGTAACATTGGATGATATTGAAGATTTGGGAACGTTATTAATTGTGAAACTTAAGGAAACAAAGAATGATGTAAACACAAGATTTGTAGTTACTTAAAAATACATTAAATTTACCGAATATACATAGCCCTTCGTCCAGCAACAGCAAAGGATTGCCGCCTGTTTCATGCTCGCAATGGAAAACGTATCAATCAGGTTGTGGGTAAAAACCAGTTTTATAAGGTGCCCGAAACAGTGGCTATTTTTCTTCAACTTGAAAACGCTAACTCATATACAGGTCACTCATTTCGAAGATCGTCTGCTACACTTTTAGTTGAATCTGGGGGAGATTTGATGACACTAAAGAAACATGGCGGTTGGAAGTCATCAACGGTCGCTGAAGGGCATGTTGATGAAATCGATAGCACACAGGACAGAAATAGCCAGTAAGTATTTAGAACGTACGGTAGTGCTGAAATAACACCGAATTTGCGACCAAGTACATCAACGGGAGTTATGATGGCAGAAAAACATATAATTTCAACACAAGAAAATTCGATTGTTGTACCGAATAGTTTAAAGAACGTGTCGTTCATGAAACGTACATTTAATAATTGTACTTTTGATATAAAGGAAATGTAACTTTATTGTATAATAAAATATTCTAAAATTAAATATCTACCTTTGCTTATGTGTTTATACAATATCTGGGAAAAAGTACTCATTCTCTTCTTGGAAAAAGAAGTAATTTCATAAAAAGTGACGTTTTGTTACCTGTCAACAAAGATAAAATGTCAAACGTTTTTCACGTCACAGAAAAAAAGCACACATTCCATACAACGAACCGCTGCTTGGTTTGGATTTTAAAACTTTTTTTGAATACTCGACCGAATTTGTGGTACCGTTGATCTTTCAAATGACAAATACCTGTGACAGAGTAGAAAATAAGCATTTCTAACTTTTATTTTGATCTCGTATGTTTCGTCTGTACTCTCATAACTTGGCAAAAAAAGTATTTTGTTGTAACAACTTTAATCTCCATAAAAAGTTTTTAATTTAATATTTATTTGACTATAATCCCAAAATCCCAACGTTTTGAAAATTTTCCCAGATATTTTAGTCATCCAATCTACCCTAACTTCAAGTGATGACAGGAGTGCAATGTGCCCAACATAGGAAGGAGATTTCGCATTTAGCAATAATCACAGAATGTCTTTGATTAGTGTGATATGAAAGTCTCTTCCATTTTTACCCTATGAGAGCCCGGCTTGATGAGGGGCCCTAAATGCTCAAAATTCAAAATGTCTGAAGATCTGAATCTAAAATCTGACCCAGCATGGATCTCGTTTAGCCAATAGCCTATTTAAAAATGTGAACACATACAGTTCAAAGATAAGAAACGGTGGCAATTTTGAAATTTGATATTACCGAAAAATGTCCCTTAGAGCTTGTACAAAAGGTTATTCCGCCTATGCACCGTAATATTATGATCTGTGTGTCTGTAGAATATCCCAAGGAATACACTCCATACCTCAGGCGCGACTCTAGCTGGGCCATCAAGTTGAGCGATTTTTTAAAAATCATAGAAAAAACTACAAAGTGTAGGAAATATATTTTTAATAAACTAGACATATGAAAATTTTGTTTTCTGAAAATAATATCATTAAGATGTGACCCATAGACGTACGCACTCCTCGAACCTCGACTTCAAATTCGTGAAAACTCAAGTTTTTAAATATACTAAGTGACATATAAATCCGAACACCCAGTTTAGCCAATAGCCTATTTAAAAATGTGAACACATACAGTTCAAAAATAAGAAACGGTGGCAATTTTGAAATTTGATATTACCGAAAAATGTCCCTTAGAGCTTGTACAAAAGGTTATTCCGCCTATGCACCGTAATATTATGATCTGTGTGTCTGTAGAATATCCCAAGGAATACACTCCATACCTCAGGCGCGACTCTAGCTGGGCCATCAAGTTGAGCGATTTTTTAAAAATCATAGAAAAAACTACAAAGTGTAGGAAATATATTTTTAATAAACTAGACATATGAAAATTTTGTTTTCTGAAAATAATATCATTAAGATGTGACCCATAGACGTACGCACTCCTCGAACCTCGACTTCAAATTCGTGAAAACTCAAGTTTTTAAATATACTAAGTGACATATAAATCCGAACACCCAGTTTAAATGGTTTTATTTTAATAAAATTTTGTATAAGTATACTTAATGAAGCATAATAAGTAAATGATAAAAATTTCAAAATGATTGCACTGCTTTAAAGCCCTTTGACCTTTAATAATGTGTGGATGCACCCTGATGTGCTACGCATTCTCCAACGCGCCTAGGCATGCTTCTGATCAGGTGGTCAATGTCCTCCTGTGGTATCTCATTCCAGGCAACCACCAACTCCTCTCGAAGTGCTTCTAGAGTCTGAGGAGGACGTTGCAAATTGAGCAATCTCCTACCCATCATATCCGACACGTGCTCAATTGGGGATAAGTCGGGAGATCTTGGTGGCCATGGTAACAATGTGACATCATTATGTTGAAAGAAGTCTATTGTGACTCTTGCAACATGTGGTCGGGCATTATCTTGTTGGAAAGTTGGATCTGCCAGGGTGTCAAGATAGGGTAAAAGATGGGGTTCTAGAACTTCGTGGATATAACGCTGCGCGTTCATGTTACCTCTGATGAAGATTAAAGGTGACCTGGAACCATAAGCTATATCATCCCAAACCATAACTCCAACAGTGTCATGAACATGTCTTTCAACAAAAAACTGTGGATTCCTCCTTTCACCACGTCGCCTTCTAACCCTGGCACGACCATCGTCCATGCCTAAACAAAATCGAGACTCGTCACTAAAGACAATACTGTTCCATTCCTGATCCCAGAGTGACCGTTGTCTACACCACTCAAGGCGATTACGTCGGTGTTCTCGAGTTAAAGGGAGGACCCAGTGTGGCCGGTATGAAAACAAGCCAAAACTTCTCATTCGTCGGTAAACACTTCGCATGCCAATAGGTCTTCCGTGTTCTGCAAACCATTCATTTGCAATGGACCTGGTAGTGGAGAAACGGTCCCTTAAGGCCAATAATCCTAGGCGGCGATCTTCACGGTCTGCTGTTCTACGGCGGCGTCCAATGCCCCTTGCTCTTTGCGTACGGCCTTCTCGAAGCCATGCCTGACAACACCTAACCACAGTGTCTACACTTCTTTGCACTCTAACTGCAATTGCCCAAAAAGAAAGTCCAGCTTCCCGAAGTCCCACTATACGGCCCCTATCAAACTCACTAAGTTGACGAAATCGTACAGGTCTCCGTACTCTAGGCATCGTAACCGATCGTAAAGGATGTCAAGAACCAAAATCCGCCAACGTTGATTCTTTACTGCGGCTGAAATATTCATTTTTAGAGCGTTAGTGAATTAAAAAAAAGCAGTATAAAAACCGGAATGTCTAACTGATAAGGCTGAAAATTTTTTCACTTGTTATTTACAGTAAGATAAATACATTCATCAACTTTTATTAAAATAAAACGATTTGAACTGGGTGTTCGGATTTAATGTTACTTAGTATAAATAGGACCGGCGATCTAGCTTCGTTGATGAATAGTCACAATATGTTTTGAATTTCAGATATTCAGCGACGGGAAGGGAACGAAGTGTCACTTTTGACATGTAGAAATTATACACACGAGCGTCCTACGGGTATTGGATTCGACTCCAATATGGTTTCCACTCCACACTGATACATTTCAAGACAGCCTTTGTTAAGTTGTTAATTCAAACTTTTATCTGAATAGCTGCTATCCGGATTTTGCTGTCCATACTTAGAGGCAATCTCTCCTATTGATAAATAATTCTTATACACAATCCCAAAGCGCTGAATTTATTCTTGTTCAAAAAGCCTACCTACGAGGCCACATGACAAGGAGAGTAGCACGTCACAGTTATAATATACTAAGTGACATATAAATCCGAACACCCAGTTTAAATGGTTTTATTTTAATAAAAGTTCGTGAAAGTATTTATCTTACTGTAAATAACAAGTGAAAAAATTTTCAGCCTTATCAGTTGAACATTCCGGTTTTTATACTGCTTTTTTTTAATTCAGTAACGCTGTAAAAATAAATATTTCAGCCGCAGTAAAGAATCAACTCTAGAAGCACTCCGAGAGGAGTTGGTGGTTGCCTGGAATGAGATTGAGGACATTGACCACCTGATCAGAAGCATGCCTAGGCGCGTTGGAGAATGCGTAGCACATCAGGGTGCATCCACACATTATTAAAGGTCAAAGGGCTTTAAAGCAGTGCAATCATTTTGAAATTTTTATCATTTACTTATTATGCTTCATTAAGTACTTATACAAAATTTTATTAAAATAAAACCATTTAAACTGGGTGTTCGGATTTATATGTCAGTTAGTATATTTATTCACTCAATGTACAAACAAAACAATAGGAGTAAATATGGATAAAACTAAAGTAAAAACAGGCCCAACAGGCATTTCTTCACAATGCAAATTGTAGAAGAAAGGGCAAGTATTAGTCTCAGTGTTTGTATGAGTTTATGAAGTTTAGTCCTTGATATGGAATGTAACCAATTTTTCAAATTTCTCTTGAAATAATTTCCGAAATGTAAATCTTTAGGTATAATTTCATAAAGTTTTGGCGCTAAACAGAGCTACGACCGCTGCATTATAGATTTATGTTGCTGAGGAACTACTGTACCACGAATTTTGTATCTTGTATAATGATTATGTTTGATTTTTTGGTAGGTGTTGACAAATTTATGGTGAGTGTTAATGTGTAAGAAATAAAGCTGTCTTATATCATCCATTTGTACATCTGAGTATAATTCGTCAGTGGGATAAACATTCAATTTTTTTAACATCATTTTTAAAATACTTTTTTGAAAAATATCTAAATTATAGATATGTGATGAACATGTGGCTCCCCATGCTAATATACCATAACATGTGAGATGAGGCTCAATCAGTGTACGGTATAATGTATGAATATATTTTTCTGAGTATATTGGGAAGGTATTTAATTTTGTACGAAACAAATCTAAGCATTAAAATGAAAATGACATTGATGTCCTAGCGTAAACCACCGAATAATTTTGACAAAAACATATAGGTAGAAAGTTATTTTCTTCTGGTTGAACGTCACCAGCAGGTGGCTAGTGTGTATCTAATTTGGCTCAGATCTTCGAAAAAACTCGATTTTGTATTAGCAAACATAAAGTCATGATGTACACGTGATTTTGATTATTTGTGAAAAATAGTGGAATGAAATATCGCTTGCTGCTTTTAAATGAATGTTTTAGGTGAATGCGATAGCATTGTCGATGGAATGTTTCATGTTACATTAACAATAGCCCAAAAATGTAATAAACGCGCATATGAACGTATTGTACCTACTGGGTAGTAATATTTCATACCAGCGATCCAGCGAGCGATGGATATCACCGTCCAATTATTTACTGGCGTATGAAATTTTGTATTTGAAAGCTCAGTGGAACAGGGTCGGATTATATACATTTTGCGGCAGGGTTATTACATAAAAAACTGTATGTAAAAAAAAACGATAAAATGTCAACTTATTGACTAAGTAGGCTACTGGGCAAACAGTTCATTCCGCGCTACAAGTGAGCAAGTGAACGACAGCTCGACCAAGTTGTCGTCTTGTTGGAAAACCTACATAATGCCAGTGAATCCAGCCTTCTATTTCTTTCAAACTTCATCAGTCAAAAACCTTTTAAGGAAAAGCTGTTTGAGACTGAGATCACTATACCAGGTGATTCTCTGAGGTAGCTCACCTCTATAACTTTTTTATTATTGAAGACAGAGAAACGAAATTTGAGGGTTGCGTATTATAGATCAATTTACATTTTTTGAGATATTCACTTGTACGTACATACTTCCGGTTTAACTGGAAACGACTCCAACTGTCGATTTTTAAACGGGACACCTTATAAGTTGTTACCTCTTTCGATCGAGAATGAGATTCTAAACTCAACAACGCCTCACTCGTCAATATTTGACACATAAAGTCATCTTTATTTCAATTTTTATTTTTCGATCTAGGATGCCACGGATCATATAAATCGCTTCATTATTGATCAAGTAACACGGAAAAATACGATTTTGAAGCGAACGACAGTCGTTTTAAGGATTTTCAAAAAGATACAAACACTACTTTTTTCAGTGTTCCTACTTGATTTTTTCAAATAGAAAGGAGGTGGCTATTCGGCGTTTTCTAAAAGAGCATTTTCTTACGAACAATTTGACACTATACACACTCTTATTTTATTTTGAATATTTTTTTGTTATTCTAGTTATCTAGATTTTATTATTCTAAACTTGTTCCAACAAAACTGCAGAGAGGTATTACCTTTAATGGTGTTGTTTTATAAATATACGCTCATAGAATAATAATCCCTCAATATCGGAAATACTCGTATTGTATTCAGAAGATTTCAGAAGATGAAATTCCTGACACATTCTTGACAAGAAGGAGGCAGGCGTGGATCCAGAGGGGGGGTCGGCGACGGTGCCATTGCTTCCGCCGGAGGCATCAGGCTTACAAGAAAAAATGAGGAAAGGGGAAAGAGGGAGAGACCACATTCTGTTCTTACACTGATGTTCCCCATCTTAATTACTATACAGGGTGTAATGGGGGGGGTCAAAACAAGTCAAAAAGTTCATATGACCCATGGCCCACAGGTTTTAGTCTAAATGGCTTTATAGTTTACAACTTTAAGTGCCTTATATCAATCACAATCACCACAATCTTACTAATTTTTATAATCTAATCTAAAACGTTTTTAAGTTGGGTAATTAACAAATAAATGGCATTAAGTTTTTCTAAGTTAAGCCAAAATTTGTAGTCAGTAAGTAAGTTTCATTAAATTGGATATTTAAAACACACATGACAACAGCGCGTCGGTCATCTCTTATCGAACCTGCAATCGATCGCAAACGGTAACAGTGGTTAGAATGTTGCTTTGTTTTTGTTCGCGTACGTCGATAAAATTTTTAATGCGGCTGAAATAATAAATGGACAACTTCGAGGACCTAGAGTAAGAAGTTCGTCGTAATGAAGCTTGTGTGGAAAGTGGAGGACGACATTTTGAACACCTTTTTTAAATACAAAAAAGTGCAGTGTGGGTTTTAAAAAGAAAAACAATGTATGTATCAAAATTGTGTTCCCTATTTATAAGTGGATTTTTTTAATACGTTCAATAAACTTTCACACACCAGGTGAAGCGCTGAGACAGTTAGTGGTAAGTCCGCTTTTTTAATTGTTTGCATTATCAAATAATGAAATAATACCTAAGAGCCAAAAATAACAAACTCCATGTTTATCTACACTGCGTTCCGTAATCATTTGCGTCTGGCATTGCGGCGTTGTTGATTTTATTTAACTTTAAAGTCGCTTTTCTCCAAAAACATGCCGTTTTGACCCCCATGTTATATGAAACTTTTTGCTTCTTTCAACCCCCTCTATCACCGATTTAAATAAGGACTATCATAACGTTTACACCCTGTATAATAAGCGCAAACGACTTGACAACCTGAAAGTAGGCAACCCACATTACTACCCCCCCAAGACGTGATTCCGGATCCGCTCCTGGTAGGCGACGCCACTATCTGACGGTGTTGCCATCTTCAGTGTTATGTGTTCTGTGAATCAGACCGTTGGTGTTACAACCAGATTGAATTTAGGAAGATCAGTTTTCGGAAAAGCATGAAGCACTCTTTTTGTTGGTTTTCATCCAAGATATGACAAAAATCGCTCTTTGAAGTAATCGCAGCGGAAAACCGATATACAAAATTCGTCACTTCAACATACTATGTGTCAACAGTTGTACTTGAAACAAAATGCAATAGGAGCTTAGTGCTGAGCGTTATAGCGGGCAAATACCTCGAAAGTCGTAGATGAAACTAAGTCCATCCCTGTTCTAATATGTGACAGTGCCCCAGAGCGTATATGATGGCATGGCGGACAACGTTTCATATGGTGCAATTCGGTCGGCGCGCCGTCATTAAATCAGGTGATTTCACAAAAGTTTATTCAAAACGGATGCTGTAACGTTACACGTTGTTGGTTCTCAATAGGAACGGAAACTTTCGCTGACCCGCGCTTATCTGATTGTTTCCGGTTTGTCTTTTGTTTCTTTCGCTTTGCGCGCCACCATGCTCCCTCCTTCCACCGTCCATTGGTATCGAAATAGCTCTGCGCTCACTCTGACCAGAATGAAGTTACAAATCGGTGACAAAAAAAAAGTAGATACTCTTGCGATGATGAGATGCATGTGACCAACAAGGAAAGGCTGAAAAGACCCACTGGCGAGGAAGTATTGTAATCGCGAAAAATAAAAGTGAGGTATTATGTTTTTTTGGACCTTAGATGACATATCACGAAAAACCAGGTCACTGATTTCTGCCCCCTATTTGTCGGCCTGTCTATCCTCTACTGGTCAGAAGTGGATGAAACTTATACAAAAGGTTACTACTATGCCAAGATCGAAAAACTTTGTATATATATAACAAAAAGTAGTAAAATAATGGGCAAAATCAGCAAAAAGGAGGAAAGTGGATTCGAGCAGAAAATAGGATACGTAACCCGAGCGATACGTATTTCTGCTGGTTGGCTTCATCAGGCCCGAAATGAATGCACATATGAAACTACAAAAGTAGATACACATGCCCACTCATCCGGATACGGGTGTAACCTGAGGAAACGAAGTTGGAGGGAAAAAAAAGACACACGAAGTCCACAACAAGAGCCAACCTACACATTGTAGTATAAAATCGCTAGAAGACCTCGAATTTTCAAGGAGACATCTAACCACAACCACGCGGCCGGTTGCCACTTGCTGGGTACTTCAAGCCCAAAGGATTTGTGTGTTTCGTGGAAAATGCATATCTGAAGTTTAAATCCAATAGCAAGTCGGGTGATTTATCATAGTTAGGTGAACAGTAACTATAAAAAATGGCTTCAGGATAAACTGATTCCCAGCCTACCACCAAATAGTGCTTTGGTTATGCTAAGGCAAAAAAACATACATTCCACTGACGACATGTTGAAAATTGATTCGTATCGCCTTATCAAAACGCATAACGCATATAACTTATGAAATAGACCGAATAATGGCTGAAAAAGGTCATTCTGTTTTGAGATTGACACCATATCAGCCCGACTTGAACCCAATTGTGTTGGTATGGGCATCTTTGAAACATCAACTAATTAGTGTATTATGCAATTTTGAAAATATTTAAAAGTAGTATATAAGACTTGTTTAGAGAGATATAAATTTTTAAATGCTTCTGGTGGACGTGCAATTGTATTTTAAGATTTCCTAATGATATAGATTCGTTAATTGTATATTATATACTCTCAAACTCAATTTCATAATGCACATAAACTCGACCCATCGAACAAATACATGAAATACTACAGACTTAAGATCGGGTGCTCGTGGAAATTGAAGATCTATCGCTCACAATGATAGATAGTCTTGTAACGTTAACGAAGTTACCGAATTTAGAATATTGGGCTCACAAACAGATATTTAAAAATTAGACACATACCAACAGTTCCAATTAAAAAAAGCAGGCTTCACATAATACGTATTCCATTATTGAAATCATTCGATCAATTTAGGACGCAGATTGTACCACTCGAGATCGAACGATCCCTTTTGCTCCGAGTGCGTTCTCCCTCTCTCTTGTGCGCAATCCCATCTCTTCCTACACTTGACGAGCTGTACAGGATTTTTTTCCGCGGCTAGATGAGTTAGACTTAGGGGACATTTGGTTCCAACAAGACAGTGCAATGGCACACTTGAAGAAGATCGATGGCCATTTTCTAGAGCGTCTCATCTCAGTTAGGGGCGACCGGTCCGCTCTCCCGATTTGGCCCCATGTGATATTTTTCTATAGGGTTTTCTGAGATCCCGGATTTATGTGAATATGACAAGGATCCTGCATAATTTGGAGACAAACATCCAGGAAGTAATTGCCAACATAACGCCTGCTGATCTAGCAAGTCATGACAAACGTCAAAAATTGGTTTACTTAGTGTATGGAAAATGAGGGATGTCACATATTTGATTTGTTCCTCAAAACTATGTAAAACAAAACATTAGGTATCTATACAGGGTGTCCGCAAAGTTGGGGTTTTCCTTTTCAGAAACAACTACCCTTGAAATAACAAAGGTAATGTGTAGTGAAACGAGGGCGACCAAGTAAAAAAAAATAAAGGAAAAAGTATTCACTCTCCAGTTGACGAGAAGGGCTAAGTACGTCTCTGCCCGAAATCATACCGCTCCAACAGAAAATGAAATCAGCTGATGCGCTACCGAGCAGACGCAGGCGGTGGTGCAGACCACGAACAGAGGTAACAAATATGGCGGCGTTGCCGCGTTTTCAGTTTTTAGGTAAACGTACTTTATAGGTATTGTTCGAAGTTATCGCCGTTTGATTCATAAACACAGGTGCGTGCACGACGTAGCCAAGCATCGGTGCTGGCTTTGAGAATGGAGTCCCTCCCCCGAATGAAAGCACCAGCTTGTTCAATTCTGAGACGAAGTTCGTCAACCGTATGCACTTTAGTTTTGTACACTAAGCATTTCATTTCTGCCCAAAGAAAAAAATCAGATGGTGTTAAGTCTGGAGATCGCGGAGGCCACGCTCCGATCCACCTATTCGGAAATAGTTCATTCAAAAACTCACGCACTTCACATCTAAAATGGGGCGGTGCACCATCGTGCAGAAACCACATTGATTGTCTTACACTTAATGGCACATCTTCTAACAAGGAAGGCAAAATGTTGCGTAAAAAGTCTAGGTATTCCATCCCATCCAATCGATTTGGGAGAATAAATGGTCCAATAAGCATACCGTTCACCATGCCAGCCCAAACATTCACCGAAAATGTTTGTTGAAAATGTGCCCGACGGACAGCGTGCGGATTTTCTACTGACCAAACATGAGTGTTGCGAAAGTTATTCACCCCATTACGCGTGAACGTAGATTCGTCTGTCACCAATATGCACTTCAAAAAGTCCGGATTATTGTCATGTTGATGCAACAACCACCCACAAAACCGCACTCTTGCTGGAAAATCGTCAGGTTGAAGGGCTTGTACACGTTGGACGCGAAACGGATACAGCCCCTCTTCACGCAGCGTTTGCCACATTTTAGTTTTTGATACTTGCACTTCTCTAGCCACGTCTCTAGTGCTTGTTGAGGGATTCTCGTCTACGCGATTACCTCTATACGCGTGACCGTAAGCGTGGGTTGAAGGTTGCATACTGACCTGACACACTGACCCCGACCCAGTTCTGTCGTCGGGTTGAGCCAGTGACCTTGTACCACTCGGGGATGTCGCGGGTCGCGGCTACAGGACGGTATTCAGATATTTTTGATGTTGCAGAGCCCTTTATCTCGGTTCCCTTAAGACATTGGTGTATATGGTAATAAGAAAAATTGCTTATGTTTTCAAGATCTACACGTCGTGTAAAGGAAAACCCCAACTTTGCGGAGTTTCGAAAAAAGGAAGTCATGCTGCCGCATCTTGTATTTCTATTGACATCAATCACCATGCGACGCCTCAACCGGTAATTTCTTTGAATCGTATCGTTCAGAAGGGAGTAAACAATCATCTTTTAAGTTTTGGACAAAGAAAAAAAATTGCCTTACTTAGTCAGGGTTAATTTCGGTCACGAGACGAATAACGTAAGTAATTAGTTGGTGGTCGTTCTCAATCTACTCGAATAAGAATGGTGCAAAAGGACTCACCTTTGGTAATGTTCAGCCTAAGTTGCTCTTTTTCCCACGAGGCGAAGGACGCTTTGAGCGCCTCCGCCATCGTTTTGTTCGTGCCGGGCGTCAGCGGCGGCACTTGCGTCGGGATATCTGCAAGAAAGGGGTCTAAAATAGAAAAAAAGCATAAAATCAGTTTGGTATCAAAATTAAGTTATTGTTAGAGTTATATCTGTTAGAAAATATAAAATAGGTGAGTGTTAAAATAAATCCAATGTTCAATAATAGACAATGTTACAATTTGTGGCAGCGACACCTAGAGCATTAAAAAAATAGCGTCAAATAAGTTGACTCTGTACATTCCACGCTAAGCTGTCACCAGTTTGTAAAGGATTATGTTTGACAAAAGTTAGTCCTTCTGAGAAAAAGTTATCTACGAACATGTACACAGCAGACAGCAGTGCGGAAGCGATTGCCGACTCTAACGTACGACCCCCGACGACAACGCTTGTCCATCGAGGACCACGTCGCACGCATTGACACCCGAATGAAATGTGTGCGTAGAATTACTGGCGATTGAGGCGTTTAAATATACCAACGTCAAAAAAATAAGACATACTCGATAACCGTCAATTTTTAACCGCTACAATTTTTTTCTGAAAATGATCAGGGTCATCTGAAACGTCAAAAAACGAAGTTTGGGCGATTTTTTTGACCTTTTTGTCTGCCATCATTGTACCAATTTTCAAAGACTACAGAGCTTTTGCGTCCTTGGCATACTAGTAATATTGTGTAATCAAAATTTCATCGAAACCCGAGAGAACAAACATTACATTACATCTAACATTCAAAAAACATATTATCCCAAAATTTTCGCGATTACGAAATGGAGGTCCGCCAGATTTCGTATTTTTAATGTCCCACTACTAAGTAGTTGCATAAAAATAAAAAATCATTTCGGCCTCACATTACCATCACCAGAAACCTACAAAATCGGTGATTTTAGAAATTGGTTAATACGTCTAAACTGTGATACTTCGATAGACCGTGTACCTCAGATAGAAGATTCATTGCTCTGCTAAGTTGTCCTACATAGAGACCAAGCCTAGACTGTGCTGATGATTGCCAATAAAAACAAAGCAACTGTACACGATTGGCCACCACTACCAACAAAAATAAAACGAATATATTTTAGATTTCAAACGCTAAAAATACAATTCCTCCTTTCTCCATGGGTGGGACGTAGAACAAAGATAAATGTTTCAACTCAAGAGTTATATTGTCTGAAAACATTATTTCTATAGCATTGTCAAGCAGAATAGGTTATAAAATGTGAATAAACATTCGTTAAAGCCAGTTTATCATTGTTGGACTAAACGACCCAAAATATATTGAAGTGGGAATTTTATAAGTAGAGATAGTCACTGCGTGCTCTGACTGAATTTGTATTGTAACATATTTACTTTGCATTTTACTTTTTCATAGAAGAATATATCAAGCATAACTCAAAAATGTATACATAGCAATACATGGACTATTAACTCAGTACATTATGCCTCTTTCTAGTAAACCGTCTATATATCATGTAATAATGGCATCAATTCATTATTTCCATTACAATAAAAATAATGGCGTTAGATTTCGATCAATCACAGAAACAAACGAGCCTCAATTCAAGCACAAACCCAGAATTACATAACAATCTGATGCATCAGTCCTATAAATTCCGAGTCCAACAATTCAGATGACAAAAAACGCACAATGCAATCAAGTGGCCATGGTAAATTGCGGTAAATGGGATGACAAAAGGAAAGCAAAGCTCCCCATGATCGCGACGGCCGTGGCGTGGACCGTCGATTGTTTCAAGAGCATACGGGTCCATTTTTTCATCTTGAGTGTCTCCGAGCTCGACTCGCAGCTCTCAATCTTGCCGCAGATTGGCCCGAATTGCCCTACTATCTGTCCGGAATTAAGTGGAAGATGAATAAGTAGGTGTTTAGGATGAATGAATGGCATATATGGGGGATGTCAGAAATGTTCGAAGAACATATAAAAACATCGATATCAATGTGGTTACTTAGAAAAGTTGGTTACAAAAAGAGTTACTTCAAGTGTCGCTGCGATAAGTGCGAACTTATTTTGAATGTGGTAATGAGTTGTTTTTGAGCTCCTGATGAAGGTTATTTAAGGTAGTGGTTTTTGATAGAGTAAGTATGCAGTAAGTTTAATAGTTTCATCCGGATTTAAGGAAGTGGTTTTTAATACAATAAGCAAGTAGTAAGTTTAATACCGTTTCAGATTATTAAAGTCATCTGCAAGTAAACCCACTATTTTCTGCTGCGTTTACATTGATATTTTGAATATTATTTATTTATATATTAATTATCTGAATTCGTTATAATTTATTATAATCATTGTATCACAAAATAGTAAAGACTTGAAATGTGTAATGGAATAAATAATACATAAAATAAATAGCGTTTATTGCCTAACAGTCACGGAAACCATTTACAGGACAATCCTAAGATAAATCAAACTAATATAAAAAACATACAAAAGCTGGTGATTCCATCTAAAAGCAAAAACAATCAAGAAAAAGAAGCAAAAAATATATTTCACTCAAGTGGGAAACATATCATAAATTATTGAAGTAATTTCTAGCTACTCCCGGAATGATGTTCAATCTGTCAGCATGTACATACAGGGTGACTCCGAAGTTAAGTCATTTATTTTAACAGTGAGTAGATCTGATCAAAAGAAACGTTTTTTGCCTTTAACATTTTTTTGGTAAAATTAAAGTAACAAAGTTATAGCCCTTTAGAAGTTTAAGTACCGCCCTGTCTCAATAATAATATTATGTGCTCGTGTTTGGCAACAACGGATATAATCCGCCTTATCGGTTCATCGCATCGGAAACAAAAAAGCGAAAGAGTTTGAAACGCTTATCACGATGTTTTTACTACAATTTTATTCAGTTACTGTGTCAGTCGGTAACGCGTGAGTGAATAGTTGTGTTTGTTGCATGGCTCAAACGAAATAAAAAATGGCACATGTTTACGAAAATGCTGCACTTGTGGACATGGTTCTTATTTACGGGGGATGGGGGGGTGGAGTCTTTATAAAATGCTGCCGCGGCATCACGAATTTATGCGGATCGGTTTCCCAATCAAGTGCAACCAACCCCTCGTGCCTTTGTTAATGTAGTACAAAGGGCTCGTGAATCAGGTGACTTAAGACCTCACAGGGGAGGGCATGCCGGTGCTCCAAGGCCGCACGATCAAATACAGGTCCGCACTGAAATACTTGTCGGGAGGATACTTTATTAAACAAGGTAACATTTTTTTATTTTTCTTTATCTTCCTTCTACAATCATTATCTGAAAATTAATGACTCAACTTGAAAGTATATCACAATAACTAAATACAACAACTAACTTTTAGATATACCCTGCTCAGTACTGCCTTGGCCAGAAGTATTGAGCACCCCGAAAATATTTCACGTACGCTATGATGATAGACGAAAAGAAAAACTAATGGTTATACAAATATTTGTAGGTATCAAAACCGGTTTTGTAAATAATTTCTTATCTCCTTACTTTCGTTAAAACACGTAGTTTTTTGGAGACTAGTCAGTTTTACCTTTTTAGTGCGTGTTCATCAGTTTGATGCTATCGCTCATTGTGAACAGTCAAGTGATTTAGTGCAATATTGATGATTTTATTTCGAGAATCTGAGTTCAACTCTTGTAATATGGCAAAAACGAATGAACTGAGCATTGAAAAACGTGCGAAAATACAGGTTCTCCATGAACAAGGGAAGTCCCAAGTAGACATTGCAAAAACAGTGAAGTGCTCGCGTCGATGTGTACAATACACTATCCAGCGATTCTCTCAGACCAGTTCACATAAAGATAGGCCTAGATCTGGCCGCAAACGGATCACTACAGATCGCGAAGACCGAATATTGACGAGAGAATCTTTGAAAAATCGGAAAAAAACTTCTTTGGTCCTCGCTGCCGAACTATCAGAGCAAATTAATAGACCGATTTCTACTCGAACTGTTCGCCGAAGGCTTCAAGAAGTTGGTCTAAATGGCCGCAAAGCTAGAAAGAAGCCATGGCTCTCAGACAAAAACAAAAAGGCTCGATATAAATGGGCTTTAAAATACAAAAGCTTCACTGAAGAGGATTCTGGGGACCTCGGTTGGCCGCGTGGGTCAGAGTGTCGTGCTACTGATCAGCCGGCCGGCCGGGCCGCGAGTTCGAATCTCGCCTTCGCCATGGATGTTGTGTGTTTGTTTTAGGCAGCAGCGGTGGCCGCAGTAGTAGACTCTTCGGTCTCCTGATCAGTCGCCGTGCGCTGTGCGGGTTCGAGTCCCGTCCCAGTAGAAATGTTTCTCTTGGCCATGGATGTTGTGATTGTCCGTAGGTGGTAGATGGTCTCTGACTGTCGAACGCGGAGGTACCACCCGGCGGTTCTCGTAGGCGGAGCCAGAATGTGTGCATGTTGCATGCACACGTGTTCCCTCGCCAGAGTCCGTGTGGCGTCCCCCCTTTCCCATGTATCCCCCATAGCCCCACGGTACCCAATGGGTGCTTAGGCCTTAGGCCTTCGTGGTAGTTGGAGCATAAAAAAAAAAACAAAAAAAAAATTGGTCAAATATTGTATGGTCAGACGAATCAAACTTTGAGGTACGTTGGTTAATTTGATGCAGTAACGAGGTGTAACAATAATTTTTGAAACAAAATGACAAGAAGAAAATATTCAACTAAGCAACTACTTAATGACATTTCTTCATTTTTCAGATTTTTGGTACACCTGGTGTGACATTTGTTCGTCGTCGAGTAGGAGAAGAATTCAATCAGGAGTGTGTGGTGCCTACTTTGAAACATGGTGGCGGTAGCGTAATGGTCTGGGGCTGCATGAGTGCTTCAGGAGTGGGAGAAATGTTCGTGTGTGAGGGTCGCATGGATGCCACAAAGTACATAAACGTACTCGAAAATGCTCTTTTGCCGTCGTTTAGTGCACTTTATGGCGATACCAACATGAATGGCGTCAAATGTCAGCAGGACAATGCGCCTTGCCATAAAGCTGCACGGACAATGGCTTGGTTCAGAGAAAACTGCATCGAGCTTCTGGATTGGCCAGCCCAGTCACCAGACTTGAACCCGATTGAACATTTGTGGGGCTTATTGAAGCGCAAGATCAGGCGTCATACATTCAAGAATAAAGAAGACCTGAAGCGCCGTCTACGTGAGGAATGGAACGCTTTAACTTACGAAGAATGTAATAAACTTGTACGATCTTTACCTAAAAGAATTTCTGCCGTGATTAAGGCGAAGGGTGGTACCACAAAATATTGATTTTCTTTCAATACTAAGCCATATAAAGCTAGAAAAAATTGTGTGAATTTCTCCCAACTTAATGGTCCCCTAGAATTTAAAGATATCGAGCGTGCTCAATACTTTTGGCCAAGGCTGTATATGCACCGTCAACTTTGAAAGATAAAAACTTTATCTGAGCGTGTTCAAGAGAATCAATGTGGCAGTTTGAGCTATGTGGAGTGAAAAATTGAGTTTATGGTCAAAAACTATACAAAATTCCTTAATTTAGTTGTAATTAAATTTACAAACAGACATTTTAATGGAAAAGCTGACTGCAATACACTTAGAAGCATAAAGAAATAAATTATTCTCCTCACACCAACCTCCTAAATCAATATCCAGTTGAAGTGCAATACAATCAGCCTCATACTCAATAATCATGAATAATTTTAAATCATCCGCAAAGAGGAGATTATTACAACTTGAATATTGGACAATATCGCCAATAAATACGGTAAACAATAAAGGACCAAGATTTGAACCGTGAGGCACTCTCGATTTAGTTACATACCGGTACAACTTGAAGACATGGAATGTATTGGTTGCTATACTAAGTGACATATAAATTCGAACACCCAGTTTAAATGGTTTTATTTTAATAAAAGTTGGTAAATGTATTTATCTTACTGTAAATAACAAGTGAAAAAATTTTCAGCCTTATCAGTTGGACATTCCGGTTTTTATACTGCTTTTTTTTAATTCACTAACGCTCTAAAAATGAATATTTCAGCCGCAGTAAAGAATCAACGTTGGCGGATTTTGGTTCTTGACATCCTTTACGATGGGTTACGATGCCTAGAGTACGGAGACCTGTACGATTTCGTCAACTTAGTGAGTTTGATAGGGGCCGTATAGTGGGACTTCGGGAAGCTGGACTTTCTTTTCGGGCAATTGCAGTTAGAGTGCAAAGAAATGTAGACACTGTGGTTAGGTGTTGTCAGGCATGGCTTCGAGAAGGCCGTACGCAAAGAGCAAGGGGCACTGGACGCCGCCGTAGAACAACAGACCGTGAATATCGCCGCCTAAGATTATTGGTCTTAAGGGACCGTTTCTCCACTACCAGGTTGCAGAACACAGAAGACCTATTGACATGCGAAGTGTTTACCGACGAATGAGAAGTTTTGGCTTGTTTTCATACCGGCCACACTGGGTCCTCCCTTTAACTCGAGAACACCGACGTAATCGCCTTGAGTGGTGCAGACAACGGTCACTCTGGGATCAGGAATGGAACAGTATTGTCTTTAGTGACGAGTCTCGATTTTGTTTAGGCATGCACGATGGTCGTGCCAGGGTTAGAAGGTGACGTGGTGAAAGGAGGAATCCACAGTTTTTTGTTGAAAGACATGTTCATCACACTGTTGGAGTTATGGTTTGGGGTGCTATAGCTTATGGTTCCAGGTCACCTTTAATCTTCATCAGAGGTAACATGAACGCGCAGCGTTATATCCACGAAGTTCTAGAGCCCCATCTTTTACCCTGGCAGATCCAACTTTTCAACAAGATAAGGCCCGACCACATGTTGCAAAAGTCACAATAGACTTCTTTCAACATAATGATGTCTTATTGTTACCATGACCACCAAGATCTCCCGACTTATCCCCAATTGAGCACGTGTGGGATATGATGGGTAGGAGATTGCTCAATTTGCAACGTCCTCCTCAGACTCTAGAAGCACTTCGAGAGGAGTTGGTGGTTGCCTGGAATGAGATACCACAGGAGGACATTGACCACCTGATCAAAACCATTTAAACTGGGTGTTCGGATTTATATTTCACTTAGTATATATTGCGATTGAATATTTTTAATAATGGTTTAAAAGAATAATACAATCGCCTTTACGTTATTCCAAAGTTTTTTGGGTGCAGCAATAATCTCATTTTCATGAATGTGATTGAAAAATATGTTAACTTGACGAATAGGATGTTTACCTTCAGTAAAATCATTACGAGTAGATGGATCAACAAAAACACTATTAAAAAAATCTGCAGATGCACTGACAGCACTGTTCAGTGAGATGTCATTCAACTTCATTTTAACACCGAATGCCGTCACTATCTGAATTTAAATACAATACCCACCCCATCTCTAGCCGACAAAGAGGCACATTTTACATTTTGAAGACTTGATGTTATTACAGAAATTTCTTTTAGTTGAATAATTTCTTATCTGCTTTCTAACATTTCATAAAGCAAGCATAAAGTATATACTCGTCTAAACCAGATAAAGGTGTTTAAAATAATTGTAACCCAGAAACATATCTATTTACCTTGAAGGACGACAAGCGGATTAAATGCAGCAGCAAAAACATGTGATGATGGAAGAGAATTAAGGCTTTTGTTGAAATCTTCACATAATTAACAACGGGTATACTCGTGTACTTTTTTCAATTTTATCGGGTATTTATGTTTGTTTTTTCATCTACAAGGTGGGTTTGTGATACTTTCCGATTGGCCAGTTTTCGATGCAGTTTTACGAAAACGATTTCCAATTGGTCATTGTTGATCCGAATTATAGGTTTTGATCTCCGGATCAAGTGAAGAATATGTTTTTGTAGCTAAATCAAGTGATTTATGAAAAATGTATGTGTCTTTATGCCATCCACAACTCGTATATTTTCTCAGTAGTTTGACAGATGTTTTAGAAGAAATCGACTATATTCATTTGAACCAATACTACCACTACCCAAAAAAGTTTTCTATTATGACCTGGATCAAGATTTTATACACCGCGGGTCAATAGTAAGATCGGGCCTTAGAAAAGCAAAGATTTTTTGGAGAAAGGAAGTGATAGGAAGAAAGAAGTCGCCCATACAATTTCTGAGCTGTACTATTATTTGTTAGCAAGTTACGATTGAACAAAAAATGCATTTTTTGACAAAATAGAAACTGAAACATTGTTTTTCAGTCATCTCTATCTACATTGTGAAACAGTCAGACAAAAAGTACTGAGAATAAATAATTCTCCAGGCAGGGTGTTGAAAAAGAGCAACATGCGACGTTAAAGTTAAAATTGCCAAAACAGTCGCACAATCATTTAAATGGAGAAATTATCTACTAAAGACATAAGTGCCTGAAGAATAGGTACTAATAAAAAACAATGACTTCTGCAAATCTTATGTATCAAGCAAATATTAATTCTCGAGCGGAATTTCCAGCAGCAGACAGTCCTGGTTTTCTTCTCTTTGCACGGTTGGTTTCTAAGAATGCGATCACAAATCAAAACGTGGAATAATAATTGCGATGAGGAGCCCTTTCCAGAGCCATTAAGAAGCTAAATGCAAATAGCGCAGAGTTCGGTTCAATCAGAAATAAATCTAATTTCTCGCATATTTTCGTCCGCTTGATAAATTCTCAATCTCCGCACTGAATATATAAATAATGCGGGTTGCTAGGAGCTCGCGAAGATTGCAGCCAGCATACGTATACGGGGGACACTTAGCAACAATGCAAAGCATTTTACACTTTGAGATGTCATGTCATGGAAGTAATTTTGAATTTTCATTTGCATTTTTTCAAGTGTTGTGCAATGATTTTGGGAAAAATGTCACGAATAGTCTTATAAAGCATAGTAGAGTATATTTCAACAGTTGGCGGAACATACTCCACTGGGACCAGGAGGGTGAGATGGGATATTAATGCACCATCTGGCAACCCTGTCGCACCCTCACAAAATGGCCGCTGATAACCACACAAGTCACCGTGTTGTCATTGGATAGCATGGAATTAAACCTTCAGAGTATAATATGTTTTGTGACTGGTACCAAGAGTTGACAGATCCCACACATGTGTCACTCCTTGAAATGCAATAATCAGCTGTAGTCAAATAATGTCTAATATAAATATAACCTAGAATGTGTACTCGTGAAAAAAGAAAAATATGGCAAATTTGTAGTTTTTTTGGGGAATTTCTTAATCGCTGTGAATATAGTGTGGATGTTTGTTCAGTTCCTGAACTACGAAAAATATTCAACTTTATGGATGTATGGATATCAAAAAACCTGAATGGTTTTGTGGGAATATCAATCTAAGGTGCCATAATGGTTCTGATTAACGGCAGGTAAATGAATGAATGTTTGGAAACGAGCAATATCTTTTGGTAGAGCCTGTCATCAAGTAGGTGCTTAATGGCTATCTGCAAGAGGTTTGTAGGAAAAAACACCCAGTATCAGATATCAATTGAAGAAAATAATATACGCATGAATAAAAAATCAACAATAGAAATTAAAACATGAATTTAATCCAAAAATCAAACATTTCTTAAAATTTTGTCTGACTTATATGTAATTTCTTAATATTCAATAAGCTGATGATGTTTCAATGACAAGATGTCATCTCATACTTTGACAGTATTTTGTTATCAACATTTCATAGCTATTGGTTGCTAAAATTTGTTGATTGGAACTTGAAGCTCATTCGCTGTATTTGACGGGCTGTTACCTTATAGGTGGAGAATAACGGACTGTTGTTGGTGAAATTGGCCCTTAATTTATTGTTTCTTTTTTATGTTGAAACTATGCATTTTAGTGGTTGGTATATATTTTTTTGGATGGACATTTTACGGGTTAAGTGGTAAAATAGCTTATGCTAGACCTCGCCCAATAAAGACGTTTTATTATTATTATTATTGCTATTATTATTATTATTATTATATTTCTCCAAATAAGTTAATCGACTTACTCAGGAGGTCGGTTTGAGCCACAAAAGACCAAAGAGTTGCAGTGGAGGATCGTTATTGATGCACTCACAAGAAACCTAACCTAACCTAACACATAAATCCAGATATTGTATCATTTGCGACCCCGGCTTAGCAAGATCGGGCCTTAGTAACACCAAATAGATCCCAAAAAAACGCTTAGCGCTCAAATTCAAATATAACGTACATCCTTCCGTTTCAAAAAGGATATCCAAACTGATATTGGGTGAGAGGTACACAATATCAAACTAGTTGAATCCAAATAACATCTAAATCATCAAATCAGCAGGATGCCACGCTGACAGGATACTTATTAAACAGCCCCCATAAACAATCCATCAAACCGCAGCGCGCGGTTTCAGCACTCGAGCTGACAAGAATATAAAACCCTAATTGCCTGAACTAGGAAATTAATTATGGTGGATCGTTGAATAAATCGAGTTGGTTTCATAAAAGCCGGTGAAGTATAGGTGTGTAATCGAACGATGTGCGATATATAGGTATGTACATTATAATATTCCTTGGGATAATCAGGTGGCGAGAATATCGCGCCGGTTCTCGATTATCGGATAGTGAAATATACGCCGAGTTGTTTGGTTGGAGCGCCAACGATCATAAATAAATCGAATGGAGTACAGTGGCGCAGATTTTAAAATAAACAGTATGGCCCACTTCTTATGTATCTCGCAACATATATCCTTGTGCAACAGGTATTTTTACGTCCTGTGCTACTGCTGAAGAAGTATTGTAATTGCAGAAAATTTCGGTAATGAAATGATAATAATATTAATAATAATAAACGTCCGCTTATTTGGGCAAAGTTTAGCTTACGCCACTTCTGATACTTAAAAACGACACATTGTAGTATAAAAGGTAAGTTGGCTCTTGTTTGTTACTTCGTGTGTAATATTCTTTCCCTTTCCATCTTCGTTTCCTCAGTTTACACCTGTATCCGCATCTATGGGTATGTTTATCTACTTTTGAAGTTGCATATGTGCATTCTTTTCGGGCCTGATGAAGCCAACAAGCAGAAATACGTATCGCTCGGGTTACCTATCCTATTTGTCTGCTCGAATTCACTTACCTTCTTTTTGCGGAGTTTGCCCATTATTTTTCTATTTGTTTTATACCTTTTTCCGCATGATCCTTTTCTCTTTGTAGATCCTTTGGGCTTGAAGTATCACAGCAAGTGGCTATAACCGGCAGCGTAGTTGCGGTTAGATGTCGCCTTGGAAATTCGAGGTCTTCTAGCCATTTTATACTAGAATATGTAGGTTGGCTCTTGTTTGTGAATTCGTGTGTCATATCCTTTCCCTCTCCATCTTCGTTTCCTCAGTTTACACCCGTATTCGCATCTATGGGTATGTTTATCTACTTTTGAAGTTGCATATGTGCACTCATTTCGGGCCTGATGAAGCCAACAAGCAGAAATACGTATCGCTCGGGGTACCTATCCTATTTTTCTGCTCGAATTCACTTTCTTTCTTTTTGCGGAATTTGCCCATTATTTTTATATTTGTTATATACCTTTCCGCATGATCCTTTTCTCTTTGTAGATCCTTTGGGCTTGAAGTATCACAGCAAGTGGTTATAACCCGCAGTGTGGTTGTGGTTAGATGTCGCCTTGAAAATTCGAGGTCTTCTAGCCATTTTATACTAGAACTGTTGGCTGAAGTGAGAAAAATAACTGTTTTTGTTAAATAACGTGATCGATGATACATTTTGTAATTCTAATAATAAAAGAAATGTATTGGTGTGAACCTAAGTACGTCAGTATACGTATATATAGCTATAAGATCATAGTTCAGGGCTTTCAGCAACGAAAAATCCGAATACTGCATTTTCTAAGCCTTAGCTTCCGTTTATTCTCAAGCTTTATCTTGTCTGTTTTCAAGTGTCCAATATCTATGTTCTCCCGTTTTATAAGCATTTGAAAAAGAAAAATCACAATTTAATGAACGAACAAGGGAGAAAACTAGTTTGGTAAATTGTTGGAAAGGGGGTAGCTATTATAAGAGGAGTGTTTTATTTATCTATCCATTACTGTTCACAAATTACACAAAAAATATTTCGGTACGCAACTGCTTGAAGAAATAAGATATTGTGCGAAGAGACGCTTCAAGTAGGAGTAAGGTGATGAATAAGTGCGTAAGCATTTTTGCGCCAAGACGAACGAAGAAGCTAAAGAGGAGATCCAGCAGCGGTATCGTGGTGAGCATACCTAATGAAAGATGCCACCTGCCATGGCCATCCGTCCACGCTAACCATCCTTCTTATTACCAGTACTATTTTCGTTCATGTTGTTATGTAGAGAGTTTGTGGTTATGACTGTTAAGTATTGTTGAAGATAATGAACACTTTGAAGTATTTGTGTAATTATAATTATTTACAAAACTCACTTAGAGGACCAACCTACTGATGTTACTGCGTAAATCCAGCTACTTGACACCATTTTTTAAAGCTATATCATATTAAGATAACGGTAATAGTTCTAGGCAAAAAGTATGTTATTGAAAAATGATATAAAAATTCCAAACTGCGCCTTTACAATAATACAAGGTGTCGTAAACGTATACGCTACTGAAGGTACTGATTAGAGATAGATCCTCTAAGTTGAAGTTTCCGGTAGAGAGCGTTAAGGTTAGGCAATAATGGGCAAGTTTTCCTAGTACCTTGTAACGAGTGTAGAACTTTAAATTGCAATAAAACAACGATAGATTATTCGATTGACATGAATTTTTTTATTCGAAAGATAATCATGTGGCATCACATTTTAAATATGATTTCTGGCATATGACTGCCACGGCTGGCTCGGATGTAGGACGTCCAATTTTCGATGACTTTTTCCAACATTTGTGGCCGGATATCAGCAATAATATGGCGAATGTTGTCTTCCAAATGGTCAAGCGTTTGTGGCTTATCCGTATAGACCAATGACTTTACATAGCACCACAGAAAATAGTCTAGCGGTGTTAAATCACAAGATCTTGGAGGCCAATTCACAGGTCCAAAACGTGAAATTAGGCGGTCACCAAACGTGTCTTTCAATAAATCGATTGTAGCACGAGCTGTGCGACATGTTGCGCCGTCTTGTTGGAACCACAGCTCCTGGACATCATGATTGTTCACGTAGCCCTTCAACCAGAAGTGCGCTTCATCGCTAAACAAAAATCGGGAACAACGGCAATCTCGTGTTGGGCCCATTCAACGAATCTACGCCTTGCTTGATGATCGTTTAGCTTCAATTCTTGCACGAGTTGGATTTTGTAAGGACGCAAACCAAGATCCTTCCGCAAAATCTTCCATAAAGTGGATAGACACAGATCCAATTCCTGAGCTCGATGGCGGAAGGACTCATTCGGGTCTTCCTCAATGATACGCTCTACAGTAGCAATAGCTTTTTCTGTACGCACCGTACGCCGTCTCTGAGGATGTGAGTTATCAATTAGAGTAAACGTGGTACGAAAACGTTCCATGGTTAATCGAATTAACTGCCATGATAAACGATTTTGTCAACGATAAAATAGACGTAGTGCGCGATACGTATTCGCGAAGTTGTGCTTCAGTTCTTATTGGATCAGCCCCATAAACCATCCCTTTAAGTTCTCCCCAACACCAGAAATCCATCAGATTGAGGTCAGGAGATCTTGCTGGCCATTTTCGAGGATCAGGAGCATTTCGACCGATCCAGAGATTTGGATAATGCTCATTCAAATACTGAATGACGTCTCTAAAAATGTGTGGTGGTGCCCCGTCATGAAGAAACCACAAATTCTGTCCCCGTTGTAGTCTTTGGTAGACTTGCACAAATGTTCTTCTTTCTGGTTGTACCCGTTGGCGAAACGTGTCGCGATAAATTTGAGCTGCAAGATTTCAATTCTGACGAGCTTCACCGTAAACTAACAACATGTCGGCGAACTCTTGATTCGAGAACATTGTAAATAAACACGACGGCGTACTCGAACAATAACTAAACACCATTTGCGATCGATTGCCGGTTCGATAAGAGTGATGATGACCGACGCGCTCTTGTCATGTGTGTTTTAAATATTCAACTTAATGAAACTTACTTACTGACTACAAATGTTGGGTTTACTTAGAAAAACTTAATGCTATTTATTTGTTAATTACCCAATTTAGATTAGATTATAAAAATTAGTAAGATTGTGGTGATTGTGGTCGATATAAAGCACTTAAAGTTGTAAACTATAAAGCCATTTAGAGAACAATTTATAGACTTTTGGACCATGGGTCATACGAATTTTTTGACTTGTTTTGACCCCTATTACCCATTTCAACAATGACTACCACAACGTTGACACCCTGTATAAAGTGACAATAACCAATTACCAATACCAATCAACTCCGAGACAAAACATACGTACTTATATTAGTCAAACACCTTTGAAGAATAAAATCTCAATATCTTAGCAAGGATACAGCTCTCATACGAGAGGTAGCTGCACATGGGCTGGATCGGTCTATAAAAATCAGCGACGTTTTATGAGATACGGCGATTCGCATTCCGCGTAATAAGCAGGCTGCAGTTCTCGTAACGTCTCGCTGCAGCGCGTTGGAGAGAACGGCCGCAGAGCTGCGGATGAGGAAAAAAATCACGAAATCCTCCGCCGGTGAGCTGCGCAAACTATTCAGACATCCATAACAGATACTAACGAGATTAAATTCCATTAGAAATAAAATATCGGCGGAGAAGTGAAAATCGTTGTGAAGCAGAGGCGCGCGATGGCTTTTCAACAAAGCACACACATCGTGTGAGAAACAGGATACGAATTGGTAATTTTTATTCGTTTATGGAATTTAGTTTCAGTTGTGAGAGGCTTACGCGAACGGTCGGACGGCCCTTCTCTGAGTAGCAACAAGTATTGGCAGCGTAGTCGTAGTAGCATCTCCTCAGAGAAGAGAGCAGTATTCCAAGCTAACCCCAAGCTAGCCCTCGTGCAGTGTAATGACATAGGGAGACAAGCTGCATCAAATATCTCATCATCTTTTGTTTGTCTGTTTTATATTTATGTAGCATTAATGCTACAATGTCCATAATATCCATCTTACAAAGTATATTATGTCTTCAAGACTTTTTTTTTATACTTCAACTACCACGAAGGCCTAAGGCCTAAGCACCCATTTGGTACCGTGGGGCTATAGGGGGATACATGGGAAAGGGGGAACGCCACACGGACTCTGGCGAGGGAACACGTGTGCATCCAACATGCACACATTCTGGCTCCGCCTACGAGATCCGCCGGGTGGTACCTCCGCGTTCGACAGTCAGAGACCGTCTACCGCCTACGGACAATCACAACATCCATAGCCAAGAGAAAAATTTCTCCTGGGACGGGACTCGAACCCGCACAGCGTACGGCGACTGATCAGGAGACCGAAGAGTCTACTACTGCGGCCACCGCTGCTGCCTGCTGCCTACATATTTTATACAAAATTTCCACTACTATGAATTCTGGTTTTCCATGAGATATTTTTTCAATTTCCCTTTGAACATTTTCTAACTGACACACATCTTGTTATCATTACTTAATTTATTAAATTCGTACAATCCCTTTTGAAATACTGACTTGCTCATTATATATATATATATATATATAGATATATATATATATATATTTACTCGTATATGCGTACCTATTATTTTTTTTTCTATTTTTATTGTACTTACTTATTTTACACCTTGTTCTGTTTATTATTACTGTATCTGTTATTTTCTCAACTAAACTGTGTTTCTTTCCATTTTTAACCGACAAATTTATGTATTTATACTTAACTATATTTTTAATTTTTGTAGATAATAATGTACTCATAGAGATATGCCTGACGAGTCTTATATCATTTCTATGATCCGAAGACAATAAAGCATCTATCTATCTATCTATTGCTACTGCATGAAAGTCTATGCTTCCTCTAGTAGAATAATTGTGGCACTCATTGTTCAATACAATAACATTTTCTAAGTGATTTGGTAGAAGATGCTTTTTTAACTTGAATATGAAAATGGAAACCAGGTAGGCTATGAAATGTTTGATATTTAACCAATGTAGTTCTTTCAGCATAAAATTTATTCTAGTATATTTATTTTTATTTAAGATGATTCTCATAGCTTTATTTTGTAATATTTTTAATTTGGAAAATACAGTTTCATTTGTAGTGAACAAAATAGTCGAAAAATATAACAAATGGGGAAGAATGATAGTTTTGTACACAATTTTTTTAGAATAAAGGCTTAGGCTACGAAATTCTATAAAAGAAATTTATTTTCTTGGATATTTTTGAAATAATATATTCATAGTGCCCTTCAAATTTTAATTTACTGTCTCCGTATATGCCAAAATATTTAAATGAGTCGATTGACACAATTTTTTCATGATTAATTGAAAGATTTATTGTATTTTGATCTAAAGATTTTCCTATTAGCACATATTTTGTTTTGTTTGTGTTTTGTTTAAGTTTATTCACATCTAACCAATTCATTACGTTTTTCACATCATTATTTAACAGCTCTATTGCAGTTTCGATATCTTTATTTGATATATATGTTACAGTTAAAGTATTTTCTTAGCTAGTTTATAGAAGAGTTGGATAGTATACAAACTATGCAAATGTATGCTAATTTGGATGGAAAATCATAGTTCCACTAAAATAGCTACTGCTATTGGTTGGTTTGTATACTATCCAGTTAGTTTATAAAATATACAAGATTTATCGCCAATGTACAAACCACAAGAAAATTATATAAATTAACCAGTATTTGTGGCTATTTCACAAACCATCCACAGTAGCTGGATAAAGTGTGAACTTAATATCACCAACTCGTTGGTTAGTATGTAAATTAACCAATCCTCTTTGGCTAATTTAGTTTAGGATAGTTAAATAATTCTCTATCAAAAAAAAATATTTTATTTTTAGGTACAACGTAACTTTTCCATTACTACTCAAAAATAAGTAAAAAGAAGTGACAGAAATAGTGTTTGTGTAGCAAAATATTATTAACAGTTTTTGAACATTATTATTTATTGGAGCAAGTTGCACTGTTGTGGCACTTGCTGTTACAAGTATATCCGGTAGCAAAACATTTCCACTTTTTATATAGGTAAATCATAAGTATTTACATCACAACATAATCATTCTTGTTTTTAGGTTTAGGTCCAGTTTCAAGTATACTCTTTATACGTTGCAAAAGTTCAAAATAATCACTTCATTCATTAAATTTGAAATCTGCGCATTTTGGTCATACAGTTCCAAGAGTATTTTTTCCAAATTCTTGCTGTTAATTCATTTTCAAGGTGCTTATTTACGAACAAATTTTATAAGATACGAGACTAAGCAGTAACAAATACTTGCTACAAACCACCTAAAAACATAACCTCACTTTTCCAATAAATTAACTGGAGTATCTTTTAGTTTACATACTAACCAACGAATTGGTTATTAGATATTGCTAGGAATGCTGAGCTCACACTTTATCTACTTACTGTGGATAGTTTGTGAACTAGCCAAAAATTCTGGTTAATTTATGTAATACTGTTGAAGTTTGTAGTTTGGCGCTAAATCTTGTACAGTCTGTAAACTAACTGGATAGTATACAAGCCAACCAATATTCGTAGCTATTTTAGTGAAAAGTTGAATTTCCATCAAAGTAACCACACATATGGATAGTTTGTATATTATCCAGCTAGTCTATGATCTAGCTATGTAAGCACTTTAACCATAACATATATATATTAATGTATCATCAGCAACTAGTTGAGTTTTGCAGAGTTGTAAAACATCACGCGTCAATTTAGAGTCTAGAAATATTTGGGAAAACCAGAGTGTTGGCTTTTTCCTTTGATATACCACTTTCCTAATTTATGCGTCTCTCATGCAGTTCTCCATACAATCCATAATTTTTTAGGAGTGTCAGCATCATTAAAAATTTCAGTGATATTGGCTTGTAAGAGTGACTCTCGTAATGTTTCAAGTCAATAATTGTGATTTCTCTTGATTCTCTCTCATTAAACATATTTTCCACCTCGAAACATATCCACGAATGGTCGCTTATTTTTGGAGTTTGTAAAACCTTAATACTCAAATTCTGTTCATTGGTTATTATTAAATCGATCTTAGTTCGCGAAAAGTTTGTAATCCTAATGTTTGATTATCAAAACTTATATTGAAGTCTCCCAAGTGCACAGTAGAGCAATTTCGATAATACTGTTTTTCGCACTCTCAAAAAAGTCAAAAAATTGGCCAATATTACAGCTTGGAGACCTGTAGTAAACATGGACATTGTAATTTTGTTACATCTTGATTTCAAAATTAATGTACCACCATTGATAATCAACAACTACAGTATCCTTCACGTTCAACGACACGTTCTCATGCTAAATCATGTTGATGATGATCTGTACTGCATCAAGTTCAAACGAACGCCTTGTTGGCAGAGCTTGAATACAGGCGTCTAATTCTACTAATTGTTATGTCCCCAGACTTTCAGGTTTTTCATCAGAGAAGAAGTTGCACCTCAGTCGCAGAAGTATGTCTAGCACCCTGAATGCCTGCATGTAAAGTGCTGTCGTCTCCAAAGCCGAGCCTCGGAGTTACACTGTGTCTACGACGGGAGAGGAAGCAAGACTCTTTGAGCCCATAAAAAGGCAGTATTTAAAGGAGGGCTAAAGCTTTTTAATATGAATCCTACGCAACCATAATTGAGATATTATACTCGTAGTATAGAAAATAATAACTATTATGTAGAATAATCTTCGTACATTTCTTCTTGTGACTGTTTTGACCCCGCGTTTTGACTTTGTGTTGCGATAACCTCGAATCTGCATGCAAATAGTTTCTTGTTCGTATAGGCATTATATTTTTCCAATGATAAACAGCTATCAAACCATCGTCATGTCTGGTACGCCCGACGCATTGTTATGTACCAAAAAGGACTTGAACTTGCGTATCGCACGACAGGGGCAATAGTCCGGTCAATACGGTATTTTTCTTTCCGTTACGGTAACATAACAGCTGATTATCTAGTAATATTTCGAAATTCCCCATACAGACAAGAGGCACACAGTTGCGTCTAATTTTCGAATTATCATTTTGCATAAAGTGTAGAAATTCACCAAAAAAGCAATTGTCACTCCAAAATAAGTATGTGTATGGAATCGTTTCTCGTCTTTTCGTAATTGTGAGATTAATATGTGCATTTCACAATATCCTCGTCGTTTTTGATTATTTTTGGGGAGTCATTGTCTTTTTTCCTAAGATAAGACAAGTATAATGATAAGCACGCTAATTTTTAGACATTGAAAGCAATTATTTCAACTGAAATTATCTTCTTCCACTGCAAGGAACAAAAGTGCTTCTTCCTCATACGATGATGTATAAGGTTGTTTCAGTAAAGTTGACCCAACGGCCCAAATTTTGATATTTGTGAACTTATTTGAGGGCTAATTAAAATGTTATTTCAAATACAATATTTTTGGATTCTTTAAATGTTTATGGAAAGAAAACCATCGCGGCTATTTTTATAGCGTTTTCATTTCGAAATTGTCTTCTGTGCAAATTGATTTGTGTATAGCAAAATACATGATGATAAAATAAAGGTAGGCTTTGTAAAACATATGATAACATTTTACGTTGCTAAGAAGCTAATTTTTGAGGCTGAAATCAACTTTCAATGCATTGGTGTTGTTAATGATTAAAAATGGCTCGTGGTAGCTTTAAGCAGCTTTGCTTCTGACGAAATAAGAAAAGTGATCATTCTCTTGCTTTTAAAATGCCAAAATGCTTCTCAAATCGCTGACAGTGGTAACAAATCGTGGTACACAATTCGAAATATTATTAAATTGTACAAAACAACTGGATCTGTAGCTCAAAAACCCAGAATTGGAAGTCGCCCACGTTATTCCAATACCAACTCAAGAGCCTTTAAAACGTGTAATCAAGGAAAATCGGTGTGCTAATCATAACGAATTGAAAATATTTGGCAACCACAAAAAAGTTTTCAAGAGAAACTTGTCACAGAGCTGCCCGAAAACTAGGATTTAAAACTCACACTGTAGGCTCAAATTGTTTTTTATTGTTCCTTTTTGAATTCTCGGCAAAAGAGAAGCCTTTACTGACAAAGATTCAGAAGAGAAACAGACTAGCGTGGGCCAAAGAACACAAATTATGGTCTCCGAACCAATAGATCTCCATTATCTGGAGCGAGGAAGCCAGATGTGAAGTATGCGTTGGTGATAGTAGGAGTCGTGTCATAAGAACTAAAGAAGTAGTGTTTCAGAATGACTGTCTAAAAAAAAGTTAAGTTTCCGGCTTCTGATATGATTTGGGAATCAGCAAGTGGAGTGTGAAACCTACACTTTGTGGAAGGTATTATGAATGCTGCATTAATGTGCTTCAAAATAAGTTAATACCACAAACTGAACAAATGCGTTTAAACAATGTTGAATGTATCTTCCAACAAGATGGTGCCATACGGCTAAAAGACGGTATGTTAGAAAACAATGTTTCAGTTTTAAAATGGACGTCGAGTAGCGCAGATCTATCGCCGATCGAAACCTTGTGTCATATCATGAAGAGAAAACTCCGATCGAATCTAGCAAGAACCTTTCCAGGATTGCGAACCCGTCTCCAAGAAATTTGGAAATGTTTTACACCAGATGACTGCCAAACATTAGTTGACACTATGTCAAGACGTACCGAAGCACTTATCAGGAGAAAAAGCGATGTAACGCGGTGGTGATTTGCTGCTATTAAGTTTCGTTAATTTTTAGTAATCGGCAGTTTTTTTTAAATTCTTTTTTCGTTACAATAAAAAGTAGTATTTTAGGCTAATATTAAATAAAAATATAGGATCTTATCAGAAATATATTTTAGTTTTTAATACGTTTCCGCTAATATGAAAAATTTCATAAAAAAAATAGTTTTGATTTTTGGGCCAACTTCACTGAATCAGGGCTCGTATACATCTTACGATAGCCAAAATGATTTTTTTTCAACATTCAACCTTTTCAATACTGAATATACGACGTAAATGATGCGGTTATATTCGCTTTGGTGTGAGGCTTCATACGGTATCGACTATAAAATTTGACCGTATTAACGACGTCATGTTGATAAGGTACTCGATGAGGTCGTGCACGTATTCTTGCCCCGTGCCGATGCCGGCCGCAAGCGACGCGACGCGCATTCCCCTCATTCCCCACTTCCCCTCTGCCCCATCACCAGTCGAGAAAAAACGCCCATTGAATACCCAATTGACATCGGGCAACGGTGGCCAATTCGGGATGTGTAGACGGTCGTATAACCTTTTCTGATTAAGAATAGGTGTATTATTATATCTTGGCGATTATAGCTATAAAGGTAATAAACCTGATAGACGTCAGCGAAGTAAATAAAACATTGTGTCTAACAGGTTGCCACATGTTGTGGAGGAAAAAAAAAGTAGAATGACTGTATACTTCGCATGCCTTCGAAACAACTTCTAGGACAATTTTCCACGTAGCGCAACGGCATCAAAAAGACGTGGATTTTGTCGGAAACATTAGTGCACTATTTGGTGTTTTCATGAAAAAAAATTCCTTTAGATTGCAACAATGAGCGAGTCCGTGCACGGTAGTCTCATTTCTTTGGAGCTCCGCTTGATACCTGACGAAATCAACTAAATCTCGTTAAATAACACTACAAGCATAACGTCGTTGTTTTAATCAAACCGCCTACGGAGCTTTCTGGATATCTGTATAGTCACATATGAGCTCCGTGATCTACAGAGTCTGTAAAAATTTACTAAAAAACATTGTGAATGGAAGCGAAACCAACTGTTCAAATTACAAAGAGTTTTCATGTCATTCTGTAAAAACTACTTCTAAACAGATAAAAGTTTTCGTCAAAACCACGACAATAATCTATATGATAACATCACGCTCCCCTCGTATGTGCATATCGCATCACAGCGCCGGCTGATACCTGCTTTTATAAGTCCTCGGATGCACTACTAAAGATGCAATATGTACAACCCCGTGGTGTATAGCAAGTGCGACCGATAAATTCGCGATCAGTCGGCTGAAAATATTTTTTCAAGCTTTAAGAGCATATACTAAGTGACATATAAATCCGAACACCCAGTTTAAATGGTTTTATTTTAATTAATATGTTGGTGAATGTATTTATCTTACTGTAAATAACAACTGAAAAAATTTTCAGCCTTATCAGTTGGACATTCCGGTTTTTATACTGCTTTTTTTTAATTCACTAACGCTCTAAAAATGAATATTTCAGCCGCAGTAAAGAATCAACGTTGGCAGATTTTGGTTCTTGACATACTTTACGATCGGTTACGATGCCTAGAGTACGGAGACCCGTACGATTTCGTCAACTTAGTGAGTTTGATAGGGGCCGTATAGTGGGACTTCGGGAAGCTGGACTTTCGTTCGGGCAATTGCAGTTAGAGTGTAAAGAAGTGTAGACACTGTGGTTAGGTGTTGTCAGGCATGGCTTCGAGAAGGCCGTACGCAAAGAGCAAGGGGCACTGGACGCCGCCGTAGAACAACAGACCGTGAAGATCGCCGCCTAAGATTATTGGCCTTAAGGGATCGTTTCTCCACTACCAGGTCCATTGCAAATGAATGGTTTGCAGAACACGGAAGACCTATTGGCATGCGAAGTGTTTACCGACGAATGAGAAGTTTTGGCTTGTTTTCAGTGACGAGTCTCGATTTTGTTTAGGCATGCGCGATGGTCGTGCCAGGGTTAGAAGGCGACGTGGTGAAAGGAGGAATCCACAGTTTTTTGTTGAAAGACATGTTCATCACACTGTTGGAGTTATGGTTTGGGGTGCTATAGCTTATGGTTCCAGGTCACCTTTAATCTTCATCAGAGGTAACATGAACGCGCAGCGTTATATCCACGAAGTTCTAGAACCCCATCTTTTACCCTATCTTGACACCCTGGCAGATCCAACTTTCCAACAAGATAATGCCCGACCACATGCAAGAGTCACAATAGACTTCTTTCAACATAATGATGCCACATTGTTACCATGGCCACCAAGATCTCCCGACCTATCCCCAATTGGGCACGTGTGGGATATGATGGGTAGGAGATTGCTTAATTTGCAACGTCCTCCTCAGACTCTAGAAACACTTCGAGAGGAGTTGGTGGTTGCCTGGAATGAGATACCACAGGAGGACATTGACCACCTGATCAGAAGCATGCCTAGGCGCGTTGGAGAATGCGTAGCACATCAGGGTGCATCCACACATTATTAAAGGTCAAAGGGCTTTAAAGCAGTGCAATCATTTTGAAATTTTTATCATTTACTTATTATGCTTTATTAAGTACTTATACAAAATTTTATTAAAATAAAACCATTTAAACTGGGTGTTCGGATTTATATGTCACTTAGTATACGTATGAGGAAATACATGATGTTTAAATGTGTGTAATAGGTGCGTAGTATTACTGGGGCTAAAAGTGTATTAATCAAAAAATTACGACCTCCACCGACCCCTATGTTAAACCCTTAAAATTTTTTTCGAAAATGATCAGGATCCTGTGAGTCGTTAAGAAAAATAAGTTTATAGCGATTTTTTTGGCATTTTCTCTGCTGCCACTGGACCGGTTTTCCAAAACTACCAAGCTTTTTGTATGTCACTGGCAAACCTTGAGTGAAAATTTTAATCAAATTCGAGTAGTACTTTCCAAATTATAAGCCAAAGATTTGCGGAGAAACCAACATTCAGACAAATCGACGAAAATGAGTTACATGCTTTTTCATTAGGACGTGTGTCATATAACATCCAAAAAACATATCTCATTTTCGAAATTTTTCGCGATTACAATACTTTCTCGCCAGTAGACGTGGGAAGGAAAATGCTCAACTTTAACAGCATTCCATATAGTGATTTTATATTCTAGGGTTATAAGGACTTCAACATGAGGCATCACATGAGTTTCTATTTCTTTTAAAAAATGGTATAAGATGCTCAGTTGTCATCTCGAAATGTTATTTTTAGAGGGCTTTCTTAAAAGACTGATATTCCTCCCTCCTACCACAAATTGATTATGTCAAACATATTTTCTCTCCGCAGTATCCACGGCCCTTTTTGCTACTTTTCCTCTATTCAGCTGGTGTATAGGCTATACAGGGTATCGTCCTCAAAGTTGTGACTTTCCATTACAGGCCGTATAGATCTTGGAACAATGAGCAGTTTTTTTTAGTAACACACACACCAAAGTCTTAAGATTACCGAGGTGTTGGGCTCCGGAAAATAAATAAAACCTCAACAAAATCTGATCCGATCCCGCACCTCCATCAGATCAAACGTCAACACATAATGCAGATCAACACTCAATCCAGGCGCTAGCAGCGTTGGTAAGCAAAACCTTTACACATTGGTTCTAAGAAAAACAAAACAATAATGACACACTCATACAGCATTATCTAACTTGTTCATATTATTTTAATTTACGCTGTGTACCTTCGAAATGCTACCGAGGCTCCGCGCGTGCATTCAGATCGTTTTTCAAGATGTTTTTTATCTGGAGCGAAATGAAATGTTTAGTGCGGTTGAACACGGTTGACGAACTACGTTTCCATTCTGCTTGGCTACGCCGAGAACATAGACATGTCTTCAAATCTATTGCAGACAACCTTGAGCAAGCAAGCTGTACTTGAATTTTTTTTCATTTATTTTGTTGTTTCTGAAACAACTTTCTGGACACCCTGTATATACGAGGCTCTCAAAGTTAGACCGTGCTTATGAATGGGTAAAGATTGTATAGACCTCCCAGACAGACAAACAGCCAATAAGTGTCATCATGTGCACAGGAAGTTGCAGAGCAGAGAAACTATAGGCGCGTATTCATTCATAGAATGTACGATTCAGTAGCTTGCGGGAAGAATTGGTAAAGAGGTGGGTTATATTTGATTCAACGACTTCTTATAAGGAATATTCAATGACATCACGTATACGACATGTAAATGTGAATATTATAGAGAAACCCAACTAAGAATTATGATAATACTAAGGCCAAGGAATAAAAAATGATACTGAAGGACCAATAAAATATACTCTGTGCAGTTGGTCATGGAATATTCCAAAAACAAATGTGTCTGGAAATATTTCATGCAGGCCGCAAGTTTGATCAGAATTTCAAATTTGGACATTTTACATAAGATTTGAAAGTGTCACAGGAAGACAGATTCTAGGTATAACTTTAATATTTACAATTGTTTTTGCATGTGTTGGTTGAGGTCAAGAGGATAGAACATGGTCCTGATTAATCTGACCAACTATTGAAATGCCATATGTTCAAAATAATCTCCAGAAAAAAGCTATATCTCTAATATTTGTTCTACGGGAATAGTATCAGAATGCAGCTCTAATAACTCTAAATCGTTATTCGAAACCAAGTTTCTGAAGATGCCTCATATTATTTCCTACTCCTACTTATACACCCCCCTCCCAAATTTACATCCAGTCTGTGCGGCCCATTTTCAAGATATTGGACTTTCATGCACCACATTCATTTTTTACCTTATACAAAGTTGTATCGTTGTAGATTGGGGAGGTCCGAAATAACTCTTATTTCGAAGTAGCAATCCTGCGAAGAAGTTGCATATTATACAGGAAAAATTATCGAAATTGGTGCCATCTTATGCTCGCGCATATGCCCTAAACTTTGATAGAACCACTTAATTTTATGGATTATTTTATTTTTGAATTAAATGTTTTTGTAATGTAATAGTTTGTAGCGTCTACAAGTTGAGCCTAAAAACATTGTGTTTTAATGTAGTTCAGATTAGTTGATATTTTTCGGTGGCGCATAAGCCACAAAATATTGAAAATTTCACACTTCTGTGAATCATTTTTTTGTATCCTTAGGGCCCATTTCACAATTTAACAAACCATTATTCTGCACTAATAGGACACGAGTACTAAACAGTCCGTCAAATATATCCAATCAGCCTCAAGATCTCTCCGTCAAATTTTTGGCAGCAAATAGCATCAAAGTATTCAAAACAAAACACTGTAAAATATGAAGTGACAGCTTGCCATTGAAATGTTTTCAGTTTATTAAATATTATGAAATTATATAAAACTGAGCCAAAATTTAAAAAAAATCCATTTTTTTTCAGTTTAGCTGAAGGTTTCTCCATGTCTATTGCAACTTTTATAATCCATATGTGATGATATTAACTCAACATCACCTACTGAGTGTTGATAGTTTATCCTACATTTTCAAACTTGCACATCCAAAAGTCTTTTCACTCAAATTTTTGTTAGGTGTTGCGTTTCAGCACATTCAATCACTTCTTTCCAATTCTTCAACGACATTTTGACACCACTGGTCCGACACTGTTCAAGATTTCATTCATACATCCAATTGCAGTTGCAGTTTTTTATTTTGATTTCAGTCTTACCATCGGTGATGGTACATGGTACATTCAACATAACCACGTATTTGGGGGTTAGTGCAGATTTAACTGTACACGACAGTGTAATATGTAATTCTGAACAAGAAAGATCTTGGAGGGAGCATTCTTTATACCGAAAATCCATTTTTCAGAAATAACACAACAAGCTCAAAACAACAAGTGACAAGTGACCACAAAACATAGACTACAGCAACGTTGGAGAAGGAGAATACACCAAAGAAGAATTGACATTTTAAATTAGTGTCTCACAATGTTAGTGATGGGAGGATACATTTGCAATCAGTGGAATGCATTTGAACGGTTAAAAAATATGGACTGAATCGTTTTTACATTATCTCGATTGACAGACTGGATTATATGCTTTGTTTCTGTAGATATATTTTTTGTGGTATTGTTGCATAAAGTAGTTTGTTCACGAACCAGTTCCTAGAACTGAACGCAACTTAATGAAACGAACTAGAAAGCACATCACTATTTCAAGTAATCCAAGGAGGGACAAAATTGTCATTTCATCATACTAGTGATGGGAGAATCGAAAGCCTGAGATTCGCTTTGCTTCTGTGGCTCAGAGATATAGTGTTTTCTTCTGATAAAACTAGTGCAGTTTTCGTGTTTAAAATACTCTCTACCTTAAATACCTTTGATCCTGAAGTTGCTCCCAAAACAACATTAAACAACTCTCATGTCGTGTCGTGTGCAGTAATCTGTCAATGAAGCATATTTGTCGTTTTCCGTGTTACTATGATGAATCATCGCAAAAATAATAGTGAACCACGAGCAACTGGCACGGCTACATTCAAAGATGGAAATCGAAGCAGAAGACAGTAGACAACACCAGCCCCAGTTGCTTCAAGTTCTGTATGTTTCTACACTGAGTGAAAAACTAGTTCAAAATGCGCATCAAATAAAACATGAATATATAAATTGGTTCTGTTATAAGAATTTGGAATATGCACCAGTCCAACACTGGCTTGACTGAAAGAAAACGAGATTGAATAGCTTGGTAATATTTAACAGTTTAGACCAAACAAGACTGATTTCAGTAGCTTCTATTTTGGACACTTTCTCAGTTATAATCTCGTCTCACTTGAAGTTGCTTCACATGTCAGAGATTTTCCACTTTCCTCCGCGCCCCTGGAGCCTGTGGTTCTCGATACTTGCTTCCGAAAGATTTTCGACTCGCTTAACTGTTGGCTATGTTTATATATTTTCTGAAGATTTTCAAACCTTTCAAAGATTCTTCAGACCTTTGAATCCTCTAGAAATTCATCGATACCAATAAAACATTTTCATACAACACTTAAACCTGATTTCGACAGATGTTTCATGCGTGTCAGATGGAATTCCTATTTGACTGTTCCTTAGTTCCTTTTGGTACCTGAGAAAAATCACTTTCCCACTTGCAGTGTGCTGAGTTATCCAGTTATTTTCGTGCACTGATCAGTATGAATAAAATGGCCCATCACTATCCTAGTCGCGATTGAGTAACGTGTCATCTGAACAAAACAACACTGTTGCCAGACTTAGCGATTTTCTGTATGCTTTAGCGACTTTATACTCCACTTGTACAGTGGCGATTTCCAGCAACATTTTTGGCTATATTGGTAATTCCATTAAAGTTTGTCTTTTTTACACTTGGTGAACTCATTTTATGTGCCCATGTTTTAAATACCCATTTGAACGACTTGCATTAAGAAAACCAGACTATGGAGTCACACATTTATATTAAGTTCGATATAGCAACTATTATACAAATTGTGGGAGCACAAGTGCCACTTTTAATCCGAATCATTGGAGACATTTAAATAAATGTTTGAAAGAATGAGCTTCAAAATGTTTTCATAAAAACTCTGGTGAGGTTATCAGATGTGATTTTTTTGTTTACAATAATGCTGCGCACGTAACCTGTTTGGTCAAATTTGAACAGCTTTTTTACGACTTTATTACAACCATTAAATTCGGTCTAAGAAAACAACCGTCGCGCCGTCACTATAAAGGCACCTGCCTCTGGCAGCCACGTGCCATCTGCCATCGCACATACTTTCTTGTATTAATGGCTGGCCGATAGAAGGCGAGCTGTTCAACCTTTGCTCTTTTGACAGCCAGCTGGACGATAACATATTCGCCTATCCTTAAAACGCGATCAGATTACGGGAAAACAATAAATTGTTCTCGTATACCACTGGAAAGTGTCTGCTGGATTGGAATTACCCTAGATGTCCTGACAGAAACAGACAGCAGCGTTGGAAACAAAATTCCACGGTAATCCTTTGCATCACCTAACGGCTAATTTAAGTTCGATAAATACAGTTGGACTTCTATTCAGGGAGATTCACAAGTCGCAATCAAAAATGAAACCTCATACACAGGATCGGATTTTAAGAGGGGACTTCTGTGTAACATTTTTTCCTCGATGGTTTCATTAAAAATATAGGGGCAGTTGAAATTTAAAAATAATATATATATATATATATATATATATATATATATATATATATATATTCAAACCTTTAATGAACTAAAATTTCAACATTGAAAAGTCTTTACATAAAATTAACGTGCACCAGTGGCGGAGATACAGAGGATAGTGGCATTATTTTTCCAAATAAAAATAGTACGCTAGAATTAGATCTACATGAAGAGCCGAGAGACAATTAGTTTCAAAATAAAATAGAAGGCCTTGGTACTAACAACAAAATGATTGTTAGGCCTACTTTGGACCAGTTTTTAAACACTACAGAACAGGAATTTGCAAACAATTGAAGACCTCGGTCTAAGTAAGTTATGTAATTTTTATCAATGTTCTCTTTAACTATTAAAACTGTTTGAGCTAGTTTTTCCATTATTTCAAAATAATGTTCGGGGAAAAAGCCAGGTAAGTCCAAATTATTGACAAAATAAAATAATAATAAAAGTTTGGGTTCATGTTTTTATGTTGTTTCATATTAAGCAGCTTTTTTACTACCTTCTCTATGTTCTAAAATAAAATGGGTTACTTTTACATCTTCTCAAAACGAAATAGGTACTCAGTTTTTTTAATTTGACTTACCTGGTTTTTCTTCAATAACAGACACCTCCTCAACACCCCATATTCCTGAACCTAATTTAAGTAGAAAAGTTCATATGAACAACTGCCCTAAAAAGTCTGGTGTTCAAGATGCAGGGTATCGAAGCTTACAAAAATCAGCTTTTTATTAATGCATCAATCAACTATTTTTAATTTTGGCAATGTTGTTCATTGCAATAAGACGGTAAGTTAGCTCTAAGTAGACGATAACTGTGATTCCCAGGGGCGCCTCGGGGAGCAGTTTCACGAATAATATTGATAAGAAATGTACGTCATTTTTTCCGAAAACATATTTGAAGTCACAAGTGGATAAATGTGTCATGTAAAATTGCTTTTTTGCATTAAACCTTAAGGAGTGATTCTTTCATTCTGTGATTACTTTGTTACAAAAACAAGATGATAACAAACTAATTAAATTAAATATTTAGAATGTCAATAAAGAAAAAAGTCCCAATAAACAATGTTTAAAGTTAACTTTCTCATTACAATGATTCTGATGCATGACACTTTATCCACCTGTGTCTTAATTTTTCTTCTTGAGTAGCTAATGATATAACTATTTTTTCTGTTGGTACATCTTCGTATCATACTTGGTTTTCGAGTAATAAATAAAAACAACATACATGTAGACAAACTATTAAAATCAAATAAAGCTGTATATATATATATATATATATACAGGGTGGCCCATCCATGTGTGGACGGAATATAACTCATAAACAAATCTATTTATGACATGTTATACATGACATTTGAGGGCACATTACTAAAATATTGGCCATTATACAGGATGTCCCAATTTCGACCTATATATCAAAGTTGTGATCTTTCAAATGGAATGCCTCAAATTTTATTGCATATTTGGATAAACCAACTCAAAAGAAGAAGATTGATACAAACTATGGGGTTTTGGCAATTAGCTACTGAGATGTAAGGTGTTTTGTCTAGAAAAAACCCCCACTTCAGCAACCCCTCAGTCAGCCATTTTGAAATTTGGAGTGCTGAATTTTATATAAAAAAAAATTACACAACTCAGCTTTTATCTTATTTGTCACTTTTTCGAATTTTCATTTTTGCTCATACAGGGTGGAAAAAAATGCAAATTGTAGTTTTTCTCAAAAATTTCAAATGCATCACCCTGTATATTTGTGCAAATTTGGATTCAATTTTTCATCACTCTTGTTGTGGACTTCGTGTGTGATTTTTTTTCCTCTCCATCTTCGTTTCCTCAGGTTACACCCGTATCCGGATGTACGGGCATGTATATCTACTTTTGTAGTTACATATGTGCATTCATTTCGGGCCTTATGAAGCCAACCAGCAGAAATACGTATCGCTCGGGTTACCTATCCTATTTTCTGCTCGAATCCACTTTCCTTCTTTTTGCGGATTTTGCCCATTATTTTCCTATTTTTTGTTATATACCCTTCTCCGCATGATCATTTTTTCACTGTCTCTATATACAGGGTGACTTCGAAGTTGAGTCATTTATTTTAACAGTGAGTAGATCTGATCAAAAGAAATGTTTTTTTCCTTTACCATTTTTCTGGTAAAATTAAAGTAACAAAGATAGCCCTTTGGAAGTTTGAGTACCGCCCTGTCTCAATAATAATATTATGTGCTCGTGTTTGGCGACAACGGATATAATCCGCCTTATCGGTTCATCGCATCGGAAACAAAAAAGCGAAAGAATTTGGAACGATGTTTTGACAATTATTTCATTCAGTTGTATACAGTCAGTGTCAGTCGGTAGTGAATAGTGGTGTCTGTTGCGTGGCTCAAACGAAATAAAAAATGGCACATGTTTATGCGGATCGGTTTCCCAATCGAGTGCAACCAATCCCTCGTGCCTTTGTTAATGTAGTACAACGGGTTCGTGAATCAGGTGACTTAAGACCTTACATATGGACGGCATGCCGGTGCTCCAAGACCTCACGATCAAATACAGGTCCGCACTGAAATACTTGTCGGGAGGATACTTTATAAAACAAGGTAAACAATTTTTTTTTTATTTTCACACACATATTTTGGTTTATCTTCCTTCTACAATCATTATCTGAAAATTAATGACTCAACTTCAAAGTCATATATATATATATATATATATATATATATATATATATACCAAAGAGCCAGTATGGCTGGTAAACAACATCTTGAGAGATAGGAAATATGGACGCCGGCGGAATTCGAACCCGCTTCTCCTACATTCAGTGGAGCCGACCTAACCAATTAGTCAGCACCAACTTTTAGGCAAATTCAATCCTACCCGCGCTACTTTGTTCTTTCAAGCTGCCTGATGCCCCACCTTGCGGCGTTCAAGTGAAACAACTCGATTGGAATGGATCTTCAATCGCCTTCCGTTATCCCCACGCTGTCACGTTGGCATTTACCACGGTGTCACCAACCTGTATACGATTTTTCGGATCAATTTGTTCGAAGTTAAGACCATCAAAAACTGTACACGAAGTTGAAGGCAGGTCCAATATTGGTAATGTCCCAGGACACAACTGCTTCAGTGTTCGATTTTGATTAAAACTATCAAATCGAATAGAACCAAAAAGTAAGGCGAGAGACGACTTGAAAACCGAAGACGGAGGTAGAGCCGGGATTTATGGGACAAGGCCAAAAACTGAGATCTCTATAAGTCTAGATAATATCGCAACAATACTTCAGGCTGAAGTAGCGGCCACACAAGTTTGCACAAAATAGCTAATAAAGAATGAGGCATTAAGGTCATCGCAAACATCATCTAAACGGGAGTTCCCATCCAGGAAGGCGCGCTTCCCAAGGGGGCATAGACAGATGTCAAGGGAGGCGGAAAGAGTTTGCATTTTAGAAAGAAAAAAAAATAAACAAACAACATCAACAAATAACATTACAATGTAATGTTTAATTTACACGCATAAAATTAGAAATTAAGTATCATATTCACTTATTCTGTCAACCGCTGTTTCAAAACCCGGCGTTTTCAATCGCAGTTTATACAAGTTTCGACAAGGCACAACATGAAATCCGCGCGCACCGCTGCCGCGCTCCGCTTAACATTCATCAGAAAACAATTGTGTACCTACCAGACGCGAATGAGCATTCATTCCCACAAACTTGCGAAAAATTTGACGTATCGATGTACATGTTTTGTTGAGAAATCTGCTTGAGTGTGTCAAATTATAGTGTCTCACTGTTAAAAGGTAAGTTTGTGTATTTACAAACTTCAGTTACCATTTTTATTTAATTTACTAAATAGTTGATTGAGTGGAGACGCATTCACAGAACGGCCATTTTGACTTTTTTACCACATCACAATCAAACCAACGTGGCGAAATAATTTTGAAACGACGAACTTTAAGTACCTAATATTGATTCCAAATGTATTTAAAATTACTATTATAACGGCAACCTGCCTAGAAAAATATAAATCTCCCGGTGGCCAATATACTGTTGACATTACGTGATTAAGATAAAATAATTGGCATATAATTAGTAATTACATGTAGGTATTTTGCTTATTTATTAATTTATTACTTATTTGTTTTAATGTTATAGGTGCAAAATGGCAGCGAAAAAAAGAAAGTTTTCTTAAGATTGGATTTACCTTTATAGAAAGAGACAAGTTACAATTGCCTCAATGTGTGATATGTATGATAGTTTTAAGTAATGATAGCATGGGGCCCAACCGCATTGAAAGGCATTTGAAGCAACTACATCCACTCTGGTTTTGAAGACGAAAGAGTTTTCTTCTTTTAAAGCAGAATCACTCAAGCGGATGAGACTGGATAAATCGGGAAATTATTACACAGGTGTATCGCAGCATCTCAAAGCTTCATTTGAAAGAGCTTTTATAATAGCAAAGCAAAAGAAACATACTATCGATGAAGAATTAATAAAACCATGTGTCCTAAAAGCCACGCAGATAATTTTAGGAGAAGATGCAGGGCAAAAAATTAAGTCCACAGACATCGTTAATTGTGAACAGTTAATAGTTTATGATTGTTACATCGGTGGAGATATCATTCAAGAAAAGATTTTATACTCCCGATCTTTGACAGCAGGTACTACATCTGAAGATATATTTAATTCAACATCAAATTTTGTTGAAAAAAATCATTTGGATTGGAAGAAACTTATTGGACTTTGCACAGATGGCGCACCTGCAATACCAATATCCCACATGACAAGAAATCCATTTGTTGTCGATGTGGCACAAGAACCAGAAGAAGTTCAGGAAGATTTTCTGGAAATGAAGGCTGATTCGTACATGAAGTATGATTTCCACATTGGAGAAATTTTTGATCAAAAGATTGCCAGTTAATTCGGAGGTCTGGCAAGGCTACGGTTTCAGATAGCAGGAAGCACAAATCCAACAGCGGAAAGCTACATGCAAAGCCCTGTGTCAAGACTATGATGAAAGGTTCAAGGCTGGACACAGCGCTTTAGAAAGTGTATATGGGGTCACAATAGATCAATTTGGGTTCTTTTGTAATTTGTAATCTACGGTCCTCGATTGGTGGCACCGTGGTAAGTGCCCACGAGACGCGTGGTGCAACTGGAAAGCAATTGGAAATATCTTATTAATCCGTTTTTTCACTTGAACGCTGTCAAATGGGGCATCAAACAGCTTGAAGGAACAATGAAACGGTGACGTGGCTAGGATTCAATCTGCCTGTAGCAGTCGATCCTAGAAGTTGACTAATTGGTTAAGTCAACTTCAAGAAATGGAGGAGATGCGTGTTCGAATCCCGCTAGCGCCCATTTTTCCTTTCTCTCAAGTTGTTGTTTACTAAAATCAAATTAACTTTGAACGAACGAAGAATCAGTTTCAGCCACAAAAACAGTAGTTGATGTGAGGCTTTCGAGTTTTGCCATTAAACCTGTTCCTTAAACTACCTCGCATGTAGGTACACTATATAATAACATAATTAATTCAAAGTTTTAGAGGCACACATGTTAGAGCGTTATCATTTGGCACAGAATTTAACGTTCGCGCAGGAATTTCCAATTTCTTAGACCAAGTCAGCGCACAAAGCTAAAACGTTGAAAATATGATACTGAGGAAACTCGCGAGAGATAATTACGTACTGGTTGAATTGGAACTCATGTGGAACATCCCGGGAATCGTCATTATTGTTATTAGTCTATAAAATATGACAGGGAACTCGGACGGCAGATACCACGTAAAATTCATAATTGAAGTGACTGCTATAAAAGGGGTCAGAAATATTTAAAATGCTGCCAAGGCACCAGCACTGCTGCTAAGGTTACGTTAACAAGACGCGACGTTGCCGCGTTCAGATTTTGGCGGTTACGAATAGCTCGGTATTTATCAATTTTCACCAAATATGTTTGTGCGTAATTTTGCGAAGCAATATTGCAAGAATTATTGAGATACAGAACTGGCCGATACGACCGCTCCTTTGTCTCGATGGTGTCGAGATTGTGGAACAATCTACAAGAGGAAGCTTTTCCCAGTTCTACTAACCTTAGACAGTTCAAAAATCGTATTAACAAAATTTCTTTGGGATCACCATAGCAGCCGCGGTGTTCCGGCATTTAGGCTTCTGCCTGCGCGGCTGCTTCGATATAAAAAAATGCTCTCGTAATGTGGACCTGAATTCCAGGTTTGAAATTTTTATTTCCGGCTCGGCACCATTGATGTATCTAGCTATAGGTAAAACATTTTATAAGTACTACAATACTAAACTATACATTATTGACCAAAGTATAATTAGTTACACCTTAACGTACTACTGCGGTATCAAGATCATACATACCCAGGTGACATGTATCGACATAAATTTCGTATATCCTTAATTAATCCTATTTTAGTGTGTTTTAGGCTATTTTGGTGCATAAACTTCAAAATAAAAATGGCAGAAGTTTCCCGAATTTTACGGATTAGGTTCTGTACCTTATTTTTTTTTTGTAATTTTCAAATTAGAAGCTTTCATCAAAGAGTGCAGGAATTTTTCTGTATACATCGCTATGTATTTAATATACTAAGTGACATATAAATCCGAACACCCAGTTTAAATGGTTTTATTTTAATAAAATTTTGTATAAGTACTTAATGAAGCATAATAAGTAAATGATAAAAATTTCAAAATGATTACACTGCTTTAAAGCCCTTTGACCTTTAATAATGTGTGGATGCACCCTGATGTGCTACGCATTCTCCAACGCGCCTAGGCATGTTTCTGATCAGGTGGTCAATGTCCTCCTGTGGTATCTCATTCCAGGCAACCACCAACTCCTCTCGAAGTGCTTCTAGAGTCTGAGGAGGACGTTGCAAATTGAGCAATCTCCTACCCATCATATCCCACACGTGCTCAATTGGGGATAAGTCGGGAGATCTTGGTGGCCATGGTAACAATGTGACATCATTATGTTGAAAGAAGAACAAAAAACTGTGGATTCCTCCTTTCACCACGTCGCCTTCTAACCCTGGCACCACCATCATGCATGCCTAAACAAAATCGAGACTCGTCACTAAAGACAATACTGTTCCATTCCTGATCCCAGAGTGACCGTTGTCTGCACCACTCAAGGCGATTACGTCGGTGTTCTCGAGTTAAAGGGAGGACCCAGTGTGGCCGGTATGAAAACAAGCCAAAACTTCTCATTCGTCGGTAAACACTTCGCATTCCAATAGGTCTTCCGTGTTCTGCAAACCATTCATTTGCAATGGACTTGGTAGTGGAGAAACGGTCCCTTAAGGCCAATAATCTTAGGCGGCGATCTTCACGGTCTGTTGTTCTACGGCGGCGTCCAGTGCCCCTTGCTCTTTGCGTACGGCCTTCTCGAAGCCATGCCTGACAACACCTAACCACAGTGTCTACACTTCTTTGCACTCTAACTGCAATTGCCCGAAAAGAAAGTCCAGCTTCCCGAAGTCCCACTATACGGCCCCTATCAAACTCACTAAGTTGACGAAATCGTACAGGTCTCCGTACTCTAGGCATCGTAACCGATCATAAAGGATGTCAAGAACCAAAATCCGCCAACGTTGATTCTTTACTGCGGCTGAAATATTCATTTTTAGAGCGTTAGTGAATTAAAAAAAAGCAGTATAAAAACCGGAATGTCCAACTGATAAGGCTGAAAATTTTTTCACTTGTTTACAGTAAGATAAATACATTCACCAACTTTTATTAAAATAAAACCATTTAAACTGGGTGTTCGGATTTATATGTCACTTAGTATATCTCAATATAACATTCAATTCGATAAAAAAATCCAAAGAATTCCCAATTTCCAATACGGCTATTTTTTAGAATAACTTGGCAAATGAGCATTACACGAAGCACCGACTAGATGCACAAATAGGCCCAATATGAACCTATGATTAGACAATAAACATTGACAACGGGTTCAGGAATTCTGAAACTGGTATTGGTGGTGCCATCCAGCCTTAAAAAGCGCACAATATAATGCACAAAAAAGCATTTGTTGACCGAAATAATTGATAACATTGTTTTTTAGTCATCTCTACAAACACCATAAAATAACCAGATGAAAATGATTTAGAATACAGATCCAGGCAGTTTAAAAAAAGGGACATGCGACCTTAAGGAGACTCTTAAGTGCTACAGGTAGGCTGTGAACAACATTATCAGTCAATTAGATGGAATAGTTATCTCTGCAATTAGTTTCTGAGTAATTATTGTAGTTGGCACCGTTATACATAAGTATACTAAGTGACATATAAATCCGAACACCCAGTTCAAATGGTTTTATTTTAATAAAAGTTGGTGAATGTATTTATCTTACTGTAAATAACAAGTGAAAAATTTTCAGCCTTATCAGTTGGACATTCCGGTTTCTATACTGCTTTTTTTTAACTCACTAACGCTCTAAAAATGAACATTTCAGCCGCAGTAAAGAATCAACGTTGGCGGATTTTGGTTCTTGACATCCTTTACGATCGGTTACGATGCCTAGAGTACGGAGACCTGTACGATTTCGTCAACTTAGTGAGTTTGATAGGGGCCGTATAGTGGGACTTCGGGAAGCTGGACTTTCTTTTCGGGCCATTGCAGTTAGAGTGCAAAGAAGTCTAGACACTGTGGTTAGGTGTTGTCAGGCATGGCTTCGAGAAGGCCGTACGCAAAGAGCAAGGGGCACTGGACGCCGCCGTAGAACAACAGACCGTGAAGATCGCCGCCTAAGATTATTGGCCTCAAGGGACCGTTTCTCCACTACCAGGTCCATTGCAAATGAATGGTTTGCAGAACACGAAAGACCTATTGGTATGCGAAGTGTTTACCGACGAATGAGAAGTTTTGGCTTGTTTTCATACCGGCCACACTGGGTCCTCCCTTTAATTCGAGAACACCGACGTAATCGCCTTGAGTGGTGCAGACAACGGTCACTCTGGGATCAGGAATGGAACAGTATTGTCTTTAGTGACGAGTCTCGATTTTGTTTAGGCATGCACGATGGTCGTGCCAGGGTTAGAAGGCGACGTGGTGAAAGGAGGAATCCACAGTTTTTTGTTGAAAGACATGTTCATCACACTGTTGGAGTTATGGTTTGGGGTGCTATAGCTTATGGTTCCAGGACACCTTTAATCTTCATCAGAGATAACATGAACGCGCAGCGTTATATCCACGAAGTTCTAGAACACCATCTTTTACCCTATCTTGACACCCTGGCAGATCCAATTTTCCAACAAGATAATGCCCGACCACATGTTGCAAGAGTCACAATAGACTTCTTTCAACATAATGATGTCACATTGTTACCATGGCCACCAAGATCTCCCGACTTATCCCCAATTGAGCACGTGTGGGATATGATGGGTAGGAGATTGCTCAATTTGCAACGTCCTCCTCAGACTCTAGAAGCACTTCGAGAGGAGTTGGTGGTTGCCTGGAATGAGATACCACAGGAGGACATTGACCACCTGATCAGAAGCATGCCTAGGCGCGTTGGAGAATGCGTAGCACATGAGGGTGCATCCATACATTATTAAAGGTCAAAGGGCTTTAAAGCAGTGCAATCATTTTGAAATTTTTATAATTTACTTATTATGCTTCATTAAGTACTTATACAAAATTTTATTAAAATAAAACCATTTAAACTGGGTGTTCGGATTTATATGTCACTTAGTATACTAATGCTTATCTTGTACAGGTATCAATCTTTAAGTAATGCATGGTAATACAGGGGCAGAGTACAGTCATAATTTTCATAAAGCATGTAAAGCAAAATTCTACTCATCTAGGCCAACAAATTGAAAGCATACAACTGAGCAAACTAATTAAAAGCGACTAGACTCTTTACAAAGACTAAATGAATTGCATTAGTGTTATCTGTATTGTTTCAGATTATCAGGAAGCAATTCAGTGAAGCGACACACCTGTGTTTTGCAAAGAGTTCAATATCATCGACTTTGGATAAATCTATCTACATTTTCATGTAATACAATTTTTACACTAGTGTTAGAAAAAACATGCTTACAACATATGATTACTTGTTGAAAATAAATGTTTCTTGTTCATAGTACTTATTATTCTGAAACTTAGTCCCAAAAAAACTACTGAAAGAGATTTTACGCTTATTGGAGATATTTTATAAATCTACATTCATCAATATCGGAGGCATTATGTGTTGTGAGTCAGATATCGTTTAGGCCTCGGAACAGGTACACCATATTTCACGTGTATCCATTACGTTTTGTCGTGTACTGAGCCGAATAGTTGATCAGCAAGTCACATCTTTGTATTAGTCTGTAACGTTGGCAGAAATGAATGTGGTAAAACTCAGGATCGTATTCACAGACGGTGTTAACATATCTAGATACTTTTCGTGACTGCGAATTTTGACAATAAATCGTAGAATAATGTTTATTAGACAATTATTACAGTACATCTGAGACTTATTGATTAAACACAAATAATAAAAATGTAACAGGGTGTTATAGGTTTAAAATATTAACAATGAATATTTTGATAATATATAGTAGAAAACACCAACTTTGTCACTCTCTAATCAAATTTGCAGCATAAAAATAACACATGTTGCAATTACAGCATATCAACCTATTTTGATTTCAATGCAAAATAAGTCTATAACGCATAGGTGGCTGTGAAAAATAAAAGCCATGACAATTGTTTTTATTAATCACAGCTGTCAGAATACGTTTCAAATAGTTTTGGGTCGTTAAGGTTTTCAAAATTGGTAGAGGGAAGGTTATTAGTGAGAAAATTCGGTTACTGATAATTAATTTTTTTAATTCTGGGAAATCAAACTCAAAAATTGCAACTTTGTTAGACTTATCGCGGTACAGTGTGATAAATATTGTTAGAAGATATAACGTAACTGGTTCAGTTAATATTAAGCCACGATATGTAAAAAAAAGTAATATCACAAATGCCGACCGAAGAGCATTAAGAAGAATAATCGTGAAAAACAGGCGTGCCAATTATTTACAATTAGATGCTCTGTGGAGTGACGCTGTTGGAAGGAGAATTTCGAGGTCCACAACTCATAGAGAGGCCCACAAACTGGGATTTAGCACTTGCAAGGTAAGTTTTCTTATAAAAAAAAGTGAAGTAAAAACCCTAAAGTTGCACAACTTGTTAATAGGCCAAAGAAAAGCCACTATTAACTCCACTGCAAAAGAAAAATCGGCTTAGATGGGCTAAAGAACATAGACAATGGACACGTCAACAATGGTGTGCAATACAATGGATTGATGAGGCAAGATGGTGCAGCGTGCCATACCTCAAAAAAAACTATAAAATGGATGGAAAAAAATAATGTACCACTTTTGAAATGGGTTTCTAGCAGTCCAGATCTGTCACCTATTGAAACTTTGTGGCACAAGATGATAAAGGTTCTACGACAACATCCTGCTCGTACAATCACCGAACTGAGACATAAGCTTCAAGAAATATGGGATTGTTTTACACCAAATTTTTGCCAAAACTTGATTAACACTATGCGCCAAAGAATTTCAGCCGTAATAAAAAATAAAGGTGATGTTACCCAGTGGTAATCTTTCAATTGTTGCTTTGTTAACTTCGCGCATTTATTCGCACATTGTTTATTTGTTCAGATGTTCTATTAGTTATAGGTCTAAGTGATTTCAAATATGTTGTTTTGTTTTTACGACTAGAGTGTATCTAAAATGTTTTTGATAAAATAAATTGTTTTAGAAGTAAATAGTTTCGTCATGTTCAGTTTATAAAGGCATATTTTGGTACAAATCTTGAAGTGGGCCAACTGAAGTGGGAAGGGGCTCGTATGTTTGATTTGGAAACTTAAATTAATCCAAGTATTATAGGTAAATGTACGACGAAATCTACGATGTATGAAATATGTCTAATAGGTTCGCAGAATTACTAGGGATGGAAGCGTATAAATATATTAACGCCAAAAAAATTAATCAAAACGATCATGAGCCTCCGAAATGTCAAAAAAAGAAGTTTCAGTGATTTTTTTCGTGTTTGGCATCTAGCAAAACGAATGTCAATCAACTATTATGATCGCCGTGGCAAATGTCGATTAACTGATATTGCTTTGCCTAGCGCGTTCGTTCATAGTTTAAACGTCGGTGACATCAAGAAAAAACGACCATTTTTTCCGACTAGAACTACAAAGGCTTTGAACCAGATCATATTCACATTATTTATCATTTCAAACAACTTTTCTGCAATATTCGAACAGAAACTGGTTATATGGATTGGAATATTCCAGCCAAGTACGGAAATCCTTGGATTTAGTGACGTATCAAGATTTTGTGACACCTGGTTCGGAATTTCAACTTGACAACAACTCCCTGAGTCACCTCTACCAAGTATCCGGATACTAGCCCCTCCTGCTCTATCCAATCATACCTTAATATCTCCTTCCTGACTCGATTGTGCTATTTGCTCGCTGTGTACTCCACCCCCCACTTGAAGAAGACAAATTAATAAATGACTTAGCTACAATTGTAGTGATCGAATCTAAACTATAGCTAAAATCGGTCCGACGTGTTTTGCTACTCTTTGCTAGAAAAATACGCCCTAATCATGAGCATTCTTAGATCAATTATTTGACACCCCAACAGGGCTGGATCGCCCTCCTCGAACCCCCCTTTCTACGCCGCTGCGTGAATTATAAACGTTTTTAAGCACTACAATCACAGGTACCCTATTAATAACTGTCGAATTGACGTTGATTGTGGCTAGTTCCGTTCCACTGTGATAATTTCAAGACAACTAGATGTTCTGTCACACAACACTTGCAGCCAAAAGCACCGTGGCAACATGGGAATAATATCGTATTCCCTTGTCGACTGTTGGATAGGTTATGTTAAGGATCGTTGAACACATGTGAAGCAGGTGCTCCTCTACTACTGACTCGGTCAGGCCGAGTATACGTTTATGTTTTTTCGTTATTTTATTGGTAGTCCACCTGCTTTTCTCTTTCTCCTGTTCTGCTGCTGCTGATGGCCATTACCGGCCGAACGGCCGAAAGGGCCGTTATACGTTACTTCACGCGCTTATACTATAACGTGGAGGCTATTCCCACGCACGTACACGTTGATTGGTGGTAATGATAAGTATTACTAGACCATTTTAGTTGTTATAATTCCCCATGCTTGTCTGACCAATAAAACCACATGTATAGGCAGATTTTCTTAATTGTAGACATTTCAATTACAAAGGTGATCTTCTGCAGAGCAGTGACAATATATTTGATTTATCTGTCTCCCAGAAACCATTGTCTTTCTAATTCTTCCATGGGCTGCCCAACTAACAATTATCACTCCTATTAGAGTTGCAAGAATGATTATTCAGTATTCCTTACACAGCATTGTATACTGTAAGAACATTGGCAAAACCCTCTTAGAACAGCTGTACAAGCGGAATGGGCACACCTAATAGGACACTTCAGTCATTTAAGAGGTTGTATAAGGGATGCAGGTAACAGTTATACAACAAAAGTGTAAGCCTCTTGCAGCCGCTATAGGACATTTGCGTCAGTACAAGATTCAGTTTTTGTCAACTATACAACTATTCCGTTACGGGATTCTACTTTATTACAACCAAACTATTTCTTATGTATTGTATAGACGAAGAAGAATATATAACTAACACATTACAGTCATCTTGTTTACTTACATATCGGACATTGTGAATTTCATACACAAGTATATGATAAACGTCAACGCTGTGATGTAGGGCTATTGAATTACTTGCGCAGCAAATTTTATTGTGATTATCGTGAAAAGTAGTTACGCAATTTCTACAGGCTTTGTATTTGATTCATATTTTAATAATGATCAAAAGTATGTCTAGATTGTTAAGATGGAAAACTGAACTTATCTGCGTTAAATCTTCCACAAATCTTATATTTAGACACAGTTACACTAATGTTTATCACTTTATATCTGAAATTTCGAACCGAAAAATAATTATTTAATATTAAATAGAGGAATAAATGTTTGCCCAATATAGCGGGTGGTTGTGTATAATCATAACATCATCCATGTTGTCTTTAGTTTAGTAGAATATTTTGGTGTTGCCTGCAGGTGTTATACAACAATTTGACAAATGTCTGAAATGAAATACCGACAGAGTCGAATGATTTACCCAGAATTTGTACCAGATTTATATCTTCTGCTTGAACAGTTGATAAAACCTTTTGAACCAATATGCCTGCGTTGTTTGTCTTAAAACATTGGTTATGGCATTTTAACAAAAATATGACAGCAGAAGTCTAGATTATGGTGAAGTTGTATACCAACATATTTAGCAACAAATGTATGCCGAGCACCGCAAATTTTGTACTACAAAAGTTGTAATATTGTTGCATATGTACAGCCTTTAACAGTACTGAACAACAGTTGTATAAGTGCTTCCGTTGGGAGCAATTTGTTGGCTAAAGTAGTAAATTTGCACAGCAAAACAACAAGGCTCGGGTTTGTTTTATAAACGTTACCATGGATGCCCCAACACAACCATTTTGACTAACGTGCAAATATGCCGTATAAAATAGTTGTATAAACGTTTATGCAGCAGTTAAAAATTTGTCCTATAAGGTGTCGTGTGCTATAAGAATATTTTAAACACCTCATTTTAGAGCAAATCTGTTGCAGAAAGCAAATTTGCATTCCACACAACATTAAGCCAGCATTTTGGTGTTCAGGCAACGACAATATAGAGCTTTTATAGCTGAACGGTTCTTTTACCAAAAGCTTATAGCACTACTTTGCTAGTTGGGTGTGACCCAATTCGGTTGGATCTCCTTGAAGGAAAGATCCAATTGATATGCTCCAAAATAACTAATGGGCCATGAGTTTTTTATCCAGGTTTTTTGTCGTGATTTTGTTTTTGAGTCTCAAACTGATGTGTTTTATATTATTTTTCGCACGACAAACAACATTCCCTAGATGGTGGTGTTGTATTTCTGGCGTTTCAGATGCGGTCTGTTGCGACAACAGTTCTGGGTGGGGTTTAGCGTTTTTTGGAGGGATATCGGTGTTTTTGGGACGATAGACGAGGGAGACGCATCTGATACATTAAAAAACGACAGATATTCGCTTGTCGTTTTGAAAAGTTGGACCTCCTATTTTGGAAACGACAATGCCAACCCCCAAATTCATTATGTTACGCGGCTTTAAGACTATTATATAAGACAAATAGAAATGTGATAATGAAAAGAAAAAACAAATAAACTGTCACCTCGAAGACAGATAAATAATATGCTGTCATGGTACTGAAGACGATCAGCTTTGTGACTGAAACTATTACAGAAAAGAATATCTGTCAACACATGTGGTTTTCTAGGCCAGACAATATTGGTTTGATACTCTTTCGAAAAGATATTTTCAATGAAAGTCCAATCTTAGCAAACACAAATCATATGACTTTTAAAAAAGTTACATGAACCACGTGAAAGTGAGTTTAAGGGTGGATTTCACCAGGATTGTCAAATCAACAGTCCGTTATTCTCCACCTATAGGGTAACAGTCCGTCAAATACAGCGAATGAGCTTCAAGTACCAGTCAACAAATTTTAGTAACCAATAGCTATGAAATGTTGAAAACAAAATACTGTCAAAGTATGAGATGACATCTTGTCTTTTAAAAAAGTGTTCGATTTTTGAATGAAATTCATGTTTTTATTTAATATTGTCGATAGTTTATTCATGTTTATATTATTTTCTTCAATTGATATGCGATTTTACTGATTCAACATCACCTACCGTGTGTTTTTCCTATAAAAGTCTTGCAGATAGCCATTAAGCACCTACTTGATGACGCTCTACCAAAAATTTCATAGACATTCGTTCATTTACTTGCCGTTCATCAGTACCATTATAGCACCGTCGACTAATATTCCCACAAAACCATTCTGGATTTTTGATATCCAAAATATTTTTTGGTTGTACAGGAACTGAACTCCCCAACGAGTGACACATGTGTGGGTCCGTTAATCCTTGATCCCAGTGGAGTTAGCTCCCCCAACTGTTGAAATATACTCTACTATGCTTTATAAGACTATACGTGGAAATTTTCCCAAAATCGTTGCACAGTACTTGAAAAAATGCAAATGAGAATTTAAAATTATTTCCATGACGCCGCAAAATAGCTCCGTCGGTACCTCGGGTTATACATCTTGACAGTAGGAATGTTCGATAGGATCCTATATTTAGAAGTATCGATATTTTTGCTACCCAAACCCGATATTTTGGACCGATATTTTTATATACGACACTTGGCTCTATCGATAGCTTTCACGAATATCGTCATCTTTCGATCCCGACTGTGTCAGAAAGGGTGACTAACTTCAGATTACTTTTCTTCTTTTTTTCCTTCCGCCGGATATCGATAATTTTATTCCAAAATTTTAGAGTATCGATACTTCCTAAAACGATAAGAATCGATACATAACGATACTTTGGAACTAAACATCCCTTATCTTGACAGCTTGTCGTTCTTGTCAACTGGGCTGCAGGGTGTGGTGTTGCCTTTGCTACCTTACATTTTGCTAAAATCTTATGACAAATAAAAGCTTTTGTGAAATGATAAAAATTTGAAATTCTATGAAAGTTAAGTAAAGGATTATATTTGAAAAGTTATTTTGACAGTTCAACCTTCTAAATATAAATAAAATTCTATTCTGAATTTTCGAAAAAAGACTAAAAAAGTTTCGAATTTTCCTAAAAGCTCTGTCAAAAATATGTTAATAGAGAAGCTGAATTTTTTATTCTGCTTCAATTTTGAGGAATTCTAAAATAAACGAACATAAAAAAATCTGACGACTTCTTTACCAACTTTGGTTTATAGACAAAGAGGGCTACTATGGCAGAAACTTTTATGCCTGGTAAGGATTATAAACCATGCCCGCTGCTGTAAAAAAAAAGAAAAATCGGTCTTTGTCCATCGGGTTTAGGAAGCTCAATCAGAGGTTGAAACGTCTTTGTGTATGACAAAAGCTTCAACGTAGAGCCAAAAATGACTCACCACAGTTCACCAAACTTTAAAATTCGGCGTAACGCACGTACATTACCGTGCTCGTGTAATTAACGATTGTCAACGCAACAATGCTAATGAAATAATTCGAAGCTTTAAACATCCACTTCCGTCGCTCTCAACGAGATGGAATCTACAAGTTACTAGCCGGTAAGGTTTTCATTTTATCTCTCTATCTCTCTCTTTGATGATCCTGAAGCTCGTATACAGTGTGATACATCAAATATTAGTAATACTTCTAGAGCAGAAAGTGCATGAATGAATAACAAAAAATGGCGTGAAATAAGTAGACGCTGTTCGTAAAGGATCATGTTCGGCACAGGTTAGCCCTCCTACCCCTGAGAGAAATATTTGCGGGCGCACATAGCCGTTGCTATGATTAATGCCCCGTGAATGACTTTTGCAGCATTCAGCCCCCAGCAGCACGGAAGTGACTGCCGAATATGTCGCACGTATCGACACGTGACTGAAATGTATCTGATAGGGTCTGATATACCAACATCAAAAATTGGGATATATCGTCACTCACCACCTGAAACCCCTAACCCCCAATTTTGAACCCCATACAAAAATTTTTCGAAAATGATTGGTTGAGCGATTCTTACTTTTTTTGTTTTTGGCCTCTTTCTTCGCCGCCACTGGACAGATTTTCAAAAACTACAAAGCTTTTTCGTCCCTGGCGTAGTAATAAGCTTGTGTGGAAATTTCATACAAATCTGAATGGTACTTACGAGATTGGCGAGACACACAAACAGCATTCCTTAATATCCTTTGGTAGCCTATTAAATACTTTAGGTTCCAGTGTATCGGGAAATTTGATACCAACATTGTATTTAGCAAAAGCTACATTCAAATCATGCTGCTTGGTTTTCTAATATACTCATAAATCATAAAAAGGTAACTTTATTATCAAAAACACACTGACAGTTCATATAAAAACAATGAGGGAAGGGATACAATTTTTAATCACCTAAAAATATCTTTAAGCGAATTAAAATATCTTTAAACGAATTTAAACTGTCATCTCTAACCAAACATCTAATTGCTCTTTTTTTATTCAAAAAAACCTGCTGAGCGTTAGCTGTCAAACCCCAGAAACACAAAGCGTATCTTAATCTTGACATTATTTGGACATAGTAAATAGCAACTAACTGACTCTCCCAAACAACTGTTTTTAAATTTATGATTGCATATTTTTGGGAGTTTAATTTTAAGACTAGACGCTCACAATGGTCTTTAAAATTTATGTATTTTTAATTACTTATAGCTTTTATTGCTCAACCGATAATATTCCATTTATAGGCCAAAATCTTAAATTAGAAATATTACAAAAGTCTAACTTATAAAACTATCTAAGGCGCTCCCGCAGAACACATTTCAGCTCCGAAATAGAACATAAGAATATGTCACAAAACTTACAAATACTATTATATTTCAAACACATAACCCTTTCAGGTGATTTCAAAATCAAACTTGTGTTAGCACGACTGCAAAAGAAAGTAACATTACATCTCAACGATTGGACTCAGTATCTGGACACTAAGACTCCTGCTGATATACTCTACTTAGATTTTTCTAGGGCTTTCGATCGCGTACCACATAGAAGGCTTCTGTTTAAGTTGGAATGTATGGGAATAAGAGGCGAGTTGTTGTTGTGGATTAAGGCTTTTCTCACCGGGAGGACTTTCTCTGTGCGCGTCAGTGATAGCCAGTCTCACCTTCATCATGTAGCAAGTGGAGTTCCTCAAGGCTCTGTCTTGGGGCCAGTGCTGTTCCTTCTGTATACAAGTGACCTGCCCGCATTGACTTCCTCCACATGTTCAGCTTATGCCGACGACACCAAGATTTACAATACTGTCGTAAATTCTGCTATGCTTCAACGAGATCTTGATATTGTTTGTCAATGGTCGGTCAGTTGGCTTTTACCCTTAAATCTAACTAAGTGTTGTGTCCTTCACCTCGGGAAGACAAATCCGCGATTTACATACAAGATCTCTGACCACAACATCGAAGCAGTTTCCAGCCACACTGATCTGGGCGTTGTAGTCAACGATCGTCTTTCCTGGTCAGAGCATATTCACCACGTTACATCAAAAGCCAAGAAACTTCTATACATGCTGGAGAGGTCTTTCAAAGGATCCGATGTCAACACTTGCGCCTATATTTACAAGGCATTCGTGAGGCCAATTCTTGAATTCGCTGGCCCGGTATGGGACACTGTGCTTCTGCGCGATAGAAATCTCGTCGAATCAGTACAGCGTCGGGCTACTCGTATCCCTTTTGGAGCACGAAGACCAAGCTATGAAGATCGCCTTGAATTATTCAACCTGACCTCATTCTCTGAGCGAAGACTTCGTGGCGATCTTATAGTTACGTTCAGGATACTTGATGATTTGATGGGCACCAACCTCATGCATCTATACCGTCTGTCGCGCAGCAATCTACGCGGACACAGTTTCAAACTGCATAAGGAGCCATTTAAAACAACAGTCCGACAGTGGTTTCTTCCCAACCGCATATTCAACACCTGGAATAGTTTACCTGAAAGTGTGGTTGGTGCTACTTCAGTTAATAGCTTCAAAGTGCAGTATGATAGCTGGAGGAGTGTACAAACTTTCTGGCTATGAACTGTATTTTTTTATTTTTTTCTATTTGATGTATTTGTGTTACGTGTCCGTACACTATATTTAGTGCATGAGCTTATAGTACTGTGTACTCTGCTCATCTCAATTATCATAATAATAATAATAATAATCTTGAAGCGGATCTTGGCGTTAAAAACTGTAGTTGTGATAACAATTCCGAAGAAACTATGGTTCCATGCAAGAGTTTTAACAAAAACAAATAACAGATCTATGCTTCCTTCTCACATTCAAAGACGTCATTTTAAATCTGTCTAACAGAATTTGATAGTCCGACCCACTTTGAGGGTAGACTCTATCGCACTTAAAAGCTAGATATTTAAGAAACTTTTTTTAACATAATCTATCCTATTTATATAACAGTTATAGTAGGGATTCCATATTAGGGATGCATACTCTAACTTGGATCTTATATAAGCATAATACAAAGTTTTTAGTGCTGTCAAATCATTAATTAGTTTACATTTTCTGATGAGAAAACCTAAGGTCCTATTAGCATTATTCACAATATTATCTATATGACAATCACGAACAGTATCAACTTGAGTGACCTCAATTCCCCCAATACTGATGCATATCTATTTTATGTAGCTTTCGGGATAAAGTAATTACCTTGCATTAAGCAATATTCAAATGTAACCTGTTTAGCATACACCAATCTTCCAGACGGCAAAGTTGCGTTTGTAAATGCTCACAATCTCTTTCACTATTAATATTAACATACAGTTTCAAATCATCAGCAAATAACAGTTTACCACAATCAATATAATCACATACATCATTCACAAAGATCAGAAATAATAAGGGGCCCGGGTTAGAACCTTGTGGCACCCCAGGTGACGTAACCATTGTAAGAAACGTACAGCTGTCGATTCCACAAGCAAGACATTAATAACGATTTTGATTTGTCAGTAAAACCAAATGAACCCAGCTTAGCAATGGGCACCCCATGATCAAACTTATAGAAGGTTTTAGAAAAGTCAGTGTAAACTGCATCCAACTATCCCTGATTATCTAGGACGTTCGAGGCTAACTGAGTGAATACTGCCAAATTGGTGACAGTTGACTTACCACACATGAACCCATGCTGGAACTCCGATATTTGAATATAGCTGGAAAGGTAGATGCAGTTGTAAAGAATTATTTCAAATAACTTGGCAAAATTATTCAATATTGAAATCGATCTATTGTTCTCAATTGAATCATGGTCACCCGCTTTGTAAATAGAACAAACCCTGGTTTCCTTCCCTTTATCTGGGAATTTAGCTGTAGATGATATGAGATTAAAAATCACCAGAGCATCTACTATACCAAGCGCACAATCCTTGACCAGAAGAAGATGGGAGCTTATCTGGCCCTGAGGTCATCTTGGACTTCAGTTTTTTTGCTGCATCACATATTTTATTTTCAGTTATACTCTCCTGATTTAAGTTGGCAATACATTGGATGTTAGAAGATAGGTTTTCACCGCAATACGTATCAGATGGAAACTAAACTGTCTTAAAGAATTCAGCAAAAGCATTTACAACTGACTGAGGATCACCGAAATCATTATTCCGATGAGTCATATGACATGGAATCCGTGATGTTTTGTTCTTTTGATATACAAATGACCAGAAAGAAGCGGGGTTATTTCTCACCGACTCTTGAACTTCTTGCAACCTTCAATTGTGATTTGATGAGTGATCTTAGTCTAATGAACTCATTTCTGTAAAAACTGTTTTTAGTTAGTTTCCATTTACGATGGTTTCTTGCCTTATCTTTTATGTTCTTAATTATTGACGAATTATACCATCTTGAAAACTTCCGCTTGAAGTTTTTGAATAATGGTACATGCTTATCCATAAAACTTTTTGTATAACTCGTCGACTGCTTTATTAACATCCTGAAATGCTTTCAAAAATGACCAATCAATGATAGTTAACTCATCGTATAATGCAACAAAGTGGGCTTTTTTGAAATTATATATACTTTATCTGAAGTCACTTGAAACACTGTGAAATACCGGGTGCGTTTTATATATCTATATTTAACACGCTCTGTTGCTGCAAAAATCGCCAAATTTCGCAGCAAGATCAAAGGCAGTTTCACCGGTCCACGTGGAGTAAAGCACGCCTATGCGTGGACATAGAAAATGAGAAAGCGTGTATTTCAGAGCTCCGAAAAAGTGCAGGTGGCTACTGAAAATTGAAACAGTTTAGCCAGTGCCGTGTAGCGGTGAATAAACGTATTTTCTTTAGTCTGTTAGTGTTTTTTCATAGATTTTATTAGTTTGTGTGTTTTTGACTTTTGAATACTCAGTTTACTTGTTGATTTAATTGTTGTGTTGATTGTTCTTGTGTGTCCTAAATATGGCTCTTTGGAGAACTTGGGAAAATGCTCCAAGCCACGAGGAGATGGTTGATGAACCTGTGCAGGCAGAATTCTTTCATAAAGATTTAGAGGAACAGACCCAAAGAGTAATCCTAAATATGTATGATTGTCTGATAAACGAAAATCCAGATTCCTCGCAAAATCAAATTTTAAACAGAATCTGTATCCTGACAAAAATCATCTACCATTTATCGGGTTATAAAAAGGGGAGATGTAGTCAACCATTCCTTCCACAGAAAGCGCATAGGGCAAAAATTAAAAAGAATAGACGTGGGTTTTCAGGAAGATATTCGTCGTACAATATACGGATTTTATAAAGAAAATTTGGTGCCCACGTTGGAAATGTTATGGATAAATTAAAAGATTATCCTGAAGATTTTTATAATTACAAATGCTTAGACTCAGTGCACTGTATTGTAAAACTGTGTGGTTTTCAATACAAAAAATTAGATACAATAATGGTGATTATGAAGTCGTCTCGAATCGTTGAATTGCGCCAAGAATTTTTGCACAAAGTTAAAATCTATAGAGAGCAGAAAAGAAATCTGATTTACCTGGATGAAACGTGGAATGATACCCATGATGTTGTGCAGTACGGCTGGGTTGACGACAGCAACAAGTGCATTTTAAATGCACCATGCAACCGTGGAAAACGAATCATTATTCTCCATGCTGGCAGTGAAAATGGATTTATACCTAATGCCTTGCTGTTATCTGCCAAAAATATCAAAGAATCATGTGCCGACTATCATGAGGACATGACCTCCGACTTATTTGAAAAGTGGATAGAGCAGCAGTTAATACCAAACATTTCCCCAAATTCAGTGATTATTATGGACAATGCGCCATACCATTCCCGACAGAAAAACAAAATTCCGAATACAGGCACAAAAAACAAGACATTATTGATTTTATGAAGGATAAGGGAATGGAAATACCACAAAAATCATCCAAAGCCATATTATTGGATCTTATTAAAAGACAAAAATTTGAAAAAGAGTATGTTGTTGACAATCTGCTTCAGCAAAATGGCCATGAAGTATTACGTCTACCTCCCTATTACTGCATTTTTAACCAGATTGAGTTGGTCTGGGCTGCTTTAAAAAAAAAGTAAGAAAACATAATCAGACCCCTCAATTAAGTGAATCGCTATTGGCCACAATAAGAGATGCAGTATCTCATATTGCTGCCACAGATCTATGGAAGCAGTGTTCTAGGCATATTATTGAAAAAGAAAATGAATATTGTGTTTTGCCTCCTGTAAATCCCGTTGTAATTCCTCCACAAGATGACTCTTGCGACAGCTCCGAAGGCGAGGATGATATATAAATACCTATAATGTAAGTCTTTATATACCTTTTTATATACCTACCTGCTATGTAAATATTTGCCTATGTCAAACGTTGGAATTCTGTAATTTTTCCATTTCTTAACTTTCAGTCAACATAAATTAAACTCCCAATATAAGTATTTTTTATCCCAAATGGAAAAAATAAGAAGATAGTAAAATCCATTTATTGTGATATAAAAACATTATTATTATCGTTCTAAATAAATGACCGCACGCCTATGATACGTCATGAAATTACAAAGGACGCGCGACCAAAGGTTTTTATGCTATTTCAAGTGACTTCAGATAAAGTATACTTTAAAATGCTTATTGGTGCCAAATAATGGTTCCTGATGATTAATATGATAAGAGCAGGATGATGGTCATCAGGTTTCACTACAGGGATACACTCACTAGTGCATACAACATTACTCAATACTACAATTCAGTTTACGTCAAAATATAATCCGAGAAACTTTATACTTGAACTTAAACGGCTATTAATGAGCCTTTTACATTAACGATCAATGCTGCGATATCCGTATAGCTTTTGGGCGCACCTTCTGTTCTAGGAATATTGCCACTATTTTTTTGTTCTCTGTGTATACCCGCCCAGCTTTTTACTTCATTTCTCTCAACGACGATGCCTCGTGGAGGCACGCAGACTGGCTTGATGTTCAGGTACAATTTTATAGTCAGCTTATACGCAATATTACAGCATCGTATACGGACGAAGTAGAAAAAAATGTAATTAAAGCTAGATAATGAGATGACTAAAACCGTTGCGATACGCAAGATAGCACGAGACTGATGTAGAGGTAGAAATATACAACTATTGTACTTAACAGTTAATTAACTAAACATTTTTGGTACGATTTGTGACCACTCCATTACTTATGCCTGCCTATATAAATTCATTCAGAGTTTATCTGTTTTGGAACTTTCTTATTACCGCGTAATCTCAGTAAGCAATGCTGCGTCACTTTTAAAAAACGGAGTATTCGTAGCAAGTGATTATTTTTATATGCGCCTCAGGCAATTGCATTGCCACTGAAGACATTTTAACCAGTAGTACTAACTGCAATACAATTGTAAGCAAAAATATAGCTATTTATCCATATAATATAGTTTCTGGTCGTACTACTTGCAAACATAGGCAAATATATGAACCCGCCTCACTTAAAAGTAGGATCCTCTGTTGCTGGGTATTTAAGGACCACCCAGCAAAATAAATGTAATGCGGACTATCATCACGGTTTCAGAAACATCTCAAAAAACGTACGTATAATTAAAGTTCTGTGTGCTTTATACAATGCCGAAAATATACGGCGCCAAACCAGATGACAAGTTTGGAAAATTACCCAAGGATTTCGGTGTCAAATACAGATAATAATAGATCCGAGGCGTCCTTTTTTACCATCCCTAATTACTTCTTGGCTACCTCTTCTTACGGTACTGTCTCTCGTTCGTCTCCATAGGCGCCACAAAGGCTATAAAAATCGGCCAGAAGGTATTCCAATCGCAAGAAAATGATAAATAAGAGTGCTATACAGGGTGTTCCTTAATGATATGCGAATATTTAAGGGTATAAATCTACATGAAAAATTATTGTTAGTTTGCTTTATAAATTATGGTCCAAAAAAATTTCCTTACAAAAACTCGGGGGAAAAAATGGAAATTAATATTTTCAGAACCACTTCAGATATTTCACTGATATGCAGGGGATTATGAGCCCCAAGTTGCTTTTTGTCGCACAATGTTAGAAAGACACAGGGAAGATCCACGGTTCTTTGAAAAAATTTTATGGTCAGATGAGACCACATTATTTAAGAAAGATGGGTACATGAACCTGCATAACTTACATGAGTGGCACGTAGCAAACCCACATTTGATGAGAGAAGATAAATCTCAATATCGCTTCAAGATAAACCATTGGACAGGAATTTTAAATGGTGAAATAATCGGTCCGTTTGAGTTCCCAGAGACTTTGACTGCTAAGGTTTATTTGGATTTTTTGAAAAATCATGTACAAAATTTATTGGTGGACGTGCCACTGAGTATTTACAGGGACATGTGGTTTCAGCATGATGGCTGCCCAGCGCACTATGCACTCTCAGTGAGAGAGTATCTCGATCAAAACTGGCAGATGGATAGGGCGGTCTGGTACAATACCGTGGCCAGCCCGATCACCAGATTTGAATCCGTTAGATTTTTATTTACTGGGGAACTGTAAAAGAAAAAGTGTATTTCAAGCCGATTCAAAATGTAGCTAAGCTACGGCAAAGACTATTGGAAGCAGCTGAGTTTGTTAATAACCGTGGATTCGCTCGTTTAATAACCCGATCTTTTTTAAGAAGATGTCGAGCGTGTATTGCGGCTGAAGGAAAACAGTTTGAGCATTTGCTGTAAAGGTAAATCATCATCAGCAGCATTTTGACGCCCACTGTTGTGCAAACAGTTATCCTTAAGGGTCCTTGTGCGTTTTCATAATCGCTGTTTAATTAGGAAATTTTGAAAAATTTTCATCAGTTTTTCTTCAAATAAAAATTGTGCATAAGTTAACGAGTAATCTTCTAAGTGTTATACCATTTTGGAATCCTTATTAAATGCGCCAACTTTTAAGGTTACTTGCCAAACTCTCGTAGTACATTTTTTTCCAGTACAGCCAGTTAAAGTTGAGCAAAGTTTTACTTTGGAATACTTGGTTGGGAAATAAGTGGCAATTTTTCCTGAACGAGAAAAGTTGGCAGTAAGGTTGAGACACCAGTTTGCAGATGCATTATTCATCATTACATTGTAAAAATAAAATCCAAAAAAAGTTAATATTTGTAGTAACAGGAGTTGACAGACTGCAGTAGGGTGTGAAATTTTTATATTTTTTTCAAAGACCTATAATTTTCAAAACACATACATAAAATTTTTTTAAATATTTTTCTGATAGCTGTTAAGACTTTGCCTATCACCCGGTTTCGGCTTGACGTCGACTTCTGATGCACGAGTTATTTATGACCTTTCAACTTGTCTGTTGTGAACTTTTCAAAAGTGATAACTTTTTAAGGTATGTGTTCTGTCTATAATAATATACTTCATTAAGTTGTATCCACATGCAAATATAAATAGAACAACATTCCATATAATACTAAATTTATCATGTAAAATTGATAGAAAAAAATGTTCAGCAAATATTCCAAATATTTAAAAGAAAACGCTTTTCTACAAGGCGTTTCGTACCGGTAAGCAGATTTGTCACCCAGTGACGTCATGCGTAAAGGCGTCCGAAATTCGATCGCAGAGTGAGCATTTCGTCTAGTTATAGTATCACGTGGCGGCGAAGCTACGGGGAAAAATAAAAAACTAAAAACCATTATTCAGAAAGGTTGAAAATGGGGAGTTGGGGTTCTAGGGAGTTGTAAGTGCTACATTTTTGAAATGGAACGTATTATAATCATTAATCGTCGTATGGTTATGGTTGCACACATTATTAAAAAATGTTTGATCACGAGAACACTACGCACCTGTTGGGGCGCCCGCACGAAGTAGGCTCCTGCAGGCTTGGCCGAGGTTTCAGAATAATCGAGTTCCGTCTGAAAGCATCTGCTGCCATCTAAACCACTTCAATGGATATTCGAGAAAACGCTGGAATGTTTCTCGAGTCGTCGATAAGGGTATAAATACCCACATCACGGAAGATGCCAATCACAGTTAAGACTATTAACGTCAACATAGTTATACTAGACCTTAGACCGTAAGAACGGTAAAAACTTATTGAGTTTCGATTCCATTTGAGTCGTTTGAATAGGCGCATTCTTTCCTTTTCAAATTTTGAGATTAGGAAACCATGGCGAAGCTGTGGGAAGTACGGAGCCTAACTACGTGATGCCTTTTTTTTTTTTGGATGTTGTATAAAGTTCATCTCACAAAAACTTGTTACCCATTTCCGTCGGTCTGTTTATCTGAACGGTAATGTTTGGAACCTCGGTAACTTAAGAACAAGGACGAAACAGGTTTGTGGATTTTGGAAATCGGTGGCGGCAAAAAACCAAAAATTTCTCAACGTTCTTTCACTACATTCTTCAAGTTTCTAAAAATGTTACGTGGTGATTCAAAAAGTGATCCAAATTTTAAAAAAACCATAATTCATCATTCGATGTCAACCTTCTATATTAAACGAGAGCACTGTGTATAGGTGAATAATGACCAGCAGCACAAACTAGAATGTGTTCTTATTTTTCGGACAACCTAACAAGCAACACCAATATTCGAAATGGTAATTATCAATAAACATAAATCGCCAATGCCATTCCCACGGTATTAGCAGCAAACTGTGCTAGATACACTCTTTCATAAAATTTCGTCATTATTCATTCATAGTTGCACCTTTTAGCATATCGTAGTATCCGAACGTAAATCATCGAAAGCGCCATTTGAAAATAGGCTGTTATGCAACCACTCATTATGAAAACATAGAAACTGTATGAGCTGACACCAAGCATAAATTTAGCTTAGTGAACGAATTTTAAGCTTTACATTAAAATGTTACGTTTACCTAAAGAAAATAGTTGCTAATTAATAGTTTTCATGAAGTATGGATACTGTATGTGGTTCTCTAACGTGCAAATGGAAAGAAGGGTAATTTCACTGATCAATAGCCAAAAAATATCCTAAATAAAATCAACAAAATAGTATTACTATTTTTTTAATGTGCTAAAACTGGAATGAAACTTATTTTTTCAAAATTAGTTCAAGTTTTAGAGATACGGTAATTATATGTGTTCCTGCTGTGACAGTGTTAATATACTGTAATTCACAAGAATGCACGTGCTACATTTTTATATTCGGCAAGGAAAGATGATGTAATCGGCATGATTGTGTTACGTTATACATACGTGTACATTATATTGTTTTATATTAGCCATATTCCTCAGTTGGCTGACAGCGTTCATGCAAGATGTCTCGCAAGTGTGTAAACAATCCAGATCAGTTTTGCTACGTGTGTGGTGATGTGACTTTTGCGTCTCAGAGACGGTCTATTACTCCACTAATAACAAAGGCATATCAGCTTTATTTCGGTTGTAAACTAGGTGATCAAGACAAACAGTGGGCACCCCACATCTGCTGTAATACATGTGCTTCAAGTCTGAGGAGCTGGTTAAATGGCAAAAAACGGTCTATGCGCTTTGTTGTCCCAATGGTTTGGAGAGAGCCTACAAATCATATTAATGATTGTTACTTTTGCATGGTACCTTGTGTTGGACAAGCCACAGGTATGTCCAAGAAAAAAAATCTGTTATTAACTACCCAAACATACCATCTGCGATGAGACCTGTGCCTCACAGTGACGAAAATCCTATTCCATAACCGCCAGAATCCTACACTTGCGAATCAGAAAACGAATCAGATCATGGCGATCGAGTGATTCGTCAGGAAGAAGATGTGCCATCAACGTCAAGAGATCCTGATTTTATCCACCAACCGCACAAAATAACACAGTCAGAATTAAATGATCTTGTAAGAGATTTAGAACTTCCAAAATGTAAGGCAGAGTTACTTGGATCAAGACTGCAGCAGTGGAACTTGTTAGAAGACGATGTTTCGGTATGTGTTTTTCGTAAACGCCACAAAGACTTAGATCCATTTTTGGCGGCTTTAAATATAAACTATAACCCAGAAGAATGGAGATTGTTTATAGACAGTTCAGCATTGAGTTTAAAGGCAGTGTTATTGCATATTGGAAATATTTTACCATCTCTTCCTGTAGGGTATGCAGTTCACATGAAAGAATCATATGACAATATGAAGTACCTATTGACATGCATAAAATACGATGAGCACCAATGGCATATTTGTGGCGATTTGAAAGTTGTTGCACTTTTACTTGGGCTGCAGCTAGGCTACACAAAGTTTTGCTGTTTTTTGTGTGAATGGGACAGTCGGGCAAAGGCACTTCATTACACCTGACAAAACTGGCCTGTTCGTCAATTCCTAGTGCCAGGTCAAAAAAATGTACAGTAGTAGATTGGAAAAAAATTTTATTACCACCACTGCATATCAAGTTGGGCCTAATGAAAAACTTTGTCAAGGCATTAGATAGAGATGGGTCAGCTTTTCAATACCTGCGTCAGAAATTTCCAAGACTAAGTGAGGCAAAGGTTAAAGAAGGTATTTTTGTTGGGCCACAGATTCGAAATATTTTGAAGATACACAGTTTGAAAGCACTTTAACAGGTATTGAAAAAACTGCTTGGAATGATTTCCGTCTGGTGGTTACTAATTTCTTGGGAAATAGAAAAGCTGACAACTACAAAACCCTTGTCAAAAATATGCTGCCATCGTATCAAAAGATGGGCTGTAATATGTCTCTTAAGATACATTTCCTACACTCACACCTGGACTTTTTTCTGACAATTGCGGAGCCGTAAGTGATGAGCACGGCGAACTTTCTCATCAGGATATTTCAACAATGGAAAAAAGGTACCAGGGAAAGTTTAATCCTTCCATGCTTGCAGACTACTGTTGGATTCGTGGTAGAGATGCTCCAGAAACGATCCATAAAAGAACAGCAAAAAGACAGCACATATAGTGATTCTTATAAGTATATGAATCTTGTTACTTTTTTTAATATACCCTTAAAAATAAAAAGTTTTTTTTCTAAACCGTAACTAATTTTTTTATTTCATTGTCATTTTTGGATTCAGCGCCCCAAAATTAACAAAGAAGTGCACTTTTCCCACAAGATACAATTAAAAAACTAAAATTTGTTGTCCAGTGTTTATTCAATTAGTGTAGTTTTCCTACTTAAAAGCAAGTCTATGGCTTGACACAGGAAGATTGAATTATACAGTTAGCTGATGTACCATTTGAATTTTGTATGGGTGATACTTATTCTTTTCCAAAAGTCTCCATACAGTAGAAGGACAAATCTCACATACATTCGCGATGGAGGAAGTAGACTGTTGGGGATCTCACCAATTATTTGAAGTTGCTTTTCTTCCGGGATGGTCGGATGACCTGGGAGCTTTTTGTTGTTTACACTACCAGTAGCTGTAAATTTAGATACAAGTTCCCTTAAATATTTTCTACAGATAGGACGATTCGGGAAACGATCATTAAAAATCCTTTCTGACCCGTGAAAGTTACGCGTCGAACCATAAATAAAAATCGCTTCGATTTTTTCTTCCAATGGACGAAAATTGACCATTTTAAAAATAGTCCAAACAGTATCTAGCACTAAAACCGAAACCTAAATAAGAATATTTTAACTGTACAATGATGTTTGTTTCGTACTGGTATTCTTGTCACTGTCAACAAAAAATAACAAAACAAGTTTTTATCGCTGAAGCTGTGGATACGGCAGGGAATTACAATTATTTATAGAGAATGTACCACCATTTTGTAGTAGTTAAAGGTATTGACTTCATATTTTAGGGTTATTAAAGTACTCGTCATGAGCTTCAAAACGATGTGCCACAAGACCCCCGTTTTCATATAATTTTTTTACATTACATATCCTTTTCATCTGAATATTTCATGGTGTGTATAGAGATGATTACAAAGCATTTGTCTTTTGTTAAAAAATGCATTTTGTTGCGCATTTTTTCTTCAATCGTAACATGTTAACAAAGATCAGAACAACTCAAAATTCCACGTGGAGCGGGTGATTATTTTCGAAAAATCTTTCATTTTTTTGAAAGCTCATTTTGCAGCAAATTGGGTTTTCAAGAGAAGACTTTTTTAAAAGAGAAAGTGATAGGAAAAAAGTAATCACCCGCTCAAGTCTTCCATAAAAGTGAAATATTCTCATAGAATTTTAGAGCTGTACTATTATTTATGAACAAGTTACGATTGTGAATGCATTTTTTGGAAATTATTAGTTATATCAGTCGTCTCTATACACACCATGAATGAAATAATCAGACGAAAAGTATTGAGAAAACTCTTCCATAAAGGCTGTTGAAAAATTACATGCGACGTTGCTTCTATGTAAAATCCTTATAGACCACCCTGTATATCCCGAACAGATATTTTACTAATTACATTACATTCATTAATTTCCTTGTTTGCAAAATAACGGGTAATTGCTAATCTTCCAATTAAGTCCATTAATAGACGAAAGCCTGATAATTTTTAATTGATCGGCGTGTGGGAACCTATTGAGATATAAGTCAGTTGTGTTGTAAACAAAATAAAAGGGCAATAGAAAATGACCGTTGACTTGTTGACTGAACAACTTGAACAACCAAAAAAATATTTTACTGTGGAATTATGGATATCAAAATGGTTTTGTGGGAATATCAATCGACGGTGCTATAATGGTACTGATGAACGGCAAGTAAATGAATGAATGTTTGTAAACGAGCAATTTACGCCGCGCAATGGTTGCCGAATCATTATTTTGATAAAACGCGCGCACACAAAAAGCACGATCCGCTCCAGTGAAACACTCCATGGCGACTGAATTCCCAGACACTGAAGATACTGCCCCCACCTCGCCCGCGCCGCTCACGCTCACCCGTTAAATTTTATTCAAATTTGAAATTTCAAAGGACTTATGGACCACCCTGTATTATACATATCCCGATGTCCCGAAGTCAGTATTAAACTAAATAAATTGCTATCCTCAATGCTAATTTATATGGAAATATGGCTACAAGATACTTATAACATAACAAAATAAAGATTGGAAGTATGTAAGTCTAGGGAGTTGAATTTATAAAGGATTTGACAGCATGTTTGTAAATACTAACACTGATAGCATTCTTTATATGTATAGGAAGGCAGAGTTCCTCAATATTGTGTAGCGGTGTAAGCAGTGGCGAAGCGTCCATGTAACCACTTGGTTGTCGGTTGTTACCATTTTCATTTATGGATACACTTGGTAGTCCGTCGGGGACCGTCGATGCGGGCTCGTGTCTGATCGCGGTCGTCCGAGTGCGTGGGGCGCTGCGACTATTATGTGGGCTTGTTACCATTTTTTGATTTGATTACTCACTTCTCACTCGTTAGTAGCCGTTTTAGTTACTGGCTGTAGTGTGCGTGCAATTAAACATGGATGAGTGTCGCTGCGTAATCGATCAACTACTTGTATAATTTTTAAGAAAAAAAGGAGATCATTGGAAATGGAAGACTAACACCTGTTTTAGATAATTTTAAAAAGAAATAAAAAACGTAGTTTGATATTTTAAATTAACTTGGTATATGGAAACTCTTGGTTATGTGGTTGCAAAAAAACATATTGTATTGTTGGCGATGTCTTCTGTTTTATACAGAAAAAATGGGTGGACCAGCAGCGGAGTCAACGATTTAAATAGTTTGAGGGTTCTAAAGAAGAGACATGAAATTTCTCCGTTACATGTGAGATGTGTAGCCAATTTAATTTAGTTTGGCAAAAAAAGAATTGAAAGTTGTCTTAACCAAGCTTTTAGGCAGCACACTTCTAGATACCGCATGTTTTTTGACAAAACAGGAATCACCGTTCATTTTGGAGTGAAGGACTCCGACACTAAAGGAAATTACAGGGAATTGTTAACATTCATTGCCAAAAAAGATCAAAAATTTTCCGAACATCTAGAAACGTTGACTGTATTTTTCGGACGTCTTGGATTAGTCATAGCATAAGACGATCCAGACGCTCAGTCCAGGAATGTTTACCTTAATTTAAAAGTAGTTTAAATAAAATACCTAAAACAAGTAAAAACTTATATTTGGGAGGTTTAATAAGATTTTTCACATCTGGTTTTGGAAAAAATGTAGGAAAAGTCACGCTTCGCCACTGGGTGTATCATATACCTGGGAACATTGGAGATTATTATTATATATATTTATAGACCAGACGAGATAAATTCTAAGCCTCTCGTCCATACTGACCAATCAAGATTTCAAGAAAAATTCACTAAACCGGTCAAATTCCCGCAATGTATAAGCATACTTGGGGCAAGAATTTTGGATTTAACTGTTGGTTAATGCTAGCCAAAAAGCAATGTTACAATGTTCAGTTCGAGGTAAAATCAGAGAATTACATCAATCAAGCTTAGTCTGTATTGAAGCAGTATGTGTGCTTAGCATCTGATTTTTGCTTGAGCGGAACAAATTCTAGCTCCTTATCCATCCACCCAGGTTCTTGCAGGTTTTGTCTTGTGCAAGTCTGTGATTTTTATAGTAAAATTTAAATTTCCAGAAACTATCACTTCACGAGTAGATTTTTGAGCATTCAATACCAAATCATGACCCGTAGAATATGACTGTGTCTTTCTACTAGTACCAAGAGACAACTGTAAAGCACGATAATAATGATAATTTATGGATAAGGAGGAATTATCGATAAGGGACAGTAAGTAGCTGATTAGATTTTGGGTATCAGTATCAGCATGCAAGTCGAGTGTTCAACCGGATGTGGGCATATCTCAGGCCACTCATATTTTCGTTTCTTTCCATGACACTCTGCATTCTTCGACCGCTATACAAACCGGACGTAAAAATTACCTAACTAAATTTTTGATATGTTTGCTCTCCGAGTGACCTCATCTTTTGACCATTAATTCAATTAGTCGAATACTACGCTACGTTTACTTGTCCCACCTACAAATGTTCAAACAAGCCTGAACTTACGCAGCGCTGATGGCCAAGTCGCTCGTTCACAAGCAGACGCAGATTTTTTCGACTCTTCAAGTTCCAGATGGAACAAAGATTGCGACGAAAAAAAATTGAGATCGGGTCAAGAGGTATTTTGAAGATCTGCATCAGGAAAATGTATTTGTTAGGTAAAAGTCCCTTTACCGTGCTCCAGCATAACAAAATAAATTCGAGAGTGTTTTATTGTGAATATGCTAGAATAAATATATAGCCAGTTCCAACTATTTGTAACATTTTTATTTTAACAGGTAACATCTGTGACATTCATTTCGAACATACCTCGCTTGTTTACAAATCAATTCTGCAGATCACACTTAATAAATAATTTTATCGACTATTTGCTTCTGTTATTATATATAAGTCAATGTTATTCAGATCTGTTCTGTTCTAACACCAATTTTCGGTTAACGTATGGACAGGAAGTATTGGCAACCACTTTATTGGCCCATTCTTCTTGCTGGGACGACTTTACGGTCAGACTTACCTCAATTTTGTTCAACAACAGTTGCCTTTGCTGCTTGATAATGTTCCGTTAGTAATAAGAAACAATACGAGCCCCTTCCCACTTCAGTTGGCCCACTTCAAGATTTCTACCAAAATATGCCTTTATAAACTAAACTTGACGAAACTATTTACTTTTAAAACTTATTTTCTCAAAAACATTTTAGATACACCTTAGTCGTAAAAAATAAATATTTGAAATCACTTAGAGCTATAACTAATAGAACATCTGAACAAATAAACAATGTGCGAATAAATACGCGAAGTTAACAAAGCAACAATTGAAAGATTACCATTGGGCAACATCACCTTTATTTTTTATTACGGCTGAAATTCTTTGGGGCATAGTGTTAACCAAGTTTTGGAAAAAATTTGGTGTAAAACGATCTCATATTTCTTGAAGATTTTGTCTCAGTTCGGTGATTGTACGAGCAGGATGTTGTCGTAGAACCTTTTTCAGCTCGTGCCACAAAGTTTCAATAGGTGACAGATCTGAACTGCTAGAAACCCATTTCAAAAGTGGTACATTATTTTCTTCCATCCATTTTATAGCCTTTTTTGAGGTATGGCACGCTGCACCATCTTGCTGAAAAACAAACATTCTTCCATCACTGGTAAAAGCGATTCTTCTAAAATTGCCAAATATTTGTTTGTATCCACATTTCCATCAATAAAATGAAGTTTTCCTACTCCTTTTGATGACATACTGCCCCAGACCATAATGGATGCTGGAAATTTCACTTTTCTCTTCAGACAGTCAACATGGAATGCTTCATTTTTTTGCGAATAACTCTACTGCGACTGTCACCAACACAAACTTCGAATCGGGCCTCATCACTCCAGGTGTCCATTGTATATGTTCTTTAGCCCACCTAAGCCGATTTTTCTTTCGCAGTGGAGTTAATAGTGGGTTTTCTTTGGCCTATAAACAAGTTGTGCAATTTTAGGGTTTTTACTTCACTTTTTTTTTTAAGAAAACTTACGTTGCAAGTGCTAAATTCCAGCTTGTGGGCCTCTCTATGAGTTGTGGACCTCGAAATTCTCCTTCCAACAGCGTTACTCCCCAGAGCACTTAATTGTAAATAATTGGCACGCCTGGTTTTCACGATTATTCTTCTTAATGCTCTTCGGTCGGCATTTGTGATATTACTTTTTTTCACATATCGTGGCTTAATATTAACTGAACCAGTTACATTATATCTTTCCAGAATTAAAAATTTAGTTATCAGTAACCGACTTTTCTCACTAATAACCTTGCCTCTACCCATTTTGAAAACCTTAATTACCCAAAAGTATTTTAAACGTATTCTGACAGCTGTGATCAATAATGACAATTGTAATGGCTTTTATTTTTCACAGCCACCTATGCGTTATAGGCTTATTTTGCATTGAAATGAAAATAGGTTGATATGCTGTAATTGCAACATCTGTCATTTTTATGCTGCAAATTTGATTAGGGAGTGATAAAATTGGTGTTTTCTACCATGTATTATCAAAATATTCATTGTTAATATTTTAAACCAATAATACCCTGCTAGCTACATTTTTATAAGACAAAAAATAAGATTTCAATAGTTGGGCCAACTGAAGTGGGAAGGGGTCATATGTGGTACATGCATGATGGTGCACCAGCGCATTTCAGTGTAGCGGTTCGTAGTTATTTACAAACTGTTTATCCAAATCGTTGGACTGACCCAAGAATGGCCACCAAGGTCCCCAGACCACAACCGTTTAGATTGCCTTTTGTGGGGCTATCTTAAGACACTAGTGTACACAAGTCCCATTAACACTGTAGAGGAATTAAGAGAAATTATAGTTGCAGCTTGTGATAGAATAAAAAATACCCCAGAGATATTTCAACGAGTTCGCAATTCCATGAGAAGCAGGGCGGAAGCATGCATACTAAGTGAACACAATTTTTGTAATCATTTGGTTCGTTTTAATGTTATGGTTATGTTGTCAGTTGTTGTTGTTCATTACCCCTAATGAATTTAATTTTTACAATTAAATGAATAATGATTTTGCAATAGAACGGCTTTTATTTTTTTACTCAAAAATGGCGCACCGAAGGAAAACAATTCAAGAGAGCTCATTTGTTTTAAATTGAACGGGGAATTCCAAAATAATTTTTATTTGGCAAGAAACCATTGGCGTACCATTTATTTCTTAAAAAATATCGAAGTCAATACCCGTACGCACGACAATGTTAAAGCTAAAAATTATGTTTGCATTGAAAAATATGCAACTTTATCAACTTTCACTAAGTACTAAATATCAGTGAAATATCTGAAGCGGTTCTGAAAATATTAGTTAATTTCCATTTTTTTCCTAAAACTTCAACACCCCGAGTTTTTGTGAGGAAACATTTTTGGACCATAGTTTATAAAGCAAACTAACATTAATTTTTAATGTAGATTCACACCCAATATTCGCATACCATTAAGGAACACCCTGTATAACATTAGCTGTTTTTTTCTTCCTATGTCCGATTAGTTTTGAGCATTTCCTGTTAAACCCCCTGGAAATAAATGTCTATCTATCATCTTGCTAATCTTATTATTCTTGATCATACTGTCTCCTGCACTGTCTTGTCTAATGAAAGTATCCATTGTTTTCACACTCGGCATGAGTTAAGGAAAGTAGTTTTACAACCATAAAATTAAGCAAACTAAGCGGTAGCGCTTAACAGAAACCACTGACTCCGAAAAGAAATGAAATCGTATCCCAATGAACACATATTAATTCAAAGCATGTGACTTCTGAACCACTATACAGATTCATAAATTATAATATTACATATTACCATGATAAGAGCCCAGATGTTGAACGTTTTGTATTCATGAAGACTTCTTTATTAATTAAATATTAATGGCTCATTAGTATATCCATTAGCTTACTGTAAGGTTGATGGATATCTCATTTCAACTAAAGATTCAAATGTGTTAGACTTTGTGACAAATAGAGGCGAATGGAACGATATTTTCAAGGGCATAAGACATCCACTGGCTCACAAGCAACATTTATACGTTACATAGATATTTAACAATAATAATAATAATAATAATAATATTTATTTACTCAATGTACAAAGATAACAAACAATCTGAGTAAATAAATATAAAATCAAAACAGGTCCAATAGAAGGCATCGCCTGTACATGGACCAATAATAATTTAAGTTGAAACTGTAGAATGCAAATGACAAAAAAGGACAAAAATTAGCTACAGTAGATTATGTATTTAGTTGATGTTCGTATTTATGAGTTTATGAATTTCAGTTCTAGATATAGAATGTAGCCACTTTTTTAAATTTCTTTTGAAACAATTTCCGAAACGTAAATCTTTTAAGTCTTTAGGTATAATTTCATAAAATTTAGGTGCTAAATAGAGATATGATCGCTGCATTATAGATTTATGCGGTTGAGGAACTACTGTGCCACGAATTTTGTATCTGGTATAATGATTATGTTTAATTTTTTGGTCGGTGTTTACAAATTTATGGTAGTGAGTGATACTGTGTAAGAAATAAAGCTGTCTTATATCATACATTCGAACATCTGCATATAATTTTTCAGTGGGATAAAGTTTCGGTTTTTTAAATATCATTTTTAGAATACTTTTTTGAAAAACATCTAAATTATAGATATGTGAGGAACATGCAGCTCCCCATGCTAATATACCATATGTGAGATGAGGCTCAATCAGTGCATGGTATAATGTTTGAAGATATTTTTCTGTCAATATATTCTCAAGGTATTTAATTTTATAGGATACAAATCTAACTTTCTTTAAAATATAATTGACATGGATGTCCCATCGTAAGTGAGGATCCAAGACCACTCCAAGGTATTTTATGTTGGGCACTCTATTAATTTGCATTTTTTGATCATTAATATTGAAGGAGAAATTTGTGTAATTTGGCAGATGTCTAGCATAAGCTCCAAATGGTAAAAAATGTGTTTTAGAGTAGTTAATGCTTAATTTTCTACTGTTAAACCACCGAATAATTTTGATAAAATCATTTTCAATTACATTTTTCAGATCAGACCAGTCAGTGCCTTCATATAATATTGCAGTATCATCTGCAAAACTAGTTATTTTGCCAACACAATTATTTGGAAAATATCATTTAAATATATATTGAATAACAGCGGACCTAAGACAGTTCCTTGTGGGACACCACACTTAATATACATTTCTTTACTAAATGATCCTGATATCTGCACAGATTGTGGGCGATTTGACAAATAACTTTCGATCAGTGAGTACGCGTTTCCTCTGAAACCAATTCTCTCCAATGCTTCTAATAATGATTTGTGATTAACTGTGTCGAAAGCTTTCTTTAAATCAACAAAAATGCAGATTGAAGGGATTCTGTTATCAATATTTTGATATATTTGATTTACAATTTTAGTTATTGCGTCCGATGTAGCCTTCCCTTCTGTAAATCCATATTGATTTTCAATAATCCATCTATTGATTGATGCTATAGAATGAAACGTGCCATAAAGAGGTATTATCGACCTTGGATTTTGAAATTTGTAACACTGACGTCATTTTTTTTGCTTGCGTGAAACAAAAGAGAACTCATCCAAAGCGTTTTATTCCTTGCTAAGCAACTAACGCGCATTTTGCTAAAATTAAAAAAGTATGACACTATATCGCCAGAACGCACTAAAACGCAACACTTTTTTAATCATGGTCAAAAAGGGTGAAATGAGTTTTTATGGAAAATTGTTTTGTACGAAAATTGTGAAACCTTAATTACTAACCTACAAAGATTAATAACACTGAACAACAAATTTTAGTTTTTTAATTGTATCTTGTTCGAAAAGTGCACTTCTTTGTTAATTTTGGGGCGCTGAATCCAAAAATGACAATGAAATAATAAAATTAGTTGCGGTTTAGAAAAAATAACTTTTTATTTTTAAGGATATATTAAAAAAAGTAACAAGATTCATATACTTATAAGAATCACTATATGCGCTGTCTTTTTGCTGTTCTTTTATGGATCGTTTCTGGAGCATCTCTACCAAGAGTCCAACAGTAGTCTGCAAGCATGGAAGGATTCCACTTTCCCTGGTACCTTTTTTCCATTGTTGAAATATCCTGATGAAAACGTTCGCCGTGCTCATCACTTACGGCTCCGCAATTGTCAGGAAAAAAGTCCAGGTGTGAGTGTAGGGAATGTATCTTAAGAGACATATTACAGCCCATCTTTTGATACGATGTCAGCATATTTTTGACAAGGGTTTTATAGTTGTCAGCTAATTCTATTTCCCAAGAAATTAGTGACCACCAGACGGAAATCATTCCAAGCAGTTTTTTCAATACCTGTTAAAGTGTTTTCAAACTGTGCATCTTTCAAAATATTTCGAATCTGTGGCCCAACAAAAATACCTTCTTTAACCTTTGCCTCACTTAGTCTTGGAAATTTCTGACGCAGGTATTGAAAAGCTGACCCATCTCTATCTAATGCCTTGACAAAGTTTTTCATTAGGCCCAACTTGATATGCAGTGGTGGTAATAAAATTTTTTTCGAATCTACTAATGGCATATGCTGTACATTTTTTTGACCTGGCTCTAGGAATTGACGAACAGGCCAGTTTTGTCTGGTGAAATGAAGTGCCTTTGCCCGACTGTCCCATTCACACAAAAAACAGCAAAACTTTGTGTAGCCTAGCTGCAGCCCAAGTAAAAGTGCAACAACTTTCAAATCGCCACAAATATGCCATTGGTGCTCATCGTATTTTATGCATGTCAATAGGTACTTCATATTGTCATATGATTCTTTCATGTGAACTGCATACCCTACAGGAAGAGATGGTAAAATATTTCCAATATGCAATAACACTGCCTTTAAACTCAATGTTGAACTGTCTATAAACAATCTCCATTCTTCTGGGTTATAGTTTATATTTAAAGCCGCCAGTAAGCCGTTAATGTTACTGCAGAAAACCAAGTTATTCTCCACATTGAAAATGGTTCTAAGTCTTTGTGGCGTTTACGAAAAACACATACCGAAACATCGTCTTCTAACAAGTTCCATTGCTGCAGTCTTGATCCAAGTAACTCTGCCTTACATTTTGGAAGTTCTAAATCTCTTACAAGATCCTTTAATTCTGACTGTGTTATTTTGTGCGGTTGGTGGCATGACGTGCTCGGTATAAAATCAGGATCTCTTGACGTGGATGGCATATCTTCTTCCTGACGAATCACTCGATCGCCACGATCTGATTCGTTTTCTGATTCGCAGGTGTAGGATTCTGGGGGTTTTGGAATAGGATTTTCGTCATTGTGAGGCACAGGTCTCATCGCAGATGGTATGTTTGGGTAGTTAATAACCGATTTTTTTTTTCTTGGACATACCTGTGGCTTGTCCAACACATGGTACCATGCAAAAGTAACAATCATTAATATGATTTGTAGGCTCTCTCCAAACCATTGGGACAGCAAAGCGCATAGACCGTTTTTTGCCATTTAACCAGCTCCTCAGACTTGAAGCACATGTATTAAAGCAGATGTGGGGTGCCCACTGTTTGTCTTGATCACCTAGTTTACAACCGAAATAAAGCTGATATGCTTTTGTTATTAGTGGAGTAATAGACCGTCTCTGAGACGCAAAAGTCACATCACCACACACGTAACAAAACTGATCTGGATTGTTTACACACTTTCGAGACATCTTGCATGAACGGTGTCAGCCAACTGAGGAAAAAATGGCTAATATAAAACAATCTAATGTACACGTATGTATAACGTAACACAATCATGCCGATTACATCATCTTTCCTTGCCGAATATAAAAATGTAGCACGTGCATTCTTGTGAATTACAGTATATTAACACTGTCACAGCAGGAACACATATAATTACCGTATCTCTAAAACTTGAACTAATATTGAAAAAATAAGTTTCATTCCGGTTTTAGCACATTAAAAATAGTAATATTTTGTTGATTTTATTTAGGATATTTTTTGGCTGTTGATCAGTGTAATTTAACCAAAAAATAAGTGCAAAAAAATTATCGAATATAGATCGTTTCAAATTGCTTATATCTGATTCAAAAACGAACGGCACGGGAATTATGTAAAAAACCTATAAAATGTCAAAAAAAAATATAAAATGTCATCTTGCAGACTAGGTAGTTTTTAGGGTGCAAACAGTCATTATACGTTTGCTAACTAGGATCTTTGAGAGCGTCCATCTATGGAGGAATGACTCAACTACATGCATTGTTGGTTGCATATGTTTTGTGAAGCCGAGTAGTCTGCAGTTTTCATCTCTAAGAAGATGTGTATTGGTCTGCATATGTATAAAACCTGTGATATTTGCTGTGTAAAAGAATTACTACTGAATATGCTGCCAATGAAGCATATATATTTATATGTTGTCTTTCTGAAGGCAGATTATGTTCAAAGTTGTCAACTACGCTTTTTTGTGTTTTCAAAAACCTTGAGGAAGAAAAACCTACATAATGTCACAAAAAACCAATAAAATGGCAAAAAAATCGACATAATGTCACTTTTCAAGATACTTAATACCTGTGCGGATTTCAATGAAATATTATAATAATAACGCTACGGGCTTCGAAGGGTGCTTCAAGTTTGAAAATTATGAGTTAGAAAAAATATTTTTAAAAAAAGTTGTGTAGATTGGCGTTTCAATCATACACCTACAGAAATAACAAAAAAAAAAGAATATGGTGGTTACCAAATTCATCATCTAAAATATGCTGCTATGTCGAGAAACGCACAAAGCAATATTTTCATCTTTCTTGTCAGGAATTCAGGAATTTATCTGAATGCAAGTTTTACACCCACATACATTTTCAGCTGGTATTTCTTGATAAGATGATAAGGAATACGCAGAAATGCAATCTGTTTTATTTATAGAAGTTTTGCGAGCATGTAGCAAATTTTTCATATTTTCGGGGCACTGTTTGCCTGAATGCATTTCTTTTGATATGTTCTATTAATGTCAATATTTTTTCATTAACTTAATGAGCGCGTTCAACTTGAAGCGCTGCCGCGTTCCAGCAGTTTTTGCTACCACGCAAACAATCAAATTTGACAGCCAACTGAAAACTGCTCCCAAGTGGTAAAGCTTTTGACGACTACTGCTATACAGGATAAAAACGGTGCAGCGCTGTGAATGCACTTAATATTTTTCACTATATATACTATATTTTCGGTTTTAGAGGCACACCGTAGACATCTTTTTTTCTGCGCTGCCATTGGACCGATTTTCAAAAACTACAGTTTGCCTTTGTCATATAACGTTCACAAAACACAATATCTCGTTTTCGAAATTTTTCGCCCAGTAGCGTAGCAAGTAACAACAACAATTCAAGCTAGATTAAGCGCCATTTATAAGCCCCTTATACAGGGTGTTCCTTAATGACATGCGAATATTTAAGGGTTTGACTCTATATGAAAAATTAATGTTAGTTTGCGCACTCGTTGAAATATCCCTGGAGTGTTTTTTACTCCATCACAAGCTGCAACTATACTAAGTGACATATAAATCCGAACACCCAGTTTAAATGGTTTTATTTTAATAAAATTTTGTATAAATACTTAATGAAGCATAATAAGTAAATGATAAAAATTTCAAAATGATTGCACTGCTTTAAAGCCCTTTGACCTTTAATAATGTGTGGATGCACCCTGATGTGCTACGCATTCTCCAACGCGCCTAGGCATGCTTCTGATCAGGTGGTCAATGTCCTCCTGTGGTATCTCATTCCAGGCAACCACCAACTCCTCTCGAAGTGCTTCTAGAGTCTGAGGAGGACGTTGCAAATTGAGCAATGCCCCTCTCCATCATATCCCACACGTGTTCAATTGGGGATAAGTCGGGAGATCTTGGTGGCCATGGTAACAATGTGACATCATTATGTTGAAAGAAGTCTATTGTGACTCTTGCAACATGTGGTCGGGCATTATCTTGTTGGAAAGTTGGATCTGCCAGGGTGTCAAGATAGGGTAAAAGATGGGATTCTAGAACTTCGTGGATATAACGCTGCGCGTACATGTTACCTCTGATGAAGATTAAAGGTGACCTGGAAAAATAAGCTATAGCACCCCAAACCATAACTCCAACAGTGTGATGAACATGTCTTTCAACAAAAAACTGTGGATTCCTCCTTTCACCACGTCGCCTTCTAACCCTGGCACGACCATCCTGCATGCCTAAACAAAATCGAGACTCGCCACTAAAGACAATACTGTTCCATTCCTGATCCCAGAGTGACCGTTGTCTGCACCACTCAAGGCGATTACGTCGGTGTTCTCAAGTTAAAGGGAGGACCCAGTGTGGCCGGTATGAAAACAAGCCAAAACTTCTCATTCGTCGGTAAACACTTCGCATGCCAATAGGTCTTCTGTGTTCTGCAAACCATTCATTTGCAATGGACCTGGTAGTGGAGAAACGGTCCCTTAAGGCCAATAATCTTAGGTGGCGATCTTCACGGTCTGTTGTTATACGGCGGCGTCCAGTGCCCCTTGCTCTTTGCGTACGGCCTTCTCGAAGCCATGCCTGACAACACCTAACCACAGTGTCTACACTTCTTTGCACTCTAACTGCAATTGCCCGACAAGAAAGTCCAGCTTCCCGAAGTCCCACTATACGGCCCCTATCAAACTCGCTAAGTTGACGAAATCGTACAGGTCTCCGTACTCTAGGCATCGTAACCGATCGTAAAGGATGTCAAGAACCAAAATCCGCCAACGTTGATCCTTTACTGCGGTTGAAATATTCATTTTTAGAGCGTTAGTGAATTAATAAAAAGCAGTATAAAAACCGGAATATCCAACTGATAAGGCTGAAAATTTTTTCACTTGTTATTTACAGTAAGATAAATACATTCACCAACTTTTATTAAAATAAAACCATTAAAACTGGGTGTTCGGATTTATATGTCACTTAGTATATATTGCACAAGTTTTCTCATCTAATACAATCTTGGATACATCGTAGAGCATTTCAACTAATCAAAGAGTACAGCTCTAATTATACAACCTTTCATCTTTGGAATCAATTTTCAGAATGCCATGGAACAAATTGTGCATGTAGCATTTGTTCTCACTTCCTCGGAACCGCTACTTCTGGCTGGTATATAAAAAGCCGTCCTGTGCTATATTTAACCGTAAATACACGAAAAAAGTATCGTAAATTAAGCGTATATTCGAATCTCACTTCGTGTTGCTTCGGTTTCTATCTAATGTGCGCCACAGATGTTCGACTTTCCAGAGGGACGTGTGTGTATACAAAAGTGTGTGATGCGTAGACTTCTAAGCAGTGTTGTAGTCGCTCAATCATAGGCGAAGAGAAAACGTTAGAATAAGAGGGTTATCTTCCAATGTGAACAACACAAAACTTTATTTAGTAAACATATATTATCTTAAGTTTGGATTGGAAATATGCAATTTGACGTTTCTTCACACGATGTCATTTATTTAAGAATGGTGTCGCGTAAGTTACTCTACATGTCCTCCGCAACGCCGTCATTGTGTTGCCAAAAAGGCACGAAACAGCTTGGTTGTCTTTGGTTGGACGAAAGCATCGTGTTATGTGAGACCCTCTAACAAAAAAGTTACGCATATGCATGACAAAGAAATTAAACGGATCAAGTCCGTCAAACAGTTCCGTACAATTAGTCCATAACACATTTTCCTGTCCTACCCGTAGTACCGTCCATATGGCAACGTCGCGTCGCCTCTCCCAAATATCTGAAAGAATGATCGTCACACGCACACGCGACAAAGCGCCCAGTCATGCAGGTCACGTACAAACACCGGCACGCTGGCCGCAGCCGCAGGGACGCTTGTAGAAAAGATTTTTCTATCGTTTTACGTTTTAAGGCCAAATGTACGGGGCAATCCATGTGTGAAATATGTCTAATAGGTGCGTAGAATTATCGGGGTTGTAAGTTTATCAATATGCTGACTTCAAGAAATTGCGATAAAAACAACACTACAACCCCGACTGCCCAAATTTCAACTCCTAAGAAATTTTTCAAAAATGATCCGAACCGTCAAAAAAACAAATTTGAGCGATTTTTCGCCCAGTGGTGTAGGAAGTAAAAAAAGTAAAGAATCTAGCTTTTTGTACAAGTTTCCTCAAATTGGAGTATCTAAAAGTACCATTTGTACTTACAAAGACAAGAGAGTCATTATATTCGCGAGCGTTTACTGAAAGCTAAAACTCCTCAATAGAGTTAACGTTTCGTCTGGGGCACCGAAATAAACTAGATACAGAAACCTCCTCTCGACTATGAACATCATTAGAAAAATAGACTCGCATATAAATATTAGCCTTTCAAAATTTTCTATCCGCGAAAATGGCGTAATTACGACTAAAAATCTAGAGCTACTTTCCCAAAATGCCTTAAAATGGCCAAGAAACTGAACGAGATTAAAATAAAGCTTTATTCTTGGAACACTGACGACTACAATAGCATTAAGAATTACATCTATGTACACTCTTAAACTTCAGTAATTTACATTCATCAGGATTTCGTTGCCAAAAAGGTTTTGATTAGTTTTTACTTCTCACGCCTACTGACGAGAAAATTTTGTAATAGCGAAAAAGTTCGAAAATGATACACATACGTATATATATACTCGTATATATATATATATATACGTATATAAAATATATCCGCAAAAAGGAGGAAAGTGAATTCGAGCAGAAAATAGAATAGGCAACCCGAGCGATACGTATTTCTGCTGGTTGGCTTCAGAAACTACAATAGTAGATACACATGCCCATACATCCGGATACGGGCGTAACCTCAGGAAACGAAAATGGAGAGGAATAAAACAACACAACAAGAGCCAAGCTACACATTGTAGTACAAAATGGCTAAAAGTCCTCGAATTTTCAAGGAAACATCTATTGCCCATTATTTTCCTACTTTTTGTTATATACCTTTCTCCGCATGATCATTTTCATTTTGTAGATCCTTTGGGCTTGAAGTACCACAGGTTGTAGTTACATGCCTCCTTGAAAATTCAAGGCCTTCTAGCCATTTTATACTACAATGTGTAGGTTGGCTCTTGTTGTGGACTTCGTGTGTCGTTTTTTTTCTCTCCATCTTCGTTTCCTCAGGTTACACCCGTATCCGGATGTGTGGGCATGTGTATCTACTTTTGTAGTTTCATATGTACATTCATTTCGGGCCTGATGAAGCCAATCAGCAGAAATACGTATCGCTCGGGTTACCTATCCTATTTTCTGCTCGAATGCACTTTCCTTCTTTTTGCGGATTTTGCCCATTATTTTCCTATTTTCGTTATATACCTTTCTTTGCATGATAATTTTCTCTTTATATATACAGGGTGACTTCGAAGTTGAGTCATTTATTTTAACAGTGAGTAGATCTGATCAAAATAAATGTTTTTTTCCTTAAACATTTTTGTGGTAAAATTAAAGTAACAAAGTTATAGCCCTTTAGAAGTTTGAGTACCGCCCTGTCTCAATAATAATATTATGTGCTCGTGTTTGGCAACAACAGATATAATCCACCTTATCGGTTCATCGCATCGGAAACAAAAAAGCGAAAGAATTTGAAACGCTGATCACGATGTTTTTATTCAGTGTCAGTGGGTAACGCGTGAGTGAATAGTGGTCTTTGCTGCGTGGCTCAAACGAAATAAAAAATGGCACATGTTTATGCGGATCGGTTTCCCAATCGAGTGCAACCAACCCCTCGTGCCTTTGTTAATGTAGTACAACGGGCTCGTGAATCAGGTGACTCACGATCAAATACAGGTCCGCACTGAAATACTTGTCGGGAGGATACTTTATAAAACAAGGTAACATTCTTTTTTTAATTTTTTTTTATTTTTACCCATATATTTTGGTTTATCTTCCTTCTACAATCATTATCTGAAAATTAATGACTCAACTTCAAAGTCACCCTATATATATATATATTGGATCTTATACGCCATATACATCACGAAAAACCATGACACTCATTCCCGTCGGTCTGTCCGTCAGTCTGTCCGCTGATCTTTGGACCGCCTATAACTTGAAAAGTACTGCTAGGATTTGGATGAAGTTATCACACAAGGTTACTACTATGCCAAGGACGAAAAAGCTTTGTAGATCACCCTAACTTCGTTTTTGGCGTCTCAGAGACTGCTGTTCATTTTCAGAAAAAAAATGCAAGGGTTGAAAATCAACGATTGAGGGTTGTATGGGGTTGGACAAAAGGGACTTTTCATTTTGTTGGCGGCAGTACGAGTATATTTATATGTTTCCACACCAGGTAATTTCACTCGCCTATCAGTAAATATTTCTCATATTAAGGGTTTTAAATGCACTTATTACTTAGAGAAATATTCGTAGACGGGGCACGTGGTCGTTCGGGACGATGTGAGGAAACGGCGACTGTCATACGCTGAAATGCCTTGCGTCTGACAGGATCGCCCGTAGGGATGTTATAGTATCGTGGCTGACGCATATGTCGTGTTTCAATGGTATGGTCCAGCAGCGTTGCCAGCGTGTCGACACTTAGGGCAGGAAACAAACTAGCGTTAGCGTTATAAAATTGTATATGGACACGCCCAACAAACTTATTTCTAATTTATACAAAATCTTAAAGCGAAAACTTCAAAATAAATAAATGTCAACTGACAGTAAAGTAAGTAAAAAAACGCTTGTTCCCAAAGGTAACTTAATATTATTTTGTGTTTGTTAAAATTAAAGCCAATGAATTTTATGTCAAAACTTTTTGGACATACGTTACGAGTACCTTCTACCGATTATTCTCCTCTCCTTTTCTTCTTTTTAAACTGCCTATTAAGTTTTATCCATAAGCAGGCTCCTTTATAGAAAAGTTAAAAAGCGACGCCCATGGCACGAAGAGCTCCATTCACAGAAACAGCAGCCGAGCCGACACATTTCATTCAGGTTGGAAATAAATTACCGAAAAAATCGTGTTTGGACAAAGCAAAGGGTTAGGGGAGGATATATCAAAAGGAAATGGTAATTGTTGTGTCGTTAATAGAAACAAGGTATTTCAGGAACGGTTTCGTTACTTTTACGTAAAAATTATGTCCAAAAAAATATTTCTAGGCCTTTTTTAAATGCAGGATCTTTCCGTTGAAGCCAACACAAGAATACTGGAAATCTCTTAGACTTGAAAAATCCGGAAAATGTGCTCCTTATGCGTTATGTCCATAAAAACTAATAGGTTATAAAGGATCGACTATCTCTTGCAGGATTGTTATAAGGTCACGATAAATATCGCCATCGAATCACCAAAGTTTAGGCTAGCAATTTTTTGCGAAATCTCTGCCCTCAATGCGCTGGAGATTTTTGAGAGTAAACTTATGTACGGAATCGTAAGTAAGTGCAATTTAGGTCCATTGCATTCGCTTGTCAGAATCCGCAATCCCAACATGACAATCTCAGCATTCAGAAGCCGCATTCATATATCATTTATCGATTAATTATCCACGGGGACAAGAGGAATGTATCAACAGTTTCATGTTTCAGAAATGCGAATTGCAAAAGGTGTTTGAAAATACTTTTCATGTGGTTGTAACACGTCACCTGTTAAATTGTTATTTCGCGCGAAAACGTTCTATAAATCATTCGCACAATAATTAATTAGTTTGTCTTGACAGTACGTCCAATCGCTTATAATGTATATCTACAAGTACACGCAACATACCAACGGATATACATGAATTCAGGTGAAAATTTTCAGGTACCCAGCTGAGTAAGAGTAAATCGGTGGTGAACATGTCACTACCAACGAAATCAGACTAGGTAGAAGGATTTGTTATATTTAGAAGTATCGATACTTTTGCTTCCCATACCCGATATTTTGGATCGATATCTTTATATACGACACTTGGGTGTATCGATACATTTCACGAGTATCCTCATCTTTCGATCCGGACTGTGTCAGAAAGAGTGACTAACTTCAGATTACTTTTCTTCTTTGTTTCCTTCCGCTGGGTATAGGTAATTTTATTCCAATATTTTAGAGTATCGATACTTCCTAAAACAAGAAGAATCGATACATACTTTTCGTGGATCTAAACATCCCTAATCTTGACAGCTATTCTTGTCCACTGGGCTGCAGGGTGCGGTGTTGCCTTTACTATCTTACATTTTGCTAAAAATGTATGACTAATAAGAGCTTCAAATGAAATATTGACGAATATGAACGGATATGCATAGAATTTAGAATGTTAATTGATACTGCAAATTTCAGATTGTCTATGCATGGATTTGAACTGGATTTTTCACTTTAAAAGCAATTGATATCTCAGACGTGTTATAATAATAGAAATAATAAGAAAATATAACAATGGTTGGAGATATATTTTCATAAATAGGTATTTTTGAATCTGACTTATAATATCTAGAAGATGAATAATAGATGGAAGCGGATACTTTTACAAATATCGAAGTTTTAGGACCCAGAAATGCAGAATGTGCTGTTTGTTTACATTTGGTGTAGATTTCTATATCATAAATTGGCAAAAATTGTTTTTAATGTAACAACAGGTGATGAACCAGTTGGAATACGTTGTATATCCTTTTTTTTGCAAAACAACAAAAATCGGTACATTTCTACAGGTACGTACCCTGTACGTGATATACAGACAAAACTAGACAAAGAGATAATATTACATCTATAATGTAACCCTTATTTATAAGGCAACCGTTTTTTCACGACTTTATTCAACATTTCAATAGAAATCACTGATATGCAGAGAGCTTTGACAGCTTCTGTCAAACTGCATTTCGATAAGGTCCTTTCCTATTAATCCAACTGACCGTCAAATATTAATGTTCGTGAAATTGGCCCTTAGTCTGTTTATTCTCATTGTCTGTAGTGCATGACGTAAGTCAATTTTCAGACAGTTCTGTCATTAAATTCACCCTCGACCACTGTAGTAGGATTGACATTGAGTCTTCGGTATCCGGGGCGCATTTTTGTCGTATATGTTGAGATACTAATTCTGATCTCCTTAATAACACCAGTACCGTATTCCGAGGTAAAATCTCTCAAAAAACGACCACACGTAGCACGCTTGGTAGTACCGAAAATTGACCATACGCAAAGCGTGCTCAGCGTCCCTAACGAAAGCCCGAATGCAACAGAGAATTCCATAACTTAGGAGAATAATTTCCAGTTATACGCTAACATTTTAGTGCTGTTCCAGTTTCGTACGGTCAGGTTTTTAAGCATTCTGTGATTGCTTCCTAAATAATATGGGAAATACCATCAATACGACGAAAATCAAGGATTTATAAGCTTTCGAGCCAAATATTTTAAAATCTCAGATGAGGCCGGATTTTTGATCGAACCGGTTTTGAGAGAATTGAAATAATACGAAATCATGTTATTTTCTCTTAAAAGACCTCGTAAACGTTTATATGGATTCCTTCAAAAACTACAAGTAGGCGCCTTGAGTCAATGAGAAAATTCAGATATTTTTTTTAATTGACACTAAACGCAAGCAATAAAAAACCCAACCTTCCATTTCTGGCTCATAATACGGGAATTTTCCGATAACATTTCTGTACCTAAACCAAATTCACAAATAGTTTAACAAAATACGAGTCGTTATTTCAATTTCTGAGAAAAGTATTCTACAACATATAGACAAAAAAGAATTATAATTACATGTTGACAACAAAGAATTATCAGACCTGTGTTTCGCTAACCTTTTTTAGAATGGCTTAAGGAATCACTTGTTGAAGTTTGACTAGGTAATAGGAACTTTCTTAATACCCTGTACAATATTGCTCAAAGCTCGCAAAAAGACGCAAAAGGCAGTTTTGGTTGGTTTAATAAGTATTAGCGACTTTCCGATCTCTACAGGGTGTTTCAGTTTATTGTTGCATAACTTTAAGATTCGATAGAACTTTTAAAATTAATGCATAAAGTATATATAAAAATGCGTGGCTTCCGAAATACAGGGTGTTTAAATTTACTTTCTAAAATAGCTTTTTTTTTAAATATTTCGAACAATATTTGATATATAACAGTGAAAATTGGTATACAAGCGTTTTGTGATACGACAAAACGAACCATGGGCATAGTTTTACTGTAGCCGCTAGAGGGCGCTCTCTACTGTACCTGTAGTGTATTAAAATTACCGAAAAATTTTTCTTAGTGCAATTTTTTGCTTTTTGAATAAAAAAACTGATTCTTCACACTTTTCAACATAAAAAAGCTCTCTTGTGAATTTTCGTTACAGTTAGCCGTTTTTGAGATATTTCGATTTTTAAGGTTCGATGCATTTTTAATTATCTATGATAAAATGACGTTAAAAAGTCAGTATCTCGATAATTTTTAGAAGTAGGCTGTGCCTGCAAATATTTTTGAAATTGAAAGCAGAATAAGGTTAAACGTCAATTAGTTGACAGTTAGTTTTGTTGTCTGTTGAAACCTGAAACGTTTTTTTGCAATTGTGAATGCACGAAATTTAGTTTCTTTTGCCATTTTTATTCTCCAATCAAGAGTTAGCGGATATTCATTTTGTGTATGGCTTTGTAAATGGAAACGCAGCAGAAGGAGCCAGAGAACACGCACGAAGATTTCCAAACAGACGACATCCAACTCGCTCAGTATTTGTAAGAGTGCATCGCCAAATAATTGAAAATGGTTTTGGAAATCCCCAAAGGGATCAAAACATAAATGTTCGTCAGCGCAGATTTACCCGTATGATTCTGTGTGAGTTTGATAGAGATCCGACCACAAATGTTAGGAGAGTTTCTGGTGCCTTGGGAATTTCAGCAAGCCATGTTCACCGTGTTCTTAGAAATGACCATAGACGTCCTTACCATTTGCAACCTGAGCAAGGACTACAGCCAGGGGACGGAGAACGAAGAATCACATCTTGTCAGTGGATTCTTGATAGAACTGATAGAACTGATAATAAAGGGATTTTTGAAGTAACGTTTTATGGACCGATGAGTCATGCTTCACTAGACGTGGAGTGGTAAATTTTCATAATCAACATACTTGGTCGCATGAAAATCCGCATGAATTTAGTGTGAACGTGTGGATTGGGATCTACCGTAATCGACTATTTGGACCCTACCTTTTGCCTGTAAGGTTAAATGCTGCGACCTTCTTGGAATTTTTAAAGGCTGAACATGCAAATATGTGGGATGATGTTATGATAGATTTAAGAAGATTGGTCTGGTTCCAGTTTGATGGTTGTCCAGCTCATTATTCGAGAATAGTTAGAAACTGGCTGGACGAAAATTATCCAGAAAGATGGATCGGCCGTGGAGGACCAGTCGCCTGGCCTCCACGATCCCCTGGCCTAAATCCATTAGATTTCTTTGTGTGGGGATTTCTAAAAGGAAAAGTGTACCAGACTCCCGTAACCACAAGAGATATGCTAATACACAGAATCAGGAATGCATGTGATGAAATAAGGCCTTATTTGAATAATGCTATACCACGTTCGATCATTCGTAGATGTGAATTGTGTATTGAACAATTGGGTTTACATTTCGAGCAACTACTTTAGATTTTGTATGTTTGTCCTAACTATCAAATAGCATTTTAGTTGTAAATAATTAATTTAATTTGTTAAAAATAATATTGGAAAATTAAACAAATTAATAATCTGTTTTTTTTTGTGTTTATTTGGAGTTAGGAATTATTGCTGTGTTTAAAAACACAATCCAAAAGATCATCTTAATTACTTGTAATGCCCCAATCGAAAATGTAAAAAAAAAATATTTTCCCATAAATAAATAAAAATACATCGAACCTTAAAAATCGAAATATCTCGAAAACGGCTAACTATAACGAAAACTCACAGGAGAGCTTTTTTATGTTGAAAAGTGCGAAGAATCATTTTTTTTATTCAAAAAGCAAAAAATTGTACTAAGAAAATTTTTTCGGTCATTTTAATACACTACAGGTACAGTAGAGAGCGCCCTCTAGCAGCTACAGTAAAACTATGCCCATGGTCGTACCAAAAAACCCTTGTATAGCAATTTTCACTGTTATACATCGAATATTGTTCGAAATATTTAAAAAAGTATTTTAGAAAGTAAATTTAAACACCCGGTATTTCGGAAGCCACGCATTTTTCGACCCATGTTTATATAGACTTTATGCATTAATTTTAAAAGTTCTATCGAATCTTCAAGTTATGCAACAATAATCTGAAACACCCTGTATAAGCAGTAATACCTTTTTTGATTGACGTGTCTGAATAGACCTGAGGTTTGGGACATTTTCTTTGCCTTACTCATAAAACCTAAGCCCGACGAATAAACTCATTTGACTGCCATTCATGCTCCGTACGATGTCAGAAGAGTATCAGTGTTGCCAAATGGGCCGTTGACGTATTTATAGAAACATCAGGTCAGTGTATAAGATGTAACATGTGTGCAGCCTGCCTGGCATCGGATACTCTGCGTTCTTGAATGACGTTTTTATTTTGTCTAAAAGTTGTAGGAATGCTACAACAGTGGTCGCTGGTGCCTTTACTGTGTCAGTAATTTATTAAGTATTTTGTCAATGGTCGCGGCATGGGTATTGTTTATACACATTCATATCAGATGAAGAATAGTTAAAACAATTCTCCAAAGGGTTGAATGCACTATATTTTACTTCCCACGCCTGCTGTGAATCATTTCTGTCGATCTGTTTGTCTGGCCAGTCTATAACTTGGAAAGTACCCCTCGGGTTTTGATGAATTGACGTTTCAGAGGCCCTAGATCATTTTCGGAAAAAAATGTGTAGGTCTAAAAATTGGGGGTTAGAGGTTGCAATGGTTTTGGTATATCTCAATAATTTTTTGACGTTGGCAGTCGCTTCCGTGCTGTTATGGGCTGTATAGGTCAATATCGTCATCCACGCAGGATTCGTCATAGCAACGATCATGTGCGCCTTCAAGATTTTCTCTCGGGTGGAGAAGAAGTCATTTAATTATCCGTTATAAAAGTTCGTAGCTAACTTTTTTGTCTGAAGGGCTAACTTGTGGCTTTACGAAGTGATAACAGCGTTGCGTGAGAAGTATAGACTAAACGACATTTTTTTTAATTGGGAAAGAGACAGTGAACAAGATATTGGATATACAAATTTAATCAACTGAATCTAGTGTTGATATTCGCTCAGTGAGAGTTGATAATTCCGATGGAGAGCTCCAAGGTCACTGCTTTTATTTCCAACAAACCTAACTAAGAGCCGTCTCGACAGACAAGACGTCCTATTGAAAAACCGCAGTCAAATCGGTTCACCCGTTTGGGAGCTTTTCCGACAAGGGTTAAAAATCATAAAATATGAACTTTTGAACTGGGTTTTTCAAAAAAAAAAACCGATATAGTAATCCACAAATCAACCGTTTTTATCTGATACCTCATATGAGCGTATTCACTTAGTTTGTGTTGCTCAGCCATAGGCGCCCGAAGTGAAGGGGGGTCACCCCATCCTACAGAATCATAATATTTCTAAAAAATTGCATATTTACTATAAATGAGGATTTTTAGGATATACCCCTGAGAACATTTCATCAGCAAAGCTTTTTTGGGGGCTCGAAATGGTATCTCTTACCGATGAATACCTCCCTTTACATAACCTTCAAACAGATGAACCGATTTTCATCAAACATGGCCAGGAAGGAATCATCTCGACACACTCAAATACCACCGGGGGTTAAAACTGATATTAGATAATGACATAATCGTTTCAATGTTATATACTATATATACTAAGTGACATATAAATCCGAACACCCAGTTTAAATGGTTTTATTTTAATAAAATTTTGTATAAGTATTTAATGAAGCATAATAAGTAAATGATAAAAATTTCAAAATGATTGCACTGCTTTAAAGCCCTTTGACCTTTAATAATGTGTGGATGCATCCTGATGTGCTACGCATTCTCCAACGCGCCTAGGCATGCTTCTGATCAGGTGGTCAATGTCCTCCTGTGGTATCTCATTCCAGGCAACCACCAACTCCTCTCGAAGTGCTTCTAGAGTCTGAGGAGGACGTTGCAAATTGAGCAATCTCCTACCCATCATATCAAACACGTGCTCAATTGGGGATAAGTCGGGAGATCTTGGTGGCCATGGTAACAATGTGACATCATTATGATGGAAGAAGTCTATTGTGACGCTTGCAACATGTGTTCGGGCATTATCTTGTTGGAAAGTTGGATCTGCCAGGGTGTCAAGATAGGGTAAAAGATGGGGTTCTAGAACTTCGTGGATATAACGCTGCGCGTTCATGTTACCTCTGATGAAGATTAAAGGTGACCTGGAACCAAAAGCTATAGCACCCCAAACCATAACTCCAACAGTGTGATGAACATGTCTTTCAACAAAAAACTGTGGATTCCTCCTTTCACCACGTCGCCTTCTAACCCTGGCACGACCATCGTGCATGCCTAAGCAAAATCGAGACTCGTCACTAAAGACAATACTGTTCCATTCCTGATCCCAGAGTGACCGTTGTCTGCACCACTCAAGGCGATTACGTCGGTGTTCTCGAGTTAAAGGGAGGACCCAGTGTGGCCGGTATGAAAACAAGCCAAAACTTCTCATTCATCGGTAAACACTTCGCATGCCAATAGGTCTTCCGTGTTCTGCAAACCATTCATTTGCAATGGACCTGGTAGTGGAGAAACGGTCCCTTAAGGCCAATAATCTTAGGCGGCGATCTTCACGGTCTGTTGTTCTACGGCGGCGTCCAGTGCCCCTTGCTCTTTGCGTACGGCCTTCTCGAAGCCATGCCTGACAACACCTAACCACAGTGTCTATACTTCTTTGCACTCTAACTGCAATTGCCCGAAAAGAAAGTCCAGCTTCCCGAAGTCCCACTATACGGCCCCTATCAAACTCACTAAGTTGGCGAAATCGTACAGGTCTCCGTACTCTAGGCATCGTAACCGATCGTAAAGGATGTCTTTACTGCGGCTGAAATATTCATTTTTAGAGCGTTAGTGAATTAAAAAAAAGCAGTATAAAAACCGGAATGTCCAACTGATAAGGCTGAACATTTTTTCACTTGTTATTTACAGTAAGATAAATACATTCACCAACTTTTATTAAAATAAAACCATTTAAACTGGGTGTTCGGATTTATATGTCACTTAGTATATTTTTCTTAATGACGGAAGTTGTTTCAGTCAAAATCGAAACTAGACATGATGAGTACACAAATTGATATGTGGGTATAGGAACTATTAAACAATATAGCATAATTATCTTCGTATCTTAAAGAATGTATGTGAGATGTAGACAAAAAACATCTAAAAGTCTACAGGGAGCCTACTATAAATTGAATCCTGTCTAACTTCATTGTATGGTCATTTAAAAAATAAAAAAGTTGTATTGCATAATATACATTTTTCCAAGCAATATATTTTTATACAGAAAAGTGCTATCGTATAAAGCTGCATTTTTTCATATCGAACGCCCTGTATAATTTTAGTGAAAATGATAGTCAATTTTATCGGACTATAATATTTATGCAGTTTACCCTACATACTGTCATTAGATTGGTCAATAACTTAAATTTTGTCTGTCATAAATTTATGTGTGTACCTGAGTTTGCATCTAGTCGCCTGTGCAATCTAACATATGGCCGATTACATATAATTAAATGACATTGGACCAGAACAAAAGCGGCTATCATTTTCACTGAAAAAATAAAATACAGCATGTTTTATTTTAAAAAAATACAGCTTTATTCGATAGCACTTTTCCGAGACACTGACTGAAAAACTTTATATTAGATTCTACAACTTATGCATATTTTTTTTTTCTGACATCATGCTAAACAGTCAAGAAGGGGGTCAATATTTATAACGGAACATCCCATATAATAATGATACTGATCACTTTATATTCTGTCACCACAAAAGAAATCATCAACGGTGAATTTGAATCTCTTGTGAGCGTCTGTGCTATGTAGTTTTTGCGTTTGGTCATTATTTATATGGCAAAGGCATTGCATTGACACTTTTTGCAGAGTTACTTGGTGCGTAAATACTAAATACAGTCCGATTTCGTTTCTATTAAGCGTGTCAGGTGCTCGCTACCGCTCTAGACCTATCTTAAGACTCATAAACTCAAAAAAATCCCCCACTTTTATGGAAATGATTGTTACCCAGTTAGAAACGATACTACACTGTAATCAAATTCTACAGCAGTAACTCTCTTCACATTCAGGTTGCGAAATCTGCCTAACAATTTATTCGACTGATCCTCACGTACAACCTTCGCAGTTTGACTACTTAACAGAGCTCATCAAAGTTATAATTCAGGAATGTTAACAGCCTCTTTAATTGGTAAACCATAAAAGCCCTTAATTATGCGTCATGTTTCTCTAAAGCTGTATTATTAAGAATCTTATTAAAGAAGGTAAAAAAATGACACATAAGGAATATGATACAATGGTGGAGTACAGAAAAGTTGCTGTGTATGAAGACAGGTACTATAATGATGAAAATAAAAGTCATCAGATGACATCTCAACTGTCATATGTCATATGAATGAAAGTAGTTTCTGATTTCGTGCTATATTTTATCCTAATTTGTTATATTTTAGATGTGTTCTAAAAAATATACGGCATCAAAACTTCGCCGTTGCTATATTTTAGGTTAATTAAATGTTACTTATACGCTCATTATATCTCAAATTCGTAGTTTCCTCAAATTTTGTAGGAGTGGAGCGCTTTTAATTTGAGGATACATATGGATGAAAAAACCACTTAACATTGTCTACTATTTTTGTATAAAAGTGTCATTCGGATGCGGTCAATAAAGGCAATATTCTACCCTATAATCTTCGATACAAGGTCAAAAAGCATTTGAGATTAAGATTGAGGTTAAGTAATGAATAACAAAGACATGAACTAGAAGAAAAACCTACCTTTCTGCCTGCTGAAAGCCTTCATTGTTTTTATTCCCATACCGCTCAAAATGTCTATACACATTGACTAGAATTATTTACAAAACAACAATAAATAAAAACCCCGCTTAGAATATTTATGTACAGGTATCACAATAATATTTCTTGTAGTATCGCGGCGACGTCGTTGTTCGGTAGTCCTCAGCTATTTCTGAATGGAAACTATTAATACCCATCCTAACGCGCGTTCAACTGTTCTGCAGGTCATAGCCGTCGCGGCACTCCGCGATTTTCGCGAAAAACAATGTGCGGATCACAAGAAAGGAGGGAAATGTCGCCTCCGTCGGAAAGAACACAACATCCGATCTTTAAAACGAAGAAAGCTGCGGCGATTGTCGCGCACCTGTGCTTGAATAGAGCCGGCCCGGGGCTCGACAGTCGACTGTTTAGCCTGCTCCCCCCCTCCAGCCGGCGACCGAGGCCTGCCAGAGTTATGAATGAATAGCCTCGCACCGGGTGCCAGCGGAACTGACGTGTCTGATGTACGGAAGAAGAGGACGGAGATACGAGCGTGCAGACTGCCAGTTGTGGATCTTCGAGATGGGATCGTATCGTAGTAGTAGCAGAGTCAACAGGAGGCTGGCTGCTAAGTGACGATTCTTTTAAAAATCCAACCGTTCATAAATCGAATTTGTCATTTTGACCAAATCATTGCACCTCGTAATCAATACAGGGGAAAAATATGAATGTAACAAAAAATAGGTTTCAAGAAAAGAGTATTTAAAAGTTTGAAGACTCCTAGACTCGTTTTACAGCGTGGGTCAAAGATCTGATGGAGTACCATAGATTCCTTATTATAAGGAATTGAAAAAAAATATACTGTTGCGCCTTGTAGAACTTCTGATTTCACTGTTTTGTCACTTGAAACTTATCGAAGGTAGTCTGATTTTAAATCGTAAAAAGTGAGGATGGGGCACGCTTTTCATGATTTTTTTTTCCAAAATACTATTTTTTTAACAGTTATTTCCCCCCATTATTTCCACCGCCATCTACGATATGACGTTGACGTCTGTGGATATGTCATATATGAGAGACGCGTGTCTGCGGTGTTGCCGGATTGGGCTCCATATTTAAGGAAAAATATGAAAAGTGGAAAATTTATATACATTTATATTAATTAATGAAACAAAAACAAAAAACTGAAACAAACAACAGTAGTAAAATTAAAAGCGATTCCGACTAAGTATAAAACAAAAAATAACAAACAGCAGTAAAATAAAAAGCAATTCCAAATGATAATAAAAAACAAAAAATTAAAACAGTAGTAAAACAAAGAACCATTCCATGTAATTATAAAAAACAAATTAAAGTAAAATAAAAAGCAATTCCAAATGATAATAAAAAACAAAAAATTAAAACAGTAGTAAAACAAAAAACCATTCCATGTAATTATAAAAAACAAAAAATTAACAGTAAAATAAAAAAGCAATTTGGATGGAATGAAATTGTTTTTCGTTTTACTACTGTTTTTACTTTTTATTTTATGTTGTTCAACTCTTTGTTATTTTTTGTTTTTTTATAATTACATGGACTTTTTTCCTACTGTTATTATTTTTTGTTATCACTTAGAATTGCTTTTTATTTTACCGTTTGTTATTTTTTGTTTTTCAGAATTACATGGAATTGTTTTTTTGTTTTACTACTGTTTTTTATATATTTATATATCATTTTTTAGCTTACTACCTTTATTTTTTGATTTATACTTATTAGGAATCGCCTTTTATTTTGCTACTGTTGTTTGTTTCAGTTTTTCGTTTTTGTGATTCATTAATTTAATGTATGTATATAAATTTTCCACTTTTCATATTTTTCCCTAAATGCGGAGCCCAATCCGGCAACACCGCAGTCAAGCGCCTCTCATATATGAAATATGCTCCGATCTACGTCACCTAAAAATACAGTTTTGGGAAAAATTTTCCATGAAAAGCGTGCTTCATCCACACTTTTTTGTTTCTAAATAATCTATCAGACTACCCTCTAAAAGTTTTAAGAGAAAAAACAGTAAAGTCGGAAATTCTACAAGACATAAGAGCACCGAAAAAAAAGTTGAATTATAAATGAAAAAAAATTGATATACAGGGCCCAAAAGTTAAAGCAGACCAAACATTTTTTTAAAGGAAAATCCTTTTTATTTTCGTATTTTGAGATTCTGCTTATGATCTTAAACATTTTTAACGTGTTCGCGTCCATGCCTGAGTTCAACTTTTTTTGAGATCCTGGGGTTAGAAATTATCCTTTCGTCATATGCGAAACCCTGTAAAATCTAGGGGTTGATTAACCAGCAAAACGCCTATCTTAGGTTTTACGATCTGTTCTAATACGACAACAACAGGAAATTGATTACACATGGCCTAGAACATGAAAAAAAGGTGATTTTCTAAGCTCAATAGCTCAAATACAGAATTATTTCTAAGTATTTTTTAATTGGGACAAGAAAAAACAATGAACCGAAAAAAGCATTATTCAAAAATTATATAGAACAAACAAAACAAAATTAATGGTAACTGCTTAAAAGTAATTACGTAACGTTTATTTCTTTCATCGCAGATTGGTCTATGGTAAATTGTTGTTGCGAGGCGTCACTCGGTGACAAAAAACCTCAGAGACAACAGACACAGCTTATAGACACAGCATTAGCGCGTAATTTTTGAATTAGTCTTGTTAGTTTGTTATCTCGTGTTTTTCAAGTAAGTCTCTGGGTGATATTTAATTACAAGATAGCCTCAAGTAAGTTGACTCTGGACTACGCTGTTACCAGTTCGTAAAGGGTTATGTTTGGTACAAGTCAGCCCTTCTGAGACAAAAGTTAGCTACGAACATGTATACCAAGAAATTAAACGACCTTCCTTCTCCCCCTGAGAGAATTACTACAGGCGCACATAACGATCATGCACAGTGCACACAGCCCACGGCAGTACGGAAGTGACTGCCGACTCTGCGTACTACCACCGATGACGATTGTCCATCGGGGGACCACGTCACAATGTATAGACACCTTACTGTAGGAGATATTTCCAAGTTTTAATGGTAAACGAACGGGGACATCTATGATGAGTAAAATATCACTAATATCTGCGTAGAATTAGTGGGGTTGGAGGCGTCATAAAATTGAGATATATCCCCCCACCCCCTGAAACCCCTCACTACAAAAATTTTCCGAAAATGATCAGGATCCTCTGAAACATCAAAAACCAAGTTTGAACGATTTTTATTTGTTTGGCCTTTTGTCCTCCGCCACTGGACCGATTTTCAAATCTACGAAACTTTTACGTCCTTGGCATAGTGGTAACAGGGTGTAAAAATTTCGTCGAAATTAGAGCGATATTTCAAAAGTTAAAGGCGGTTATAAGATTAGCGGACAGACATGCCTTTCCGTGATGTGCATGTCATATGTCTCGGAAATCTAATGGACATAGAATATGGCGCAGCCTGCCCCAATCTTTAGGTGCATTTCACTCACGTTTTGACAGGCTTTCTGGGTTTATTACTTCATGGTTTATTTATAATATATAATATTTGTGCTTGCAAGTTGTACGAACTGTCAAAATTGGAGTTGTTTACAGTCATGAAATTTATCGTCGACATTTTGTGCTTCCCCCCCCCACTCCGTATACTTAACCTCCTATCTCTATTCCTCATGGTTGCATGTATAAAAATACTTGGATGCTCGCACAGCATCGGCAGGAAATCGACGTTTTACCACTACCGATGCTGCTGCAGAAGAAACTGGAACTGGAACAGCCGTAACATATGTGATGCTGCACCTGCATTTATTTGCCAACCTACCAACAAAATCTCTGTTCATTAGCATATGTGCATACTAGACGGGTCATGCTAATTTCGGTTCTCTATCCATGTTAATGTGGCTCTACGAGTACACAAATAAGCGGAACGCACGACTGGCAGACGTTTGTGATCGATACATGGGTTTTTGTAATTGTTCTTTTTGTATGTTCCTTAATAGGGAACAGGAAATATATTGTTCTTGATTTTATTCTAAAGGATTCCAGATAACTTGATTTTCATGCTACTTGAAATCAAGTCAAATTCAAGTAAAGTATTAGATATTTGCAATGTAAATTAAGTCAAATAGCTTCCATGTCAAGTGTTTGAAAATTTTGAATTAGCTTTTCGTTCGCTTACCCCAAGTTAATACACACTAGAGTCCTAATGCTTAACCTGTTGCGCGGTTCCGTAATGGTCATTGCTCTAGAAAATTCCCTTTCAATGGACGCTGACTTTGCAGGTGTCGATAAAAAATCTCTTACCATTAAAACTAGATTTGGTAATATATTTTCACGCATTACTCGTTGTACTAATAAATATATCACTGAAGGTATTCAGTAGATCAAGAATATAATGTGCCATCAAGTATCAAGTAGTTTGAAAATGCTTGACCTCCAGTCAATTAGAACAATAACAAAATCAAGCAATTTTATTATCGAGAAAAAGAATTGTAAATCACGTCAAACAGCATTCAAACATACAATTCAGAGCACAAGACAGTAGAAAACACCAGCAGGAGTTGCTTCAGGTCGTGAATACCTAAATCTGACTTCTGAAAATGTTCCATACATGTCAGATAGAATTCTTATTTAACCTTTCCTATGAGTGATCTTATAACAGCTTGTCTTATTAACATTGCTGTTTTAACATTCAAAAAAGCACTTATTCATCACGATATCTCAAATTGTTAATAACACATGCTATTATACCTCTCTCATATCCCACCAAATTTCTATATACATATATAAAACTTTAGCAATCTCAGATTTATAAGTAGAGCTGGATACGTTGGGGAGGTATTATTGCACAATCTGGCAATCATGGCGCACCCTCAGAAATGGCCGCTGACGCGTGGACTGTGGAATTAAACTTCTACAGTATTTATATGTTTTGTGTCCCCACCAGTCAAAAAAATTAACGACCAATATTTTATTACTATTATATTTTTTTAGCTCTTATTTTTCAGTAATTACTAATAATTTTAGGTCTATGTCTATAATAATTCCATTATGCACCATGGAGATGTAGGGATCGACACGTTTTACAGATACCGGTGTTTTAGGATGGAAAGTACATACTGTTTTGATTGCTTCGAAGAAATTCATTAACCCATAAATTCATAATAAATGATTATTACTATGATGTAACGAAAAATGAGGAATTAGTCGGAATACATTTTATATTCTTTTTTCATGCAAAATACAACCAAATCCGCATATTTCAACAGGTATGTAGCTATAATGATAACATATAACGAAGGAAATTGATGGTATATCCCTGTTAATGATCCAGCTTTGCCTGCCAGTTATTCTCCATCACATCGTCCACATCTTCAACGACTGTTTGGAAAAATGCTACTTTCCAAACACATGGAAACAAGCTCTAATTATTCCAATTCCTAAAAAAATGAAACCCACTGAGTATAATGATCTCAGACCTATCAGTTTATTACCAATTTTATCCAAAATTTTAGAAAAAATTTTAAAGTTCCAATTGACCGCTTACCTAGAAAAATTCTTTATACTTCCCGACACTCAATCAGGATTTAGAAAAAATTATAGTACAACATCTGCCCTACTTAATCTGCAAGACAATATTTTAAGTGCCTTAGATAAGAAAATGGCACTAGCCTTAATCTCTATAGACTATTCGAAAGCCTTTGACAGCATCAATCATAAATTATTACTTGCTAAATTAAATTACATAGGTCTTGACAGTGTATCCCTTTCATTTTTCGACAGTTACCTTCATCAAAGAACTCAGTGTATTTTTTTCAATCAAGAAATGTCTCAAGTGACAATAATTCCCTCAGGCGTACCTCAGGGCTCTGTATTGGGGCCGCTTCTGTTCCTCATATATACGTTCGATTTAAGCAAAAGTGTTGATAATTCTCATGTCCAGTCATTTGCAGACGATACGCAATTGCTTCATTATTTTAACCCAGGTAATGTCAATAATACTACTCAAATTTTACAAAACGATGTTAATAAATTAATTAAATACTCTTTAGATCACAAGCTACTTATTAATCCACAAAAATCTAAAATGTTATTATTTTGCGCACAAAGAAAAACATACAATGTAACACAGCTCTTGAACATTCAGATAAATAACCAAATCTTGCAATTTTCTGATTTTGCAAAATTTCTTGGTGTTGTTTTTTTATACAAAATTAAGGTTTATTGAGCATGTTAAAAGTCTATCTCAGAAAACCTACCTACGGCTGCGCAGTCTTATAGCAAACAGGTATTTACTAAATTTTAAGATGCGTAAAAAACTATATGAAGCATTGGTCATATCTATACTAAATTATTGTAATATCGTATACTATACTTGTTTAGACAATTTCACTAAAAACGTTATTCAAGTTATTCAAAACAATTGTATACGATTGCATTTTGGCTTACGTAAATTTGATCATGTATCAGCGAAATATCCCGTTCTAAACTGGTTAAAAATTAATGACAGGGTCAAGTATCACTATTAAGTTTTTGTTCACAAATTGGTGCTCACGTCTAAACCTTATTACTTGAAGGAAAAAATTTCATTTAATAATGATGTTCACTGTAGAACTCTCAGAGAAAATAATATTAGAATACCCCTGCATACGTCTACAATTTTTAAACGCAGTTTTTCTTACAATGTTGCTATTATTTATAATGACCTTCCTAAAGTATATAAAGAATTTTCATTTTCATTACTTTCGACAAAAAGTTAAAACATTATTACTCAACCCTCCACACATATAATTTACGTAATCATTCATTTCTTTTTTATTCCATCTTTAATTCAGATTAATAATTTTTTGGTGCATTTGGGTTTGGAAAGTATGCCTTTTTCTCTTTTTTTAAATTTTACTTTCGATGTAATGAACCAAATCTGTTTGTGGATAGTGTATTCTTTTGAACATCTGCTAGAGACTATATGGTTAAGTGTAAGAGTAGCAGCATGCTAAACTTCGCCATATAAGTCTGACATTTGGCTATACTACAATGTAACTGTGGATAAATAAAGACGTCTATTATTATTATTATTATTGTATAAACACTCAGTATATCGAACTTAACACATTCAAGATTGACATGTAAACGTTCAAACGTGCTATCAAATTTAACAGCTCGACCTATAATTTGCTGCATTTCCATTGGTTAATGTGATAACGGTCTGTTATATGTAAATTTATAAGAAAAAGCATAATACATGGAAGATGACCTGTTTTCTCTGTACAAATGTTGGAATCAAAAAGTGCTCTTGTTTATAATAAAATCGTTTTTCAATAAGGTCTTTTCTCATTGGTCCAAACTGACGGTCAAACATTAATAATGGTGAAATTAGCCCTAACTCTATCAATCGCTCGTTACAATATTATTTTTCATTTTGAAAAGTCCTGTAATATGTTTGACTTGTCTTGATATCTGATTTGCAAAGAGTTAGCTGTAACTCAAAAACCAGTCATAGAAACATCCATATACCTTATTAAAAAAAAGCTTGGAAATGAATTGGTGTGGAAATATACAATTTAAAAATTTTGTGAAATCATTCAGTTTAGGTTCTTGACCACTATGTATAAAACACTGCAAAAGTATATAAGGAGAAAATATGGGATCATAAAATTTGTCTACCGAAAAATTCAGTAGAATTAAGAGTTGGCGAGATGCCAGTTGTCAATGTTAGAAGGTTTTTTTAATGTCTCAACAATTTGTAAACAAAACCTTTTTGTTTCGTTTGAAAGGGCCTATTCAAATCTGCAATAAAAAAATGTGTGGCACGCTTTGAAATGTATCGTTATTTTGTAGGCAAAGCAGGACTCTTAATTTGAGGTCTGGTCTGGTATACGAAAGAAATGACTATCTGAAAATTTCAAGATCTACACAGGAGATTCTGCTTTTTTCAAATAACTAAGGTTTGGCAATGTCAATGTATGACGTAAAATACATTTTTGGAATTAGAATAAAAAACTCTACAAACAACAAGCGCAGCTACGTTATAGTCAAGCGGAATCGCATAACAACCCTTTGTTGCGCGAGCCAGTAGAATGCACAGTCGAGCAAGTTCGCAAGCACACAAGGCCGCGACTCGCACTGTGAACAAAATTAAATCATGCGACTTTAGGACCAACCAAAATTATGTTTTTTACGCAATTTCGCCCTCTTTTAAACGATTTCGTATCTCTTACAGTTTCCGAGATCCCAATGGTGAGAGTCGAATTTGAAACACCAGGTATGCAGAATTGGCGTTTTCACACATTCATGAATGACCTTTGAGGTTTGTTGAAAAAACAATTTCATACTGAAAAATTGTTTTCATGGATACTTCTGGATGAGCAGGAGAATATGTCACTCTTATTTGCTTATATAATAATAATAATAATAGAAGGGCTTTATTTCGTACCTAAGTAAAAATACAAAAAAAGCGAAGTGTCGCTACGATTAGCGTTTTTCAACTTAACCTTTGAAAGAACAAAAATAATATATAATAAAACATTCCACCAATAAAAATGTATCCATAATTCTCAATAATTACTAAATAATTAACAACACAAAAAAAAACAGAACAATTACAAGAATAGTCCATATTTTGTATTCAGACCCCGATTTGTAGATTTAGTTTAAGTCTCTTTTTAAAATTAAATAATGTATAGTTTCGGAATGTAACAGGCAGATCATTCTATAATTTAATAGCGTTGTAGCTGAATGATTTTTTGTAGACAGCCTTAGAATGTAAGGGTATCACTAACATATTTCTATTCCTTGTATTCAGTTGATTTATGTCACTACATCGTGTTAACTTATTATGCAAATATTGTGGTTGTTTGGTAGCTAAGACCTTATGTGTGAGTGTCAATAAGTGAAGTTTTTGCATGCCTTTAATTTCCAGAATACCAAGTTCCTTAAATTTATAAGAAATATGATCAAACTTCCGTATTCCGCAAGAAAATCTGACGCACGAATTCTGAATACGCTGTAATTTGCTTTGTTCACTATATGATAGAGCAGGGCCATATATACTTTCACAATAACTGATCTTTGACATAATTAATGTTTCACACAGTTTCATCTTTACTAAAGTACACATTATTTGCCTATGTGGAAAAAACTGCTTCAAAATGCAGTATGATGCACTACATAACGAATTTACGTGTTTTTTGTATTTTAGTTCGGTGTCAATCCAGTCCCAGGTTTTTACACTAGTTTATTATAGGAAGCCGGCAATCATAGATTTTAGGGTTAATTTCCGTTTCGATCAATGTTCTTTTGCTTTTTGAGCCGAAAACCATAACTGAAGATTTAGATGGATTAATTTTTAGGTTATGCGAGCACGAGACGTCTACTAGACTTGTTAAGTCTTCGTTGATCAATGCTTCTGCTATTTTAAAATCTTTGTGTTGAAAACTAAAATAAATTTGAGTATCATCGGCATAGTGATGGATTGTGCAATTAAGGACATACTGATGAAAATCCGATATATATAGAAAGAAAAGTGAAGGTCCCAATATGGAACCTTGAGGAACACCAAACTTTATAGCAGTTGACTGTGACATTTTCGAAGCTGTTAGGACCTTTTGATTTCTATTTGACAAATAGCGGCTTACCAAATTGACTGCAGCGTCAGTAAAACCATAGTAAGACTGCTCGAGTAGCAGAATTTCAGGGTCTATCATATGCTGGCAAAACTAATTTTACTTACGACCATTGTACGAACTGCCATATTCCAGACATCAGGTTGGGGTAAAAGACTCACCTGTAAAAAAAAAGAAAATGTAAAAAAAATATAACGAATACATTATATGCATATAACACCATCGTCTTACTTGAAACTTCAAACTTCCTCCTCTCTATCGTATGAAGAGTGATTTTGAATGTCACACTTCAATATCTCCAGCGTGTTTTCAAAGTAAGTCGGTTTAAAAATAAACGATAACTCAAAACAAATTTTCCTCAAAAATGTTATGTGAAATAAAACGCCTTGTTGCAGCAGAAGTTGTAGGAAGGTCTGCGACGTAGACAATAGTGCAATTTTTGCTCCATAAGCGTTAAAATGGTCCAGTCTCTTAGCTCAAGCTATATTATGACCCAAATAGATCATTTTATGTACAGTAGCGAGCAAAAGTGGAGAAACATTTTATTTTTTTAAAGATTTTAGTAAACTATTAAAGTAAACTAACTACACTTATGTTTTATTATAACTTAATGTAACATGTAATAATAAAATTTCTGCTTTAATAACACTATGCTAACAATTATGATTAGAAAATACAGCGAGCGAAAATAGAGAAACATAATATACCAAGCAATTGTCGGATACAAAGAAGCTAATACTTGGTGGCATAACCTTTATTTTTGATAACTGCTAGACATCTTTGTCTCATAGAACCAATTAGGCTGTCTATTGTTTCTTTTGGAATAGAATTCCAGGCAACTTCGATTGTTTCAAATAGTTCGGCACTATTTTTGAACTTTTCTGGATGTTCAGTCCGATTTTTTTTATCTTCTAAATCCCATAGGTTCTCTGTGGGGTTAAGGTCTGGACTATGAGCTGGCCACTTAATGACATTCATATTGTGATCTGCAAAAAATGTTTTTATTATTTTCGCTGTGTGCTTGGGGTCGTTGTCATGCTGGAACCGATGGAGTAGAGGCATTTTTTCTTCTGCGTAAGGTAGCATGGTATCAGTTGATATTTCCAAGTATTTGTACCAGTCCATAATAACTTCAATATTGAAGATGGGTCCCGTTTGAAGACCACATAAGCAACCCCATATTTGAACCTTCCCGCCTTCGTGCTTGATTGTGCCCAAAGTGAACTTTCGAATCGCTTGTTTTTGGGACGTCTTACCCATAAAATTCAATCCGATGAAAATAAATTAAATGTACCTTCATCAGAAAATAATACAGATTTCCACCTAGTTTCTGACCAGTTCAAATGATCGTAAGCAAATTGAAGACAAGCGTTTCGATTTTTCTTGGAAATAAAGGGTTTTTTAGATGGTCTCCTTGCTGGTAAATCACTCTCCCTTAAACGTCTTCGAACAGTGTGGACACCAATACTCACTTCTTCAAGTTGAGCTTTTATCCTAGGTGTGGTTTTTCGTGGTCTACCAGTCTTAGGAGGGCTTACCAACGATTTTCTGAGGCGGAACAGCTTAATAGTTTTGCAAATTACCGATCGGCTTAAATTCAGCTGTTTGGCTATGGTTGCTTGTTTAGTGCCTGATCGATATTTTAAAATAATCAATTCTTTAATTTACAAAATTCAATGTAATTCCTCTGGCCATGTTTTTGAACTACATTTTACCATATACACTCAAAAATAACACCTATTCTAATCAACGACTAAATACAAACTAAATATTTATAAAATGTTTCTCTACTTTTGCTCATTGAACAAAAGACCGACCATATTATATTAAAAAAAAGAATGTATACAAATATAAGCATTTCATTATCTTGAGGTAGTCATACACAAAAAACTTTAATGCACAGTTTTGGGTTAGGGTTAATCTTTCTGGATTTTTATTTGTAATTTGGTTTGTTTCTCTACTTTTGCTCGGTACTGTATATTGCTTATTCTGTTAGTAGTACTGTAAAAAGGGGCAGTCGGTGCTTTCATTCCTTCTGTAGATATACTTTTAATTCTAAAAATATTACCCTCTACTAATAATTATCGTCTTTATCACTATTATCTACAAGAGGCGAGATTTAGCTCAAAGCTACTCTTGCAACTAACCTTAGGTCGATGTAGTACACTGGAACATTTTGAAATAAAAAAGCTCAAATAGACAATTGAAATAAACAAACCTATCTTTACCCTAGAAACTCACTTACCCTATTTGTTAATATGTTCTCATGGGGTAATAATTTTCAAGTATCAATCGTACATATATTGCTTAACCGCTGCTCTGAAACTTGAAACGTGAAACTTTTATGGAACAACCTTGTTGAGTGAGAAGGCATGTCTAGGGATAGTTTATCTCTTATGCTTAAAGTATGCAGTTTTGATCTAAATTTATGTACAAAAATCTTGTTGGAATGCTACTGGAATTTTTAACCCAATTCAAATCCTCAAATTTTTGAGATATATGGTGATATGTTCATTAATAAAGCGATAGCATATTTTTTGTATCATTTGGATTTTGCGTACGCATTATTTATTTGGTCTAAACAAGGAAAATAAACTAAGAATTCCTATTTAACAATAGAGAGAACCAAGGTTTCAGTTAATATACACCTTACTTAAAATGAAATTATTATTGTATAGTGAACGAATTCGTATGTATACTTTTTGGACTAAAGTATTAACGTGTTGTCTCAAACGAAGCTGCTTGTCAATTTGTATACTTGAAATGTTTGATACATTACAGAAATTCAGTTTAACTCTATTGATAAATATACTGAAATCCCCTTTAATCTTACTTTAATCATTTTCTGAGCACAGGAGATTTCGGTTCACTGTTGATTTGAATCATAGCTGTTCGGAGATCTTGTGGATTGAAATTATTAATTATTTAGTTATAATCACCATAAATTTGTACATATGAGTGATTTATACATTCATGTATATCTGTATATTAAAAATAAAGTTGCCCCAAGAATTGAGCCTTGTGGTACTTCGGATATAGCGTTTGAAATAGAAGAAGCGATGTTGTTCAACGAGACCTATTGTTTGCGATTTTGTATATACGATGATCAATACAGTCGAACGCTTTTGAGTTGACGAGTGTCGATGCTAATTTTTTATCTCTTGCTCTAACGACTTAGTCTACTAGATTCGGGAGTGAAGTCGTGGTACTTCAATTCTTACGAAAATAGGATTGATGACAACGCGTCCGAATTGTTAAAACGTTTTACTTAAATAATGAGGCGATTGTTGCAACGATTTGGAAGCTACGGGCCGTGTTCAAACTGTTCGTACTCTGGAAATAATTAGAGTTCATGAAAGTGTAGTGGAGCGCCCTGAGACGTCTACAAGACATCGCTAACAACTGGGGTATTCGTCGCACGTCATTATGCAGTATTTAAAAAAAAAGGCTTGCATTCGGGGCCATACAAAATTCAGTTAACCCAAGAACTACAGCCTAATGATCATGAAAGTCGCCGACAATACAGTCATGAATGAAGCCCACTTCGATATGAATGGATTTGTCAATAAACAGAATTGTCGTATCTGGACATTAGAGAACCCTCGTGTCATCCAGCAACGACCACCACCTCCTCGTCAACTCTCAGTTTGATACGGTGTTTGGTATGGAGGTTTCATTGGACCATACTTCTTTGAAGACGAAGCACGTAATTGTATTACTGTCACTAGCGATCGCTACCGTGATATGGTGCAAAACTTTCTGGAACCTCAAATCCAAAAAATTAACTTGCAAAACATGTCGTTACAGCAGGACTGAGCAAATTGTCACACAGCTAGGGAAACAATTAATCTTTTTCGAGCAATATTTCCGGGACGTTCAATTTCTCGCCTTGGTGACGTCAACTGGCCCCCAAGGTCACCAGATTTAACGGTTCCTGACTTTTTTATAGGGATCTTTAAAAAATACGGTGTATGCTAACAAATCAAATACAGATCTGAAGATCAATATTACGGAAGCGATTGAAAATATTCCTCCCGAACCTACCGAAAAGTGACGGGAAACGTAATCAAAAGGTTCAGGTTTTGCGCGGCTTCTAGAGGCGGAAATTTGTCTGATATTATTTTTCATACATAATTTCTAGTTTCAATAAAAGATTAAGATGAAAAAATGAACTTAATTTTATTTCACAAATATTCAAGATACAAACCAGTCAGTTACATAACGCCCACCCTGTATATGTAAAAATTTTTTCTGATACGTTGGAACTGGAATATAAAGTAATAAAAATCGACATGCGTTTTGACCGTTCAGATGTGGTCACTGATTTCATCAGATCGACAAATATTAACATCCAAAAATGAACCTGCAACTAAGAGAATAATTAAGACGACTTTCAGAGGCGCCTCGTGCATAGGGATGGCAATTTGTTAGAAAACATCAATCGTAACATCGATGGAGGTCGATACATCGAAACAAATACATCGTTGTATCGAAACAATTCTTTTTAACGTTTTCTGCTTTCAATTCAGCAACGAATTCATCGATTGCTGTCGGTTTCAGCGGATTGGTCATTTTATCAGTAGGTGGAATTCCCTCTGCGTTTTGTTTTCTTGATTTCAGAACCATTAAGTAAGAATAAAAAACGCGACAGCAACTTCACGATAGGATGAAAGAAGAATACCGACTGCAATATACTTCAATAAAAAAGTATGATTATAGTAAACTACAAGATATGAGATTGTCAAAATTAAGAACACACTGATGATCATTAAATACATGTACTTTACACTGTCACAAGTTGAAGAGTGTTTTTTAAAGCACTTCCACACATAACTTTTTCGTGACATGTCGATTAGTTAACAATAAATCACCGACACTACAACTACATACAATAAAATAATCAAAAGAACCTGAAATCATTAAATGCGTAAATGCGCTGTTTTCAGTTTATTTTTTTATATCCCTTGGGGAAGTACAGAATGAATAAAACACTATAGTCCATCTTACGTCTGTAATGATAATATTTCTGGGCTTTCAATTTAGTAGCTACCAGTCCTCGCTTGGAGATGGTAGCACAGTTAAGGATATACTCGGGGTATACCAATGTTTATGATCCTTTCGATGTCGATACATCGATATATCGTCATAAAACCATCGATGTATCGATTTGTTCGATACATCGATGTATCGTTGCCATCCCTACTCGTGCGACAGAACTCACGGCTACAAGCGCTGCGGCAGAGACGTAACAATTTATCGAATTGCAGCATAATTTTTACCTTATGCATTTCCGAAAGACTGCCAGATGCAACTGTGTAGACACTCTCGCTTGTCGCGTGCTTGACGCATCGTGTCATTATGAATAAGCCCTGAGAATATTGTTTTAGCTATACATATTAAGGAAATGCCTATGTAAATGTAGATTTTAAATCTGAAATAACCCTACCTCTTATCGTATGTTATTTATAGATGGAAATCGATAACGACATCCGGTCATGTAAATTTTAAACGTTCTTTATAGATTTCGGTTTATTCAATTTGTTGTTAGTCTTTATCAGCATATCTGATTGATACAGTAAGTAGTGCGTATCTGTAATTCATTCATTACTTCATAGGCATATTATGTATTTACCAGACATTATATCTCAATGAACGTAGACTATATATATATATTCATGTTTATTTATTATGAACGATTTGTAGTGCCATACTCGTGGGAACTTTACCCATTTGGTACAATTAGACGACAAAAAATAATTTATTTTGCTTTCTCTTGGCGCAGTGTAAATGTAGATTTTAACTTAGGTATACAGGTAATAATTATTTTATCAGTCATGCTTAACCGTGTCACACACAAGGTTGACAAATAGAAATATGTATCCAGCAGATTCTCAGAAATTGACTGTACTTTCGACGTATTGTTATTTTCACAGTTTTTTATGGTTGTCTTATAGGTTCCCTAAAGAAAATTGCACACTGTGCAAGTCGATCCGAAACGGCGCTGCTACTCGCTCTTGCACACACACGCACACGCACGGCTGTATTGGGTGATAGAGGCGTGTTGTTTTCACTCACTTTTTGAAAATACATCTACAGATTTAATAAAGAGCTATCAAATACCAAAAAAGGTAAGCATATACGAGTATATGAAAAACTCGTACAATAAGAAAATGCGGTAGGACAAAATTTATGTAACGTGTGTCTTTAAATTTATGGAAATAAAGTTTGCTCTCAGAGCACAGGGTAAGTATTAGATGCGACAGCCTGTCAAAAAACGTTGCCTTTGGTGCGATGTCCGTCACTGTCACTGAGACACATTCAAATAATAATATTGAAAAGGTAGTCACGCAATAAGAATCGTGTGTGGTGTATTTTGGGGCAGTTTTTCTCTATAGATTATCAAAGGTAAGTTTATTTAGTATTATGAGTAGGAAGTAACATTTCTTCGAAAGAACAACCATATATTTTTTATTTGCTCACTTTGGAAACTGATTCCTGTTGGCGCTGGCACATGCCAAAATCACATAATCTTTTTTTTTGTTATGTTGGTCACTTACCAGTAATTTGAATTTCTCTTTATTGATTATAGAGTACCGATTCCCAGGCAAATCCTTTTTTCCAATGATTCTCTTTCGGCAAATTCCATAGTTTATTGATTGTATTATATCTTTCTTTCTCAGCGACTCAGAATTTTGTTTAAATCTTTTGGACACTAATGTTATAGTATTATTAACGACTATCTTCGAAATTTCCTGATAAAATATCGTTGGACCCTCGTAGAGTTGGTTTTCTGCCCATTGGGAGCGCCACCATGTGATTTCCGTACGTACTAGCCGTGTACGGATATTGGGTCCTATCAAGATACCTTCTTCAAGGCCAATCATTTAACCTGATTCTAAGTTTTCTGCGTTATTTACTTTTCAGATTTAGTTTCCAGATTCTGGGATATTAGAGTCCCAAACACCAATTTATGGAGTAGTATCGTTTCATTTTGTACCTTACATTTAGTTGTGTTGGTTTGGGTGCTATCCCGTCCATTTTCTAATGGAATATTAACCTCCAGCGGTAAGTTCTGTTTTGTTTACCATCGGACCACGTCCATTAGTGCACGTCCTGAAGAAATTTGTTCAATATCTGCCTCCTTTTAGTGGAAAGGCATTGCTACTTCAGTTTTGTTTTGTAGCTTCTTTGTAGCCGCTTCGCAGCCTATTTTGTTGGGAGCCATCCCTTCCCTTTGACAAAAAAACCCTGATGTGAACAAGTAAAACATCATTTTAATTGGGTATTTTATAGATATTAATATATTTATTGTTGCTGACTAAAATTCTTAGAGTATACTTGAATTTGTTTGGCATTTTACGTATTCAAATAGGTGGCAGTGCCTACATGACACCGTCTATTGGGCTTACTACATTACATTAATAATGTTTTGGATTTTTGAGCTGCCACAACTTATCTTAGAACAAGGGATAACTTTGCTTTACTTTTCTTGTGAAAGAGAATGTACAAGGATTTTTCTTCAAGTTTCGAGTGTTTAAATGTGTAGTTCCATCTCAGACAGAGGATAGAGAGTACATTTTTAAGCAGTCTTTCTCTCTCTAGAGTTTTTTATACCGTAAATGTTGTAAAACGAGGCAAGCAGCCCCTACCTTGTGACGTTCCTCACGTCACTGCCCACTGGTTTTTGACTTGAGCGTTTGTGAGCTGAGGACATCTCGGCTGTGCCTAGATCTGTAACTGGAAGAAGGCCATTATCCAGATAAGACCACTATCTCGATCCAGAGGAGAAGTTTATGTTTGGGCGTAAAAATATTTGTAAGGCCTATATTTGTAAATCCTTTGTACATGTACCATGGTAAACGTTTTGCAGGGTTAGCTTTGAATAATATCCTTTCTTTTAACTTGCACTTCAGTGATGGATCATATGTGCTGCTTGTTTTGATTATATATACAGGGTGACTTCGAAGTCGAGTCATTTATTTTAACAGTGAGTAGATCTGATCAAAAGAAATGTTTTTTCCTTTACCATTTTTCTGGTAAAATTAAAGTAACAAAGTTATAGCCCTTTGGAAGTTTGAGTACCGCCCTGTCTCAATAATAATATTATGTGCTCGTGTTTGGCGACAACGGATATAATCCGCCGTATCGGCTCATTGCGTCGGAAACAAAAAAGCGAAAGAATTTGGAACGATGTTTTTACAATTATTTTATTCATTTGTATACAGTCAGTGTCAGTGAATAGTGTGTTGCGTGGCTCAAACGAAATAAAAAATGGCACATGTTTATGCGGATCGGTTTCCCAATCGAGTGCAACCAACCCCTCGTGTCTTTGTTAATGTAGTACAACGGGCTCGTGAATCAGGTGACTTAAGACCTCACAGGGGACCTCACGATCAAATACAGGTCCGCACTGAAATACTTGTCGGGAGGATACTTTATAAAACAAGGTAAAATTTTTTTTTTATTTTTACACACATATTTTGGTTTATCTTCCTTCTACAATCATTATCTGAAAATTAATGACTCAACTTCAAAGTATACATATCTTTTTTAAATATCTAGTTTTATTTGGCTCTGTGTGTACAATTAATTAGGTTTCATCATTACTGTTACATTCTTTTCTTTTGTGCGGTGGTCAAGCAAAACACGTTCCGACTAACACCTCGGGGATTTGAGCTTAAGTCACTGTCGCTCTTAACCACCCCCCCTACTCTCCGCTTTATTGAGCTAGAGCCTAAATTTGCACGCCACTTGTCAGCTGTTTTGCATTGACTGACCCGTAAATTTTATTGATAGTGTTTTTTTACGCGGTGGATCACTCGCAACTATTGGAAACTTTATACGATGCAGGAATTAGAGGAAACGTTCAAAATTTTATGAGAAGTTAACAGAAAGCAATATGTTGAAATAAATGATTCCATAAGTTCAGAAAATACTGTGACTTATGGTGTATGGTGTAAGGGACAGTTTTAGGCCCGTTACTGTGTGTACCAATAGCCTACTTAGCTTGAAGTCGCAAGGCACAATAATATGCTTTGCAGATGACATAGCGATACTTTATTCTAATAAAAATTCCTGCGATAGCTTTAAAGAGACTGTTGAAAATGATATCATATTTGTTTCAGATTGGTTTAGATACAAATATCTAACAATCAATTTTCAGTAAACCATGTATATGCCGTTCAAAAACCTTAAAAATAAATTTCCGTTATTTACCTCTTTATAAATACAATACAAGTACTCTCATACATTCAGCTGATAAAACAAAATATTTAGGTGTTCATTGCAAAACTCACTCAAATTAAAGTTGATTAGGTTTTGAATATAATGTGATTATACCTTTATGGTTATATGTTGTAGTTAAATTTATGTATTAACTGTATTTAACTATGTTCAAAGCTAAAATGTTTTCTCACGCAGAAGAATAGAATTCTTCTGTGGAATTATTTCAGTTTATTTGCGTATATGTATATATATTTATAAAGAGAAAATATCATGCGGAGAAATGTATATGACAAAAAATAGGAAAATAATGGGCAAAATCCGCAAACAGAAGGAAAGTGGATGCGAGAAGAAAATAGGATAGGTAACCCGAGCGATACTTATCTCTGCTGGATGGCTTCGGGCTTGAAGTACCACAGCAAGTGGCTATAACCGGCCGCGTGGTTGTGGTTAGATGTCGCCTTGAAAATTCGTGGTCTTCTAGCCATTTTATACTACAATGTGTAGGTTGGCTCTTGTTGTGGACTTCGTATGTCGATTTTTTCCCTCTACATCTTCGTTTCCTCAGGTCACACCCGTATCCGAATGTGTGGGCATGTGTATCTACTCTTGTAGTTGCACAAGTGCATTTATTTCGGGCCTGATGAAGCCAATCAGCGGAAATACGTATCGCTCGGGTTACCTATCCTATTTTCTGCTCGAAACCACTTTCCTTCTTTTTGCGGATTTTGCCCATTATTTTCCTATTTTGTGATATATATATATATGTAATAGTCTATACGTGAATAAACTTATATTATTATTATTTATTAATTCATTGATTAATTTAAAAAAGGGAAAGAGAAATCACATCACCATTCCCTCTTGTTTATAAAAAAAGGCGTGGCAGCAGCCATTGTAAACGATAGCTAACTTATTAAATAGGTGGTGCATATTACATATGTTTGTGTAACAGAAATGGACGTTTATCAGTATTTCCCGCCAAAAACCGTGAACAGACATACAGGGTGGCGCATCGAAAACGAAACAGATGCATTTAATGGCAGCTCAGTTTTTTTGTTTTTGAAAAAGCTCGGACCCGTCTATTTTGTTTTTGAGGGGGACACAAGTTTGGCAAAAAATCACGTTAGCACGTGCAGCCCCCTAAGCGGGGGTGACATCACCCCCAAAATCTTAAATGGAAAGGGAGGTCGAGTGATACCTTATTTTAAAGGTCTTTCAATTCCTTTTATAATGATATAAAATTAATGTACTTCAGTTCAGTAGTTTTGAAGATTTATTGATTTAAAGCTTAAATAAAACTAATACTTCATCATTAGTGGAGATCAATACATTTGGCAGCAAAGTAATTTAAAAATGAAGAATGAACTGACCCGTTAGGCAAGTAAATGTTGAAAATGTCCACCATGACTCTCCATGCAATAATAAAGATTTTGCTCAAAATGTTGCCGCACATTTTGCAATATTTGAGGAGTAATTTGAAGGCACTCATTCACAATTCTTAGTCGCAGGTCTTCTAATGATGTTGGCTGAGTAGCATAGATTTTGCTTTTTAAATGACCCCTACATAAAGGAATCCAAAGGTGATAAATCTGGCGATCTAGGGGGCCACTCAATGGCACCTCTTCTACCAATCCATCGATCTGGAAACGTCTGATCTAAATATTGTCGAACACGTAATGCGTAATGTGGTGGGGCACCATACTGTTGGAACATCAACCTATTCGCAATGTACCGCCGATCATTCTGATTTTCAATTATGGCTATTAATGCAGGATCTATGGCGTTTTCCAGTAATTCAAAATACATTTCACCGGTCAAGTTTCCAGGTAAGAAAAAAGGACCAACTAAATGATCGCCAAAACTACCAGCCCAAACATTTAATTTGTGTGGCTGCTGTGTATGAACCTCATAATAAATTCTGGGATTAGAATCAGACCAGTATCGGCAGTTATGACGATTTACTACGCCATTTAAGAAAAAGAAACATTCGTCGGAAAAGCAAGTGTTGAATAGAAAATGTTCATCGTTTATAATTCGTTCACTCATATCTTCACAAAATTGTAATCGCTGATCAAAATCGTCTTCATTAAGTTCTTGTATCAGGTGAATTTTATACGGATGAAAACTATGGGCCTTTTGAATCCGTTGGACAGTACGTCGACTAACACCACACATAGTCTCCAATTTGCGGGTACTTAACGTAGGATCTACATAAACTTGCCCTAAAACCCCCACTTCCATTGCTTCGTTCCTTATGGGATTATCAATGTTGCGTTTTTTATTGGCGACTGACCCAGTTTCCCGAAATTTAGCTACAAGTTCCAGAACATATTTTCGAAGCACGTTACTGCTCTCATGTCGCTCATTAAATATTCCTGCTGTTCTATTAGCGCACTGATGATTTCCGAAAAATATTTCGATAATTTCAACTCTTTCTGCTGTGGAATATACCATGGTTAATTTATGTGATAAAGCGTTACAAGTTATTTTAGCAACAAAGTTTGGTCAAATCAATCGCAAACTATGTACATCACTAGCTTCTATACAGGGTTATCCAAATTAAGTGTCCACCATTAGTAACTTTGTTATTAGTGAAAATACAAAGTTGTTTGAATTAGCAAACTAGTAGCATTTTTAACGCTGGTAAAAATGAGAAATAAAAAAAAACAATTGAGAGTCGTTATTTTGATTTTTTTCAGTAAAATAACATTTTTTTAAATGGAAACCCCTGTATATTATATTTTTTTCTGTTAAAGCATCAAATTTTAAACAAAAAAGTTCATAATGACTTTTCCGCTAAAGTCAAAAATAAAGTCAAAATAACGATAAATATTTTTAATTATTTGCAGTATTATAATATTAAGACGGCTATGAAAACAACATGGCGTTCGCGATTTGACAGCATTAAGATAAGCGACAAATTGTTAAACTGGACATACTCGCAACTAGAAGGCTTTGGAAAACAATGATAAAATCAAATAATGTCAAACATTAGTGTAAATACTTGTTTATAAACTTTATTGTGTCATTAATTTAAAGAAAAATGTTCTCCCATGAAGAAAAGTGTGATATGTTAGAATGCTATTTAGTGTGCAGAAAATCCTCCTTGAGAGCAAGAGAATACTACAGTGAATTATATCCCGCTCGCATTCAACCGTATGAACGATATTTTCTGAGACTTTATCGAAAATTTAGGGGCAACGAAAATGTTTTTGCTAAAACAAGAGCAAAAAAAGAATTCATAATAAGCGAGGCCACGGAAATTGCAGTTATTGGATATTTTGAAGCTTATCGTGAGAATTCAATAGCAGATATTCTCAAGGACTCTAATTTCAGTTATGGTACTGTTCAAAGGATTTTAAAAAAATACAAATTTATTCCGTATAAGTACCGACCAGTTCAAACGCTTTTGGCAGGGGATCCAGAGAGAAGACTTGTTTTTTGCCATTGGTATCTTAGCTTCTGTCGCCAAAATGTAAATAACTTTCGTTACCTTTTATGGACAGATGAATCAAATTTTTCAAATTCTGGAATGTTTAATAGAAAAAACCACCATTATTGGTCAAGAGAAAATCTTTTGTTAGTACATCCAAGAGGCCCACAAGTCCGTTTCAGTTTCAACGTTTGGTGCGGTATAATTGGTTCAAAAATTGTTGGCCCGTTCTTTTATGAGGGAACCCTAACTGGTGAAAGATATGTGGAATTTATGTCAGAAATTCTGACTAATTTCTTAGACGAATTGGATCTTATAAGTAGACATCATTTGCATTTTCAGCAAGATGGCGCACCTGCCCACAACTCCAGAGGTACTTATCATTCTATAGTACTACTTTTAATGATCAGTGGATAGGAACAAATGGCCCAATACAGTGGCCTCCCAGATCACCAGATCTAAACCCACTTGATTACTTCTTGTGGGGTTACTTAAAGAACCAAATTTACAAGCGAAGGTACGATAACCTTGACGCGTTAAAGACTGCAGTTAGGGAAAAGATAACCCAGATAGATGGTAGGACCATACTTAAGACGTTCGAGCAGTTGAAAAACGTGCCCAAAAATGTATTGAAGAACAAGGTGGTGTTTTCGAGCATCTTCTTTAAAAAAAATTGTTATTGTATTTTGTAAGATTATAAGTTGATGTTGAAAATAAAGTTTGTCGATACAATTTAATTGTTTCAGATTGGAGGCCATAACTTCGACAATTTGTAACCTAGGAGAAAAGTTATTGTAAGCTTTTTTGTTTAAAATTTGATGCTTTAACAGAAAAAAATATAATATACAGGGGTTTACATTTAAAAAAATGTTATTTTACTGAAAAAAATCAAAATAACGACTCTCAATTGTTTTATTTTATTTCTCATTTTTACCAGCGTTAAAAATGCTACTAGTTTGCTAATTCAAACAACTTTGTATTTTCACTAATAACAAAGTTACTAATGGTGGACACTTAATTTGGATAACCCTGTATATGTACAATGTGAGATCGTTACAAATTCATCATATTAAAGTTAATCATTTGAAAATGGAACATGTAAATATTATATTACGTATGTAATTGACTTTATCGGTATATGGAAATATGAATCGAAACCGTATTATTTCAGATTTCACAGCCTCTTGAACATCAATTAATACGTTTCCTCTGTACATTTATCGATATCCTGCCCGGTCTACTCGGACAGGAAGCTCCTTGAGAATTCTTATACAAAAAAGCAATCGATTATATTTAAGCTTACACGCTAAGTACAAAATGGGGTTAACTCGTTTTTGCTTGAACGTAATATGTTCTTTTCTTGTTCAGTCAGGTTTACACAAATCATTGTAATTGTGTCACGTGGTAGACAATGATATGCCAAAAACTGCTGACCTTGGACACAAAGCATAATTTTATCACTGACACTGATATTTCACAGTGAAGACTTTACCAACCGCTAATAGATTGGGACTAATCGCGCATTCCAGAATTGTCCTTAAATTCATTCAGCAATAATTAATTATGCGACTCTTAGTTTCAGGGAAAAAGTTATTGTATTTGTATAATAAAGGGTGTCCCAAAATTAACGCAAGATTTGAATTTGCCGCCATTTGTGCAGTGAAGTGTTGGCAACCCTGAAAAAAAGCAATTTGACAGCTAACAGTATAGGGTTATGAAAAATGGAGCGTTACACGATAGAACAACGTGTCTTCATTATTAAAGAATATTTCAAAAATAGTGAAAGCTTGGCGGCTGCAGTTCGAAAATTTCATACAAAATATGGCCGGAATAGTGTTTTAACTTCGTCAACTGTGAAGAGATTAATTGAAAAATTCATGGAGACTGGATCCGTTGGAGACGCCAAACACACTGGTCGTCCAAAAACAAGCCGTTCAAATGTGAATATCGAAGCAGTGCGTGAGAGTGTTGCGGACAATCCAGGAACCTCAATTCGACGTCGTGGACAAGAATTGCAAATGTCAAGAACCTCTCTACAGCGTATACTCACCAAAGATCTGTGTCTTCATGCTTACAAACTTCAATTAACACAACAATTGAAGCTTAATGACCATGCAGAGAGAAGAGAGTTTGTTGAATGGATTATTGAACATCAACAAATGGACCCTGATTTTTCAAGCAAAATCATCCTAAGCGATGAAGCACATTTTCATCTTGATGGCTTTGTCAATCGCCAAAATTGCCGCATTTGGGGTTCGGAGAACCCACGTGTGATTGTCGAAAAAGAAATGCACCCACAACGCGTGACTGTCTGGTATGGATTTTGGGCTGGAGGCATAATTGGGCCATATTTTTTTGAAAATGATGCTGGTCAAGCAGTGACTGTTACTGGTGCTCGATATCGCGACATGATTACACAGTTCTTTCTGCCAAAATTGAATGATATTGATGTACCCAATATGTGGTTTCAACAAGACGGTGCCACATGTCATACAGCCCGTGAAACAATTCAATTACTGCATGAGACATTTCCCGGTCGTGTACTCTCTCGTTTCGGTGATCAAAATTGGCCTCCTAGATCGTGTGATTTAACACCATTAGACTTCTTTTTATGGGGTTATTTGAAATCACAAGTCTATGTCAACAAGCCCACAACCACCCGTGCATTAAAGGAGGAGATTCAACGCTGCATCAACGAAATTCAGCCACATTTATGCAGAAGGGTCATGGAAAATTTCGACAAAAGAGTGCGCATGTGCATGCAAAGCCGTGGAGGCCATTTGTCCGATGTGTTATTCCATACATAACCCTATCCTATGTACTTTATGAGTCAATAAAAATATAACTATTAAAAGACTAAAAATGGCATTTTCTATTTAATTCAAATCTTGCGTTAATTTTGGGACACCCTTTATCTTGGTTTTGTTATAGGAAACAGATTTCAATAATACTAATACATTATTTTAACTTTTTAATGCGTTTGTCAGATCTATTTTAGAATACTGTTCGATTATCGGGTATCCGACCTATGATATACGAGCTTCTTCCCACTTCAGTTTGCCCAACTATTGAAGTCTTAGTTTTTTTCTTATCAAACACAAATAATAAAAATGCAGCAGGGAGTTATAGGTTTAAAATATTAACAATGAATATTTTGATAATATATAGTAGAAAACACCAACTTTATTACTCCCTAATCAAATTTGCAGCATAAAAATAACACATGTTGCAATTACAGCATATCAACCTATTTTCATTTGAATGCAAAATAAGTTTATAACGCATACGTGGCTGTGAAAAATAAAAGCCATGACAATTGTTTTTATTAATCACAGCTGTCAGAATACATTTAAAATAGTTTTTGGTAGTTAAGGCTTTCAAACTCAGAAATTGCAACTTTGTTAGACTTATCGCGGTACAGTGTGAGAAATATTGTTAGAAGATATAACGTAACTGGTTCAGTTAATATTAAGCCACGATATGTGAAAAGAAGTAATATCACAAATGCCGACCGAAGAGCATTAAGAAGAATAATCGTGAAAAAAATTCGTGCCAATTATTTACAATTAAGTGCTCTGTGAAATGGCGCTGTTGGAAGGAGAATTTCGAGGTCCACAACTCATAGAGAGTCCCACAAACTGGGATTTAGCACTTGCAAGGTAAGTTTTATTATAAAAAAAGTGAAGTAAAAACCCTAAAAATGCACAACTTGTTTATAGGCCAAAGAAAAGCCACTATTAACTCCACTGCAAAAGAAAAATCGGCTTAGATGGGTTAAAGAACATAGACAATGGACACCTCAACAATGGTGTGCAATACAATGGAGTGATGAGGCCCGATTCGAAGTTTGTGTTGGTGACAGTCGCAGTAGAGTTATTCGCAAAAAAATGAAGCTTTCCATGTTGACTGTCTGAAGAGAAAAGTGAAATTTCCAGCATCCATTATGGTCTTGGGCAGTATGTCATCAAAAGGAGTAGGAAAACTTCATTTTATTGATGTAAATGTGGATACAAACAAATATTTGGCAATTTTAGAAGAATCGCTTTTACCAGTAATGGAAGAATGTTTGTGTTTCAGCAAGATGGTGCAGCGTGCCATACCTTAAAAAAGGCTATAAAATGGATAGAAGAAAATAATGTACCGCTTTTGAAATGGGTTTCTAACAGTCCAGATCTGTCACCTATTGAAACTTTATGGCACGAGATGAAAAAGGTTCTACGACAACATCCTGCTCGTACAATCACCGAACTGAGACAAAAGCCTCAAGAAATATGGGATTGTTTTACACCAAATTTTTGCCAAAACTTGGTTAACACTATGCCCCAAAGAATTTCAGCCGTAATAAAAAATAAAGGTGAAGTTACCCAACGATAATCTTTCAATTGTTGCTTTGTTAACTTCGCGCATTTATTCGCACATTGTTTATTTGTTCAGATGTTCTATTAGTTATAGGTCAAATATGTATTTTTTACGACTAGAGTGTATCTAAAATGTTTTTGAGAAAATAAATTGTTTTAGAAATAAATAGTTTCGTCATGTTTAGTTTATAGACCATGTTCCTTTCTCCATTGATAAAAAAAATCCCAAAATAAATTCCTGATTTAAGGAAATGCATAAATTTCGCGTGTCAACAACACTACCAATCGTACTTAATGGAGATGTTGCCGTGTAAGTGATCTGTCGTCCAACTGCGACGTCAGCATGGGAACCAGAACGAACCGAACCAACAACGGTCCAGCTACGATCGGCGCCTCAGCCTCATACATATTACAGCCGAAAACCGATTAAAATAAATTTAAATAAAATACCGGTACTAAAGTGGCTGGCCAGGAAGAAGTTGTTTCCTAGATTACGGCAGCCGAAATCCGTGCATGCACATATGTTAACAGATAAGCTTCCGATGACCGGACATTACGAGCTCCCGAAAAGTTCAAATTGTGTACGAGGGTTATTAGAATATTTCTCTCTGTTAAAATCTGGCTTCATCAAATAATGGAGTTCTATTGGTTCGGAGTTCATAATTTCTGTTCTTTGGCTCATGCTAGTGTTTTTCTTCTGAATCTTAGGGGCTTTTCTTTTGCTTAGAAATATTGAATTAAAAACTAGTAATAAAAAAATAATTTAAGCTTACCTTGTAAGTTTTTGGGCAGCTCTGTGACAAGTTGCTCTTGAAAACTTTTTGGTGGTTGCCTGATTCCATAATATTTTCAATTCGTTATAATATGCACGCCGATTGTTCCTTGATAATCCGTTTCAAGGTTCTTAAGTTTGTATTGGAGTAACGCGGGCGACTTCCAGTTTTTGAGCGACAGATCCCGTTGTTGTACAATTGAATAATATTTCGAAGTGCATTCTGTATTTGTTAACACTGTCAGCGATTTAGGAAGCATTTTGGCCTTTTAAATGCTAGTGAATGATCACCTTTCTTAAGTCGTCGGAAACAGCTTCACCACACACAAAAAAGGATACCTTGATTCAAGAGTACAAATTCCGATGAAACTGTGACATTGTTCCGAGATTACCGGTACATTGTTTCCAAGAAATATAGCTCTTACAATTAAGAAGTGAATCTTAGTTTAAATAAATATGCCTTTAAACATATCAAAATCACGATCCTCAATTCAAAATAGTTACTCTTGAACTAAGAGCACTCCTTTTGGTGTGCACGAGCCATTTTTAATTGTTAACAACAACAATGCATTGAAAGGTGGTTTAGAAGTCAAAAATCAGCTTATTAGCAACGTAAAATATCATCTTTTGTTTTACAAAGCTTACCTTTATTTTATCGTAGCGAATAAAGAGACCATTCAACTTGAGCTGTCTCCATCATGTATTTTGCTATACACAATCATTTTGCAAAGAAGACAATTTGAAAATAAAAACGCTTTAAAAATAATCATTCCATAAGCATTTACAGAAACCAGAAATATTATTTTTGAAATAAAATTTTAATTAGCCTTCAAATAAATTCACAAATAATTCAAAATCAGAGTAAAAAGCGCGAGGTGCTTGATATATTAAGGGCCAATATCACTAACATTAATATTTGACGGTCAGTTGGACTAATAGGAAAAGACCTTATCGAAATGCAATTTGACAGAAGCTGTCAAAGCTATCTGAATATCAGTGATTTCTATTGAAATGTTGAATAAAGTCGTGAAAAAACCGTTGCCTTAAAAATAAGGGCACATTATAGATGTAATATTATGTCTGTGCTTTAGAATTAGGATAACTTTCATAGAATTTCAAATTTCAGAAGAAACGGCCAGTTATACTAAGTGACCTATAAATCCGAACACCCAGTTTAAATGGTTTTATTTTAATAAAATTTTGTATAAGTACTTAATGAAGCATAATAAGTAAATGATAAAAATTTCAAAATGATTGCACTGATTTAAAGCCCTTTGACCTTTAATAATGTGTGGATGGACCCTGATGTGCTACGCATTCTCCAACGCGCCTAGGCATGCTTCTGATCAGGTGGTCAATGTCCTCCTGTGGTATCTCATTCCAGGCAACCACCAACTCCTCTCGAAGTGCTTCTAGAGTCTGAGGAGGACGTTGCAAATTGAGCAATCTCCTACCCATCATATCCCACACGTGCTCAATTGGGGATAAGTCGGGAGATCTTGGTGGCCATGGTAACAATGCGACATCATTATGTTGAAAGAAGTCTATTGTGACTCTTGCAACATGTGGTCGGGCATTATCTTGTTGGAAAGTTGGAATTGCCAGGGTGTCAAGATAGGGTAAAAGATGCGGTTCTAGAAATTCGTGGATATAACGCTGCGCGTTCATGTTACCTCTGATGAAGATTAAAGGTGACCTGGAACCATAAGCTATAGCACCCCACACCATAACTCTAACAGTGTGATGAATATGTCTTTCAACAAAAAACTGTGGATTCCTCCTTTCACCACGTCGCCTTATAACCCTGGCACGACCATCGTGCATGCCTAAACAAAATCGTGACTCGTCACTAAAGACAATACTGTTCCATTCCTGATCCCAGAGTGACCGTTGTCTGCACCACTCAAGGCGATTACGTCGGTGTAAGGGTTAGAAGGCGACGTGGTGAAAGGAGGAATCCACAGTTTTTTGTTGAAAGACATGTTCATCACACTGTTGAAGTCTAAAGATCTTGCACGACTAAGGGCTACATAAGCTTCTCCAGCAGCAAATAATCGCCAGCCTAGATAAATGTCTGCATGATCTGTACAACCTTGCATCTTGCAATCAGCATGAATTCATGAGCGGCAGATCTACGGTTAGCAACTTGACCCTGATTACTCAGTATATCTCCCAAATATTACACACTCAATGCACGCAAGTCGATGTAATCTATACAGATATTCAGAAGGAATTTGATCAAGTTGATCATTATGTACTTCAGGATAAGCTTAGGACCGTAGGTTTATCTGAGGGACTGTTGTCGCTCCTGAGTTCATACTTGATGGACAGAAGGTTGTTTGTTGAATATGGTGGTTATAGGTCGAGTTATTGTCAGGCCACATCTGGGGTGCCTCAAGGATCGAATCTAGACCCATTATTGTTCCAGATCTTTATTAACGATTTGTCTCTTGAGCTCAAGTGGTTGCATCTGTTTTTGGCTGACGACGTTAAGATTTACGCATAGGTCGAGTCAATTGATGATTGTCTCATGCTGCAGGATAATTTAGACTTAATTTCTTCATGGTGCTCGCGAAACTGTCTTAGTTTAAATGTGTCAAAATGTGAAGTTGTGTCTTATACAAGAAAGAATTATTATTTAATATATGATGATTATAACGTCAACGGTCAGGTTCTAGACAGATGCTACTCTTTTAAGGACCTTGGAGTAACCTTAGATAGCAGGCTAATGTTTAGCGAACATATACTTAATATCGCATTGGCAGTCACCAGACTACTTGGCTTCTGTATCAGAAACTGGAAGGGGTTCTCCAATGTCAGTACTTTAATGACTTTGTTCGTTTTGTCAGAAGCAAGCTAGAATATGTAACCCTGATCTCGTCTCCAATATACCTAAATTCAGTTTCAATGATTGAAAGCATTTAACGTAAGGCTATCAAGTATTTTTACCTGAAATGTACTGGTTCTTATCCAGAAAGAGGTTTTTGTCACCATACCCTTTTGAATTTTTTCGATTTCGATTCAATTAGACGTAATACACCTGTTTGTCTTATCGGTTTTATATGGCGTTCTGCACAATCAAATTGACTGTCCGGGTTTACTTGAAAAAATTTATTTCCGCACTCCAAAGCATGAAAGTTGTCAACAATCAGCCTTTTATTGTCAAGCATGCCGGACGAGCGTAATGCTGAAATCTCCAATTTCTGTAATGTGCAGTCTGATGAACTTTATTTGTGATCTGTGTGATATTTATAATGACAGCAGTAAATGAGTAAATTGCTATAAGACATCGATTGGTCTCTGAGCTTACTTAGGCCAACTGATGCTAAGTTTAAGCTCTCAATGTGTCTCTTTATTTTCTTTTTGCTAATGTATTTGAGCTTTTCCTGTAATTGGGTTTTACCTGTAGGAAATATGAAATATAAATATAAATATAATCTTGTGGACGGTCCAAGCCCAACTCAGGATTAATGGCAACATTCGCAACGAACAAAGTGAGAATGCACTACCTTGAAACTGTATCTGCCTCCAATGTGCTGCGCCAAGTGCCCAAACCAACAAAGAGCAATTCCGAAACTGCACGCATGCGTAGATCGCGCGCTAGCTCTATCTCTCTTACTCCCCTACAGAGGATCTATAAAAGAATTTATCAATCCTGGCGGTCCTAATAAGGATAATAAATTGGTGAAAATTACGCTCAAACATTCCGTTATATACATACATACATACAGGCCAAGCTAATAAAAGCGTGTTAATAAAAATAGAATATCTCCTTTTCAAAATTGTTCGCGAATACAATATTTCCTCGCCGAGTGGTGTAGGAAGTAAAGGCTTCGTCTCTCTATTTGGAAGCCTTCCGTATATTTTCATATCGTTATATTAATATGAAATCGCATTATAAATTGACGAGGCAACCAGTTTTTTGCTCGAAATCGCGGTCACGCTCGTTACCCAAATCGGATGTGATTGTGGTTTTATTTAATTTATAATGCGAATATAAATGTTTCCTTTGCCTTTTAAAGTTCACAATTCGCAGATTGTTATAAAAGTTATTTGAGTTGCCGGTGACTTGATTGGCTCATATTTAACATTAATATATAGAGTGAGATGCAATCTGGATGTGCTAAAGAACGCCGTCTTACTGAATCTGTCATGTAGGTATCGCTCAACAGTCCATCAATGACACTTTCTTACAAGGAAATTACGACTTATCAGCCAGATCGGTATTTTGACGTAAATCCACAGCATAAATTGAGGATTATTAATTTTTGATATATGTAGATTATAATACTCAGTGACGTTAGAAGTGTTACCCCCAGGAAAAATAATTTCTGTAACTTGTTTTTTGAAAACATGACTATATTTAAAGCATCCTGTTATGTTATCTCTTTGTCTTTGTGAGGAAAGCATTTCTGAGAGCTGAGTAGTACAGATAGTTTTAGTTATTGCCCTTTCATTTGCTAGTGTTAAGCATAACCAAATGCCTCAAGGCCCGTATCGTCAGTCGTTCCTACAATTATTGTAGGACACCTTTATGGCCTCCTTGATTTTCATGATAGTATGTCATCTTCAGTAAGGTACTTGTACTGCTTTAGATTTCTAGTCTGCTGTCAATCAGAAGTCAATTGTGATGTTAGGTTATGTTTCTTTTTTTGACGTTTAAGAAATTTTAGACAGATGAATCAAATGCCGAAGGATATTTTCTTGCAAATAATGTTGATCATTCAATAATAATTTCCTACATCGAACAAATGCGTCAGGCTGTGGTATCTTCAAGTCCCATATCTGGTATTAATGATCAAAAATCAACAATTTAATGCAAATGGATGTGCATTTATATACATATATATTTGCCTAACAGCTTACAACCAAGCTGTTCCTTGATGAAGGTAGGCAAGGTACAAAATTAAACATTGCATAATCATATTTATATACTTATCGCATTTTTTTCAGATGTGTTTGGTTCTCACAGACTTTATGAGATGTTGGATAAGAAACATTGTATCCCAAGTGCAACTGTATGTTGATGTCGGAGATGGCTGTTCACAAATCATTGTTAGACTTTGGATTGCATGGTGTCAGGCTACAAGTATGTATACTAAGTGACATATAAATCCGAACACCCAGTTTAAATGGTTTTATTTTAATAAAATTTTGTATAAGTACTTAATGAAGCATAATAAGTAAATGATGAAAATTTCAAAATGATTGCACTGCTTTAAAGCCCTTTGACCTTTAATAATGTGTGGATGCACCCTGATGTGCTACGCATTCTCCAACGCGCCTAGGCATGCTTCTGATCAGGTGGCCAATGTCCTCTTGTGGTATCTCATTCCAGGCCACCACTAACTCCTCTCGAAGTGCTTCTAGAGTCTGAGGAGGACGTTGCAAATTGAGCAATCTCCTACCCATCATATCCCACACGTGCTCAATTGGGGATAAGTCGGGAGATCTTGGTGGCCATGGTAACAATGTGACATCATTATGTTGAAAGAAGTCTATTGTGACTCTTGCAACATGTGGTCGGGCATTATCTTGTTGCAAAGTTGGATCTGCCAGGGTGTCAAGATAGGGTAAAAGATGGGGCTCTAGAACTTCGTGGATATAACGCTGCGCGTTCATGTTACCTCTGATGAAGATTAAAGGTGACCTGGAACCATAAGCTATAGCACCCCAAACTATAACTCCAACAGTGTGATGAACATGTCTTTCAACAAAAAACTGTGGATTCCTCCTTTCACCACGTCGCCTTCTAACCCTGGCACGACCATCGTGTATGCCTAAACAAAATCGAGACTCGTCACTAAAGACAATACTGTTCCATTCCTGATCCCAGAGTGACCGTTGTCTGCACCACTCAAGGCGATTACGTCGGTGTTCTCGAGTTAAAGGGAGGACCCAGTGTGGCCGGTATGAAAACAAGCCAAAACTTCTCATTCGTCGGTAAACACTTCGCATGCCAATAGGTCTTCCGTGTTCTGCAAACCATTAATTTGCAATGGACCTGGTAGTGGAGAAACGGTCCCTTAAGGCCAATAATCTTAGGCGGCGATCTTCACGGTCTGTTGTTCTACGGTGGCGTCCAGTGCCCCTTGCTCTTTGTGTACGGCCTTCTCGAAGCCATGCCTGACAACACCTACCCACAGTGTCTACACTTCTTTGCACTCTAACTGCAATTGCCCGAAAAGAAAGTCCAGCTTCCCGAAGTCCCACTATACGGCCCCTATCAAACTCACTAAGTTGACGAAATCGTACAGGTCTCCGTACTCTAGGCATCGTAACTGATCGTAAAGGATGTCAAGAACCAAAATCCGCCAACGTTGATTCTTTACTGCGGCTGAAATATACATTTTTAGAGCGTTAGTGAATTAAAAAAAAGCAGTATGAAAACTGGAATGTCCAACTGATAAGGCTGAAAATTTTTTCACTTGTTATTTACAGTAAGATAAATACATTCACCAGCTTTTATTAAAATAAAACCATTTAAACTGGGTGTTCGGATTTATGTCACTTAGTATATAATGTGTAAATGCTCTGAAAGTGAGTTTAAACATGCCCTGCGCTATCTGGTACTTTTTCATATTAGTGGGAACCTTAACCTAAAAATTTCAGACTATAACTCTAAAAAAATATCATTATAAAATTGCTGCCTACACCAAGGTGTATAATTTTTAATGTTTCTTGAATCTATGCATATTTTTTTGCAGATATAAGCCATCCCGATATTGCATAGAAAACTCCATATCTATTTTGGAAGGATAAAGAGGCGAATGATCTTCCTAAGAATGGATTCATGCATCCAGGCACTTGAAAGCATATTTTAAGGAGCCAACCTGATAAAAATAAAAAGTGAATTTGATTTTTGTGACTGACATGTGATACACTGCAATTTGTAAATTAAAGGCAGGCATAAGCCTGTATGATCCATAAGGATTAAGAGAAGCTTTTTTATGCCTGGGCAAGGGGGTTCTCAAATGTCTAATAGTTAATATTGCATGTTGGAGCTAAATTGTCACACGAAACTCGATAAAGTGCCTTTTTGAATATTGTACTCAACATTTCTATTTGCCAAACTCTCACAAAGCTGATGCCATGGGTTGGGATTGAACACTTGGCATCACAGCACAGTGGCTAATGATGACAATCACAAAAATAAAAATTCAGTGATCTAGCAAAAATGCTATATGAAATACATATTTTAACACTTATGGTTATATCGGTACTTAGGACTAAAATATAAGTAATCGCCATTACTTATAATAGTATTTTTTCAGATCTACTCACATTGCTCAAAAATACATCCAATCCTGATAAGCCCAGGTTACAAGATACTGTTCCAGAACATAATAACTCCAGTGTCAGGAATGTTACTAGAGGGAAAAAAGAAGAGTCAATATATTTAAATTGGATATTTCAAGAAGTTTGGTACGTAGAGTTAATTAACTTTCCAAAATGATCTAATGTACCCCAAACTAGAAAGATTTCTTTGTAATTGATTAGATATCCTTTTAGCAATATTTACATAGCTTGCAATTTAGAAAATAGCATATATTCTAGTTAACATCATGCTAGAGAAAAGGCATTTGTTTTAAGAGAAGAAGGGTTAAAAATTGATGAAATCTATATTTCTAGATATTTTTGAATGTAGAATAAAAAACATTTCTTTTACCAAGTATTATTTTATTTGTATTCTGCAAATACCAACTGAAAAATATGATACATAAAATTTTTAAGGAATTCATAGACAGTATGTCAAAGCACATAAATATCAGTAATCAGACGAAGTCTTTATATCTAAAAGGTACAACTAATAAAAGAAAATATGAACTGATACATAGCCAAAAAAACATCGAAAATAAAAAACTACAATAGTGTATTACAATAACTAATAGATTTACTTACCTACATAAAATATCCAATCTTCCAACTGAATGTCAATTTTTCAGAAAGTGACTTTTGGTTCCATTTTAAGAAGAAAACTTCATATGATCGTATGACCTAAACGTCTTGACTTTTGAGAAACGGGGCGGAGTATATTATCCATCCATCAATTTCGAAGACACTTACGATTTTTTGTAAACACTGTTTAACTGTGAAAGACATTAAATAACGATGAAATAATCTCTTCGCCATATACAAACCGTGTCACCAGTCAATCCGTACAAGTGGCCATCATATTTTGTTTGCACAGGATGAAGGCTAGTTTACTTCTTCTAAAATAGTTTGAAGATTCCTACAATATATAGATATTCTATTCAAACTAATAGAAAGGTATGCTTGATACAAAGAACACAACAAGCACTGCAACATGGAAGATGCAAAAATGTTCTTCACGGACTATGTATAAACAGCATATAAAAAATCATGGAAGAAGAGTCACTGCAATATCTTTGTCTTGCATTTAACTTTAAATATTTTTTTTAATACTTCATATTCTATTTTGTTTTAAATGGAAGCTTCAAAAATGATGGAAAAAATGATCACATCTTATCTACATGCTTCCGAGCCTTATCCAGCCATAATTTTTAAAAGAAGTAATTTTTACTATATAGCTAAATACGAAAATGGAAGTAGCGTAACGCATAGTACGTCACTGCTGACGTGGCGTGTATTTGGTAAGATGAGATTCCTACATACGTACAAAAAGACACCGCTTACGCAGAGAAGGAGGGTGAGATATACTGCCGTCATAAGCTAGAACGCAGTAAGTGCAAGAAGTGTGAAAATGAGATATCGTCATTATACTATGAAAGGCACGTGAAGGAAGCATATTTATTTCGATGATAAAACACAATATATCTCATGATAAATACCGAAAATCTAAAATTCTTCTTTTACAGTAACTAGCATGTTTATTATCACCTTAAATTCTACAGTATCTGCAAATCAATAAATTTAAGCACAGTAAATGATCCGTACTTACTGTATTCTGGCTTAGCAGCCATTCATATACTGTGTGTTGTTTTATAACCAAAGCAATGGCGATAACAGGTACTATAAGAGATACACGTAATCACACCGAATTCATAATATTTTTAATTACTTTTAGTCGGTCATTTAGTATATTTGTAAGGATACTGTAAAACTTTTTCACAGGTTTCGTATACTAAAGATATATACGCCGGACGTGCGATAAAAAAAATAGGAAAATAATGGGCAAAATCCGCAAAACGAAGTAAAGTGGATTCGTTTTGCGGATTTTGCCCATTATTTTCCTATTTTTTGTTATATACCTTTCTCCGCATGATCATTTTCTATATATATATATATAGTTAAATGAAATACTAGTTTTTGGGGATATTGACAAATTAAGCAAAGTGTACGCTTATGACTTACAAATACTCAAGCTTTCGACAGGCTATGCTGTCATCTTCAGGAGCTAAAAATACAATTGAAAATAGTAAATAGCAAACCATGCTCAATCGATGATCATTTAATTACTTACTTCGTCAATGAGATTGGTGCTAGTGTTAAATGAATAAAATTGTGTTTGGGAACACAATGCTAGATTATAAAAAACTGGATTTACGCGGATCCTTTTTCAGCAAAGGTGGAGAACATAATTATGTTTTAATCATGAAATATGTATGGATTGGGAGGAACGTTCTTGGTTGAATAAAATCTCTTAAAACTTCACAGATTCACAACGTCTTGGGCTATCCTAGAATTACTGGTGTGTTCGAGAGGTTAGGGTTTTTGTGTGATATTGGTACTATTTGAGCATGTCATACTATTTACTATTTTCAGTTTTATTTTTAGCTCCTGAAGATGACAGCATAGCCTGTCGAAAGCTTGAGTATTTGTAAGTCAGAAGGGTACACTTTGATTAATTTGTCGATATCCCCACAGATAAGTCTTTAATTTAACTAGTTATTATCGACAATAACTATGAATCGTGTATATATATATATATATAGTTAAATGAAAGACTAGTCTTTGGGGATATCGACAAATTAAGCAATGTTTATCCTTCTGACTTACCAATACTCAAGCTTTCCACAGGCTATGCTGTCATCTTCAGGAGCTAAACATAAAATTGAAAATAGTAAATAGCAAACCATGCTCAATTGATGATCATTTAATTACTTACTTCGTCAATGAGATTGGTGCTAGTGTTAAATGCATAAAATTGTGTTTGGGAACACAATGCTAGATGATAAAAAACTGGATTTACGCGGATCCTTTTTCAGCAACGGTGGAGAACATAATTATGTTTTAATCATGAAATATGTATGGATTGGGAGGAACGTTCTTGATTGAATAAAATCTCTTAAAACTTCACAGATTTACAACGTCTTGGGCTAACCTGGTGTGTTCGAGAGGTTAGGGTTTTTGTGTGATGTTGGTACTATTTGAGCATGGGTTGCTATTTGCTATTTTCAATTTTATTCTTAGCTCCTGAAGATGAAAGCTTGAGTTTTTGTAAGTCAGAAGGGTACACTTTGCTTAATTTGTCGATATCCCCACAGATAGATCTTTAATATAGTTATTATCGACAATAACTATGAATCGTATATATATATATATATACGGCCGTGTTCGAACTGTTCGTACTCCGGAAAATATCGAGAGAGTTGGTGAAAGTGTATTGGAGCGCCCTGGGACGTCTACCAGACATCGTCCTCAAAAACTGGGTATTCGTCGCAAGTCATTATGCACTAGTTCAAAAAACGACTTGCATTTGGGGCCGTACAAAATTCAGTTAATCCAGGAACTACAGCCTAGTAGTTCGACATGAACGGATTTGTTAATAAGCAGAATTGTCGCAACGGGGCATTAGAGAACCATCGTGTCATTCATCAACGACCACTACATCCTCGTCGAGTCACAGTTTGATGCCGTGTTTGCTATGGAGATATCATTGGACCTTACTTCTTTGAAGACGCTGCAGGTACTTAATAATTAACGTCTTTTATTTGTAATATTCTTACAGGAGGCGAGATTTATATAATATATCTATTCTACCATCTAACCCCCTTAACAATACGAGATGTAAAAAACACAGAATTTCTTGAAAATTAATACCTGTATACAATAACGACACAATAAAGTATAATCTAAGTAAAGGCATAAGGAAAATTTGAGGCCACTTATGGGTTACAAAAGATTTCGCTGGTGATCAAGTAGAACTTTTCACTGTTTTCTTGAATTTGGGTAATGGATTGATTTCTTTTAAACTGCAGTCTAAAGAATTATATGATTTGATCGCATTGTAAATATATGTATTCTGAAATAGAGATGTGCTGTGGCGTGGAATTGAAAAAGTCTCTCTATATCTAATATTAATGCCATGCATATTCCCTCTACGTATGAATTTGTGTACTAAATATAACGGTGTATTTGAATAAAGAACCTTATGACTCAGATTTAGGAACTGGTATTATTACATTTTATCAATTTTCATCCATTTGAGTTCATTAATGACATTCGATATATGACCATACTTTCTGAGACCATTTACAAGTCTGCAACATGTATTCATAATACTTTGAATACGATTTCTTGTTATAATATTTAAATAGGGGTAGTAAACCACTAAGCAATACGATATATTTGAAAAGAAGAAAGATTCACACAATTGATTTAATAATAATATAGCCCTATTTGCAAATAAAACTCTGAGAATAGCGTAACACTGAGAAATTAGATAGTTTACGCGTACAACAAATTTTAAGTCATCATCCATTATAATACCTAGGTTTTTCGAGTGATCCACAGGAACTAATTTATTACCATTTAAATGTATGTCTATGTCCCTTTTTAAAGTATTCTTTTTGTTATATTTGCGTATACCAACATATTTGTCCTCAAAGGGTTCAAACGAAAACTATGACTACTACTGAACTTTTCAATTTGCGCAAGATCTTGATTAATTTTATTATTTACTGTTTCGAAGTCATTACTCCTAAATTAATAGAAAATTTGAGTATAGTCTGCCAAAAATTATAAGCTGCATGATTTTACCCCTGTTTCTAAATCCGAGATAAATAATGAAAATAATAGGGGTCCTGAGACTGATCCCTGTGGTACACCAGAACAAATTTTTTGTTCGGTAGAGTACTGTTGATTTAGACGAACTTTTTGATATCGATTTTCAAGCTAGGTTTGAATAAACGGAAGAGGTTTTTCAGAAAATCCATAATAACTGCATTTAGACACAAGAAGTGAGTGATTAATGGTGTCAAATGCTTTAGTAAAGTCAAGAAGTATGAGCTACTGCTTTTTGGTAATCAAGTGCCATTGTTATATTATCTGTTAAATCACAGAGTGCCGAAGCTGTATTATGACCTTGTCGAAATCCAGATTGTTTAGATGGAATAATTTTGTTAGAATATAAGTAGGCACAGAGCTGCTCATAAACAACGCGTTCCAATACTTTAGAAAAAATTGGCAGTAGACTGATCGGTCTGGTCTCAGTAGACCATAGTTAGTAGGATTAGAACATTTAGGTAGCGGAACAACTATAGCGCGTTTCCACTGATTGGAGAAATATCCCCTCTCTAAACAGCAGTTGATAGTATGTGTTAAGTACATATCAATTTCAGGTAAACATAGTAGTATCATATGCAAAGTTATTCCATCTGAACCACTAGAATTTGATTTTATTTCATGTATAATTTTAACAACGGTGTCAATAGTCACTTTATTAAATTGAAATTTGGATTTTGAGTTATTTTTATTAGCTCGGTAATATGCAATTTTATCAGCACAATCCAAATCACTACTCTCGAAAATTGAAATGAATGCCTCATTTATTCTATACGGATCTGATAAGCAATAAACATGTGGTTCACAATGAATCTTTTGCGAACAATATTTCAGGGACGTTTAATTACTAGATTTGGTGACGTCAACTGGTCACCAAGGTCACCGGATTTAACGGCTCCTGACTTTTTTATGGGGATTTTTGAAAAATAGAATCGATGCCAACAAACCAAATACTGTAGAGCAGCCGAAGAACAATATTACGGGAGCGATTGAAAATATCGCTTCCGAAACCTACCAAAAAAAGATGGAAAATGTGATCAAGAGGGCTCAGGTTTGCGTGGCTTCTAGAGGCGGACATTTGTCTGATATTATTTTTCATACACATAAGTTTCAATAAAAGGTTAAGATGAAATAAATGGACGTATTTTATTTCGTTTCACAAATATTCAAGATACAAAGCAGTCAGTTACATATCGGCCACCCTGTATAACTTGAGTGCGTGGGAAGTAATTCCACTAGTTCGTCTTCTTTCGTATTATGCCTATTAATTTGAGACACAAAAATTGTGGCTTGCAGGTGCAACGTACCGCCAGAAGTACAGAAAACACCCAAAAACCTGCAATGAATAGAAGAATCCAGCACTCACCCTCATCGTATATATCACCTTTCGCAATCCATTTAATGAATCTATCACTTCATCCCTGCATCCCCACACGACAGGGTAAAAGTATACTTTTCGCCCACTTGATTTCGTTCTCACAGCCCCGAGTGCGGCGTATTTCCACAAAAAAAGCACTCCTCTATAATCCCATTCAGGTTCCTTTTCGACGGTTTATCCACCTGTACTTTGTGTAGGTGCATTTCATCCGTCAAAATATAGTACGGCAACACTAGACTATAGGTCCTTTCTTTGCACTTTGAGGATATTGCTATTAAGGGATATTTTATAGATCACAGATTAACATGTATAATTTTTAGATAACTTCTTAGATGGTAACTTAGCTATTGCTGAATTTGATAAATTTTTATACTCTTTGATATTTACGTACCCAAATATAAATAAATCTTTTATTGATAAGTACCCTTCGCGGTACACCACCGAAATGATTAGGAAAGTCAAGCATAAAGCAAAGTTATACAAGAAGTGCAAAAAGAGTCACAATAACCATTTACATGAACAGTACAAACGTCTTAGATCTGAGGTAAAGCGTCAAATATCTGTGGCCTATAAACATTATACACGTAATGTTGAGATTTCCATCTCTCAAGATGCTGAACATTTTTGGAGTTTCATGCATAGAAAAAATCGAACTTGAATGACGTCTCACTGAACGATCCTTACTGTGCTGTTAATGCATTTGCAGATTTTTTTAATAGTGTTTCTGTTGATCCATCTACTCGTAATGATTTTATTGAAGGCAGGAATCCTACTAGTCAGGTTAACATATTTTTCAATAACATTCATGAAAATGAGATTATTGCTACATCTAAAAAACTCAAGAATAGAGAAGAATAGAGTAACGGCCGGCCCAGACAACATCCCCTCGTTCATAGTCAAAGATTGTATTCATGTCTTTGTTAAGCCGTTATTAAAAATATACAATCTGACTATAGAAACCAACACATTCCCTGATATTTGGAAACTTTATAGAGCGATTCCTATTTTCAAATCAGGGGATAATACTGATATTAAAAACTATAGAGCGGTGGCAATATTGCCGAATTTCTCCAAATTGCTGGAGATAATATTGCATAATAGAATTTACTCCGCAGTTCATAGATCTCTGTCCCCTTTCCAGCATGGTTTTCTTAGTAAGAGATCCACAGTAACTAATTTAACAATCTTCACCCAGTTCGCTATTGAATGTGTCGATCGGCAAGGTCAACTAGATGTAGTATCTATACTATAACTATCTAAAACTGTAATGACTCATCGATGTTCACGTGAACATCACTTAACCACAAGTAGTCGGCTGTTCATAGGCGGGGTATGAATGTTTAACATGGGTGAACTAGATTTGTCACATGCTTAATAAGGAGTGGTTTGAAACATATTGTAAGTCAAAAATTTGGGAATTACCTTTATTCATCGTCGCTTCCACTTACATCTGACAGTAATAAACTGTCGCTATCGCTTTCCTCGTTGAAATTGACTATAACTGGCTCTATGATGGTGTCGATGTGGTGGTCAAGCTGCCACATTTTTGTTTCTTCCTTCACAACATGACGGATAGCATTCTGCCAATCTTCGGGCGTTACTAGCTCTATGAAAGTCTCAAGTAAAACCTTAACGTCTGGTAATTTGAAGGTTGTGTTATGGCGCGCAATATAACCCTTCACTTGAGCCCAGATGAGCTCTATTGGGTTCAGTTCACAGTGGTAGGGCGGTAACCGCAGCACAGTGACACCACATTGAAAGGCCATCTCATCAGTCACGTAACTAATGTTCGCAGGTTTGTGCTGTTTAATTTTTTCATACAATTCCGCTTTCACACATGAATCGTCAAACAGGATTCCTTTTTCGCGTAACCATTGCTGCATGTCACTTTTTCGAGATCCCATAGTCGGTACACGTTCGGCTCGACGACTATGGTAGGAAGCATTATCCATGACGATCACAGAGTTGGGCTCAACTCGCTGAAGCACCCCTTGAAACCAGCTCTCGAAGCTGTTTGCTTGTCGGTTACTCACTACGTTTTTGTCTATCCAGGTTTTTTAATTGTGTGACCTGCATTTACCCATGTCTCGTCCAAATAATAGATTTTTCTGCTTTGTCGCCTATATTCAATCATTTCGCGTAGGTATTTTCGACGCCAGGCGACTATTTCAGGTCTCTCTATCAATACTGACTTCCAATTACGCGTTTCGTAACGAAAATTAATTTCGTGCAGGGATTTCCTCATTACCTCGACGCTCATTTGTGGTATAATTTCATTTTCCTTGATCGCTGCATGTACAGCCTTGAGGGTTGGTATCTCATTCCTAAAGAAGAATGAATGTACGGTTCGCCTTAACGCCATTTTGCTATCGTCATCCAATTTAAAGGCCTTTCGTCCCTTCAAATTAAACTTTGGATCAGTAGTAGCTCCAGTTTTCTTCTTTTCATGCACCACCCTGCGAATGGTCCACTCTGGAACGCCTGTCATACTTTCACAACGCGCGAGTGCATCTCCCTGCGACATAGTTCTGTTCAGATAATTGAACACGTTTAGCACGATTTCTTTCGCGTCCCTCTTCAGTGCTTTACGAAGCTGTCTACTTGTTCCCTGGCTTTCAGTACTTCCACTCGTGCCATTTGTACTCCAAATGGTTAAGTATAACCAAAACAGTAACCACAGAAACCACAACAACAACAATCACACAACAATTCTTATAAAAACACACAATATGCGATCGCTCAACGAAACACGTTCCAATGCGTTGCCGACGCCTATGAGTCTGCCGGTCGAGGCGCGTCTTTGATTTCATTGGTTCTACCGGCGGAGTACAATCAGCCATTATTTCCATCTCTGTCTGTGCTGTTGACCACCGTAAAGCCACAGAAACGACATATGTCGTACGCTATACGGCTGTACTGGAAGGAAGCCGGGATCGAGCTCTGATCACGTGTTGATCACGCGTATGAGTCATTACAGTTTTAAATAGTTGTAGTATACCAATTTTACTAAAGCGTTCGATAGAGTGGACCATGGCATACTTTTGAATAAACTTTTTTGTTATGGATTCCATTCATCAGTTTTAGCAATCATTCAAAGTTATCTTTATGAAAGGAAGCAATATGTTTCTTTTAATGGATTCAAGTCGTACCAGTATGTAACTGAATCGGAAGTGCCTCAGGGTTCAAATCTTGGTCCTTTATTGTTTACCTTATTTATGGATGATGTTGTGCATTATTTAAGTTGTAATAAGCTCCTGTTTGCGGATGATTTAACATTATTCAGGATTATTGAGTCTGAGACTGATTGTATTGCACTTCAACGTGATATTGAATCTCTAGTGGCTTGGTGTGACGAGAATAATTTATTTTTTAATGCGTCTAAGTGTAGTGTAGTCAGCTTTTCCAGGAAAACTTCTGCTTGTAAATTATAAAATTGGGGATGCTTACATAAATCGTTATAACTCAATTAAGGATTTGGGTGTAGTTTTTTACCATAAATTTATTTTTTCACTCCGCATAGCTCAAAAGGTGAGTGAAGCTTCGCGGGCGTACGGTTTTATTGTGAGAAACTTTAGCCGCCCAGAGTCACTGTTGGTTTTGTATTCTGCATATATTAGATCGAAACTGGAATATGCTTCGTTAATTTGGAACCCAATTTACAACTGCTACATTGATTCTCTTGAGCATGTCCAGAGAAAGTTTCTAAAATTTTTATCTTTTAAAGTTGACGGTATATATCCTGAACGTGGTATATCTGAAAGTTTGTTATTGTCTAGGTTTCAAATGCAGTCTTTAAAACTGACAAGGAAGTGTGCATCAATTATGTTCTTGCATAAACTACTACACAATCAAATTGATGCTAATGGGATTGTGGCTCAAATAAACTTTAATGTTCCATCTATTCAAACTCGTACAGGTAAAACATTTTATCGTGACAGGGCTCGCACAAATTTGTTTTTGAAGGCACCCATATATGTGATGTGTGAAACTTTCAATGCAATATCAAATTATTGTAATATACATTCTGACAGTTTGAACAGCATTCTGGGAGTAGCTAGAAATTGCTTGGATAATTTATCATATGTTACTCCCCTGAGTGAAATATGTTTTTTTTTGCTTCCTTTTCTTGTCTGTTTTTTTCTTTAGATGAAATCACCTGCTTTTTATGTGTTTTCTGTTTTGTTATTTTGGTTTATCTTAGGATTGTCCTGTAAATGGTTTCCTTAACTGTTGGGCAATAAACGCTATTTGTTTATTTATATTATTTATCACTGTTGATCACTAACTTTTCGCAAGCTGCAGGCGCTATAAAAATCATCCCTACAGAATCGGTAGACCTATAAATACCATACCTCTGACTAGGAGTGCCTTTTGAGCATACTTTTACAAGTTTTAGGTCTACTGATAAATAGAATGTGATTGAAATTTTAATTCGAAATTTCGCAAAATAGCTTAATGTTAATAATGTATTAAAGCTCCTCTATTCGCTAAGTCATCGCAGCATTGATTGGATTAGGTGATTGGTGTATTGTATCCAATGGCATCTGAACTTTCTTTGAACTTCCAATGTTTGCGGAGGGTGCGGTGAGTTTTGCAGCCTTCTTCCCATCATGTTCGATGGGGGAAAGGTCTGGAGATCGAGGAAGCCATTGAAACAGATTTACTCCAGACCGGGGGGTAAACCGCTGCGGATGTCTGGTGTACAAACCCTGGAATGTCTTATGATGTCCCTGGATATTTGGGGATGTTCTGGTATTTTCTGGGATGTCCTCGGATATACGAGGATGTTCAAGGCTGACCGGGAAGTATCATAGTTAAAATAAGCCACGTGACCGTTCAGCGCATGCGTAGTTTCCGACTTATACATAATCTCACTTTTAGCGCGTCTCACTAGACGTCAAATTTATATGGTTTGCTGCATGCATATCAGAATAAAATGGAATCTAAAATAGATTACTTCGAAGAACTAGAAAGCGAGATAAAAATAACCATTCGAGAATCTATAAAAAGGGTTTTGAAAATGAATGTATTCGATAATGACTGGTTACTATCTGAGCTGTCGGACAAAGATATCGTGGAAATTGAAAAGTTTACTAGAGAAGTAATGCCTTTCGTGATTTCCGAGGATGAACCTGAGGACTTTTTCGGATTCTACTTGGATCCTACAAAGTTTTAGTTTGAACCGGGAGAACATAGAAGTCTTCTATATATGGGGTTGTCCAAAACGGATGCAGGAAAGTAAACGCATATTAAAACAAGATACATTGATATTCAAATCAAGTTGGGTACTTTATTTTGAAGGTTCATTTATACCATTTATGTCTGAAAAATAATATCGCTCAAATGTTCATCACGACTGGATTTACAGACGTCCACGCGATGGTCGAAATTTTCAATGACATTTTTCAACATGGTCGGTTCTATGGCATTTATCTCGGCAATGATGTTGTTTTTGAGTTCTTGGAGGGTGGCTGGTTTGTTGACGTAGACTTTGCTTTTCAAATATCCCCATAAAAAGAAGTCCAAGGGAGTCAAATCGCACGATCTTGGTGGCCATGGCACATTTCCTCTGCGCGAAATCACGCGATCACCGAAGAAGGACTGCAATCGATAGATATTGACGTTGGTTGTGTGGCATGTTGCACCGTCTTGTTGGAAATAAACATCGTCCATAACCATTCCTTCAAGTCGCGGCAAAAAATAGTCCTCTATCATCACGTGATATCGCTCAGAATTGACGGTAACGGCGTCCCCGGCATTTTCGAAAAAGTAAGGTCCGATGATGCCTTTTGACCACAATGCACACCACACAGTCACTTTTTGAGGATGCATCGGCTGCTCTTGATACTCACGGGGATTTTCGTTCGCCCAGATGCGGCAGTTTTGCTTGTTTACCGTCCCATTCAAAGTGAAATGCGCTTCGTCGCTGAACATGATTTTTGATGAAAAATTGGCATCAATTTGGCGGTGTTCAAGGAGACAATCTGAGAACGTTCGGCGCGAAAAATGGTCGGCCCGACGCAGCTCTTGCGTCAATTGGATCTTGTAGGCGTGTACATTCAAATCCTTGTGGAGAATGCGGAGCAAACTGGTTCTCGAAATGCCCAATTCTTGGGATCGACGCGTTGTTGATTGTTTCGGATCGTCTCTCACACTCTCCTTCACAACAGCAATATTTTCCGGTGTGCGAACGCTCCTTGGCCGGCCAGAGCCTGGCAGATTTGCCACAGAACCTGTTGCCTCGAATTTACGCACCAGACGACCGATGGTTGTTTCGTTTGGGCGATTGTTGCGACCGAAATGTTCACGAAGCGCGCGAAACGTGTTTTTTATTCTTGCACCATTTTTGTAGCTGCATCTGCAAAAGTCAGCCACAAAGAAGTTGAGAAACATAATCAGCCACCTAAGCTGGCTAAAAGGGTAAAACTCCAATAGTACTGAGGAAGAAATATCTTCCGACGACAGCACTGATGGTGAGTCAGCCGGCGATTGGGATTTAAAAGGTAATGATAGCTCAATACAGAACAAGATGAAGAAGTAGAAGAAAACATAGATGTTGTTGAAAAGACTACAGAACAGCTACCCTCTTCCACAATAACGGCCGCGTCTCCTCAACCTCGAAGTATTCCTCTCAGACTTTGCCAGTTTCATCGGAGAGGAAGGCTGGTATGTTGGCCGCATCGAAAAAAGGAACAAATTCTTCTGGCCAAATACCACTGACGCCCACAGCACATTTATATTCCTAGGTCCTCTGACTTTATCAGTGACTGAGCGGCTTTCCACATCGTCGTCATCGAACAAATTACCAGATCCTGTACCTTCGACTGAAATCTCAAGTTTAAGATTCTCTGTTCAACCAAGCGATTGCATGTTCATTTACTTATTTTTAAGAAATGTTTTTATTTTGATCTCATTATTTTGTGATTACTGTGATATGTAACAGTTATGTAGTTTTACAAAGAGCAGCGATATCTTTGGCGCTGTGAGATTTTTACTTATGGCAATCGCATGATACAAGGTGAATCCTAAGCATATGGGAAACATGGAAGGGCTTTTTACACGACTACTGTAAGAAAATTTTGACCTACGAAACAGAGAAAATGGCAAAAGTAAGGACATGAGATGTACCGCTAGTAGATTTGTCTCACACTCATTAATATTTCAGCCAGCCAATTTTTAGCCAAACTGAAAGCATAACAATGTCGGAAAGAAAAACTTGAGGATCTTCCATTACAACGAAACTTTTATTTCGGCATGTTGCATAATCGCACACAATTCGACAGATGGTTCTTTGCATTTTCCTTCACACCAAACGATTATTGTGCAGGGCTAATGTTGCTTGTAATGCAACATTGATCTTTTCAAACATCTTCGTCAAATATACTAAGTGACATATAAATCCGAACACGAAGTTTAAATGGTTTTATTTTAATAAAATTTTGTATAAGTACTTAATGAAGCATAATAAGTAAATGATAAAAATTTCAAAATGATTGCACTGCTTTAAAGCTCTTTGACATTTAATAATGTGTGGATCCACCCTGATGTGCTACGCATTCTCCAACGCGCCTAGGCATGCTTCTGATCAGGTGGTCAATGTCCTCCTGTGGTATCTCATTCCAGGCAACCACCAACTCCTCTCGAAGTGCTTCTAGAGTCTGAGCAATCTCCTACCCATCATATCCCACACGTGCTCAATTGGGGATAAGTCGGGAGATCTTGGTGGCCATGGTAACAATGTGACATCATTATGTTGAAAGAAGTCTATTGTGACTATTGCAACATGTGGTCGGGCATTATCTTGTTGGAAAGTTGGATCTGCCAGGGTGTCAAGATAGGGTAAAAGATGGGGTTCTAGAACTTCGTGGATATAACGCTGCGCGTTCATGTTACCTCTGATGAAGATTAAAGGTGACCTGGAACCATAAGCTATAGCACCCCAAACCGTAACTCCAACAGTGTGATGAACATGTCTTTCAACAAAAAACTGTGGATTCCTCCTTTCACCACGTCGCCTTCTAACCTTGGCACGACCATCGTGCATGCCTAAACAAAATCGAGACTCGTCACTAAAGACAGATCCCAGAGTGACCGTTGTCTGCACCACTCAAGGCGATTACGTCGGTGTTCTCGAGTTAGAGGGAGGACCCAGTGGGGCCGGTATGAAAACAAGCCAAAACTTCTCATTCGTCGGTAAACACTTCGCATGCCAATAGGTCTTCCGTGTTCTGCAAACCATTCATTTGCAATGGACCTGGTAGTGGAGAAACGGTCCCTTAAGGCCAATAATCTTAGGCGGCGATCTTCACGGTCTGTTGTTCTACGGCGGCGTCCAGTGCCCCTTGCTCTTTGCGTACGGTCTTCTCGAAGCCATGCCTGAGAACACCTAACCACAGTGTCTACACTTTTTTGCACTCTAACTGCAATTGCCCGAAAAGAAAGTCCAGCTTCCCGAAGTCCCACTATACGGCCCCTATCAAACTCACTAAGTTGACGAAATCGTACAGGTCTCCGTACTCTAGGCATCGTAACCGATCGTAAAGGATGTCAAGAACCAAAATCCGCCAACGTTGATTCTTTACTGCGGCTGAAATATTCATTTTTAGAGCGTTAGTGAAATAAAAAAAAGCAGTATAAAAACCGGAATGTCCAACTGATAAGGCTGAAAATTGTTTCACTTGTTATTTACAGTAAGATAAATACATTCACCAACTTTTATTAAAATAAAACCATTTAAACTGGGTGTTCGGATTTATATGTCACTTGGTATAATTCGACACATGGTCCTTTGCATTTTCCTTCACACCAAACGATTATTGTACAGGGCTAATGTTGCTTGTAATGCAACATTGATCTTTTCAAACATCTTCGTCAAATAATTCCCAATATTTTTATTTTTAGCAAATTTGAACAACTTGCAGCAATAAAACCAGACTTAACAAATTATTTTCGTCTAATATGATTATACTACTAATTCGACTGGTCTATACATGCACCCAAATTACTACGGCGTACCATCTACTATACAATTGCCATTAGTTGTACGAGAGACTTGGAGGGATACCGCCCTGCGAAGGGCCCATGAATGAGTCAAATCCCTTTTCGCAAATACCAGCTATTATGCTCAGGAGCACAATAGGAAGATCTAATCTCCATTGGGTTTGCTTACCTATTTATTCCTTTCGGCAGGGAATATATGTTTGCAAAAAAAAATATTAAATTGCTGTTTAACGTGAGTGTTCATTTCACGGTAGCCTGTCAGAAGTATTCACATTATAAATTGAAGTCTATCAACCAGTTTCATAGGGTTGTCAAGGTCAATTCGATAAATTTGAACTATAAAGGTCTATACGAAGATCGTAGTCGAGTATGGTGTTGGGGATTTCCATTGACAAGAAGTATTATTTTCCGTTTTTGAAATTACCATGGCACACATAGATTTAGGGTGTATTTCACCAAGGTTGTCAAATTAACAGTCCGTTATTCTCCACCTATAGGGTAACAGTCCGTCAAATACAGCGAATGAGATTCAACATCCAATCAACAAATTTCAGCAACCACTACCTATGAAATGTTGAAAACAAAATATCGTCAAAGTATGAGATGACAGCTTATCCTTGAACCATCACCAGCTATTGAATATTAAGAAATTGCATACAATTCAGTCAAAATTTAAAGAAACGTTTGATTTTTGAATTAAATTCATGTTTTAATTATTATTGATGATTTTTTATTCATGTTTATATTATTTTCTTCAATTGATATACGATTTTACTGATTTAGCATTACCTCCCATGTTTTTTTTCCTATAAACCTCTTGCAGATAGCCATTAAACACCTACTTGATGACAGACTCTGCCAAAAATTTCGTAGATATTGTTCGTTTCCAAACATTCATTCATTTACTTGCCATACATCAGAACCATTATGGCACCTTAGATTGATATTATCACAAAACCATTCAGGTTTTTTGATATCCATACATGCATAAAGTTGAATATTTTTCATTGTTCAGGAACTGAACAAACATCCATCCACACTATATTTACAGCGATTAAGAAATACTCAAATATATGTCGTAAAGCAAACTTAAAACCTGCAAAAAAAAAATAGAATTTGCAATAACTTTCTTGTTTCACTGAGTACACATTCTAGGTTATATGTATATTAGGCATTATTTGAAGAACAGCTGATTATTACATTTCAAAACTCCCCAACGAGTGACACATGTGTGGGATCCGTCAACCCTTGGTCCCAGTGGAGTATGCTAGAGTATCGATACTTCCTAAAACGATAAGAATCGATACATATCGATTCTTTCCGTGGATCTAAACATCCTGCATCTTTACAGCTTGTCGTTCTTGTCAACTGGGCTGCAGGGTGCGGTGTTGCCTTTAATATCTTACATTTTGCTAAAATCTTATGACAAATAAAAGGGTCAAATGAAATATTGGCGAATATGAACGGACATGCATAGAATTTAGAATATAAATTCATATTGCAAATTGTCTATGCATGGACTTGAGCCGGATTTTTCGGTATTTTTACCGAAAAGAGAATATTTACCGATAACATCATTCTCCAAAATTTTTCAAAATTATTTAAAAATTTGTATACTTCGAAAAAGAGCTGAAACCAAAAATAAGGCTAAAAGTTAATTTTATGTAGTCTTCATAGTTTTATGCCCCATATCAATCATACATATGCATACAGACTCAGGCAGTCGGGCACATGAGAGGCGTAGACTTGGGTTGCCTATGATTACGATCGCACATCCTCATCCCCTGTTTTCAAAAAAAATATTTAATTAAAATGAGAGGTGAGTTCATGAGTTCATGGGTAAAACAGAAAAATATTCACAATCCTATAAGCAAGAATCGAAAAAGGAGTTTTCAGAATGGTTGCAAAGTACTTTGAAAGAGCGATCAGTATGCATATTGTAGAAGTTGTAATATATAACTATGCCCTCAAAAAACATGTTGTGTGCGCGCCCAATACAATAACAGACGTTTTTCATGACTCAGACGTCCTTGATCTACCACTGATCTTCGGACGGCATTTTCCTTATACCGAATTCAACGACAGACACTATTTACCGATTCCGCTTTTTTGCCGGTTCGGCAACACTGCAGATGTGCAGATCACTTTAAAAGTAATTAATATCACAAACGTTTTATACAGGGTGACTTCGAAGTTGAGTCATTTATTTTAACAGTGAGTAGATCTGATCAAAAGAAATGTTTTTTCCTTTACCATTTTTCTGGTAAAATTAAAGTAACAAAGTTATAGCCCCTTGGAAATTTGAGTACCGCCCTGTCTCAATAATAATATTATGTGCTCGTGTTTCGCAACAACGGATATAATCCGCCTTATCGGTTCATCGCATCGGAAACAAAAAAGCGAAAGAATTTGGAACGATGTCAGTGTCAGTCGGTAACGCGTGAGTGAATAGTGGTGTCTGTTGCGTGGCTCAAACGAAATCAAAAATGGCACATGTTTACGAAAATGCTGAACTTGTGGACATGATTCTCATTTACGCGGCATCACGGATTTATGCGGATCGGTTTCCCAATCGAGTGCAACCAACCCCTTGTGCCTTTGTTAATGTAGTACAAAGGGCCCGTGAATCAGGTGACTTAAGACCTCACAGGGGAGGGCATGCCGGTGCTCCAAGACCGCACGATCAAATACAGGTCCGCACTGAAATACTTGTCGGGAGGATACTTTATAAAACAAGGTAACATTTTTTTTTAATTTTTTTTATTTTTGCACACATATTTTGGTTTATCTTCCTTCTACAATCATTATCTGAAAATTAATGACTCCACTTCAAAGTCACCCTGTATATATATATATATATATATATATAACTTGAGACGTGGTCATTGTCGTCTAGACCAGTTAGGTGAAAAATTAAAGCTTCCGCCTTTTGTTGGGTACCTCTTTGCTTAAATTTTGTCGAAGTACCCAACAAAAGGCGGAAGCTTTAATTTTTCATATATATATAAATAGGTATTTTTGAATCTGACAATATCTAGACGATGAATAATAGGTGGATGCGGATACTTTTACAAATATCGATGTTTTAGGACCCAGAAATGCAGAATGTGCTGTTTGTTTACATTTGGTGCGGATTTCTAGATCATAAGTTGGCAAAAATTGTTTTTAATGTAACACAAGATGATGAACCAGTTGGAATACGTTTTATATCCATTTTTTTTTTGAAAATAACAAAAATCGACAAATTTCTACAGGTACGTGATATACAGACAAAACTAGATTGCCATGCATGAACAGTGAAACATCCTACTAAATATAATAGCTAGAAAATCGACCTATTATTTCTCCTTAGAATTTTCGTGAGTTGTTTTTACACGAGGAAAATAAAAACGCATGTCCATCTAGGAAAAACCTGACCTCCCCGAATTGTCTGCGTAATGCTTCTAAATGTCCACAGATAACATTTTGGTTTTGTCCGCATAGCCCTAACCTGCCCGGCGAACAATTTTTGAAAATTCTGATTTGCAGCACGTCATTGCCGCAACAAAACATCTTGATTTTATGATATTTTATAATGTGATATTCAAGACTATACAAACATGTCCGCTAAGCAAAGTACTCGTACATATAGATGGTGACATCTCAGCTCGCTACTCGCGCGCCAGTATTTCGAAAAATCCACCATAAAATCATACTCGTACTCACACTTTTGAAATAGTGCTTCTTAAAATAACTAAAATAACATCTGTAAAATTTTTTACATTGTTCCGTATTGTCGTTGGAAAGGTTTATGGGCGTTATACTCGTACAAGGTGTTTTCAAAGTTGAGTCATTTATTTTAACTGCTTGTAGGAGTTGATATACCACTAATCACCTATATAAAAGTTGCATAATAAAATAAATAGTAAAAAATTAAATATTTTAAAAAATAACGATGTTATTACACAGATTTCTTGATATTCTTGACCACTGCCATGTAAAATCTTAGCGTTTTTTGTTTACTTCTCTTATCGTCCTTACATGATAGGGCTCCACCGCACTTTAGACGAGAAGTTCATAAACATCTAAATAATGAGTTTCCGAATAGACGGATAGGGCGCAATTGACCCATTTCTTGGCCTGCTCGCTCCCCGGATTTAACGCCTTGCGATTATTTTCTGTGGGGCTATTTGAATGAGTTGTGTATCATGTTGGAGCAGTAAATACTCTGGAAGAACTTAACAGCGCACTGAATATGCTTGTGATTTAATCCGTGGACACCAGGATTTTAGTTTCAAAGTTTGTAATGAGTCGTGGATTCGCCGAGCATGATTTTGCGTTAATAGAACAAATGGGGACAATTTTGAACAGTTTTTGTAAAAACGGTATCCATTTGACACAGGTCTGCAAAAACGTTTTTTTAAAAAGCTGTTTTGGTAATTTTACTGATTTATATTGTTTGTGACGCACTGAATCTGAAGATGAACTCCGTTTTGCCGTAGCACGTCACGTTTTTTCATACAGTGGGTATCAATATTTTTTTTTTCGTAAGAGAAATAAGTAGTGCATATAAGAGAATATGTGAAGTCATGTTTATCATTTTAATACTTTATTTTGTTAATAAAAATAAGCTGGTGAACTGATCCAGCTGGTAAAGAGAACCAACAAATTTTTTTGATGTCTGATCCAATACTCCAGGTAGTAATAAATGCTTATCATTGAGTCATGATCCAACCAACTCAGGAGCTTCTTTGGGAATATCTGGGAAAACAATTTTGGTCTATTGTCATCTTCAAAGTCAGAACTTGAATCCTCATCTTCTTAAGGTATTCACGTTCATCTGAGTCTGGTATCTCTTTCAACATAGCAGGGGGATTTGGAACAGGTATTTCTACATCATGAGGAAACGGACGAATAGCTGAGAGGAGATTTGGATATTACATAGAATACTTTGATTTTCACACGAGCAGAAGTAGCACTCGCCACTATGGTTCGTTTGCGCTGGCCATACCATAGGTACCATAAAGCGGAAATCTTCCTTTTTACCCTTAAACACACATTTTGCAAATTTTATGCGGGCCCAAGCTTTGTCTTGATCTCCAAGTTTCATTCCAAAATATGCAAAATATACTTTCTTCGCAAAGTATGTTATCTTGAGTTGTTGCTTTAAAGCTGTATATTCGCCACAGAAAAATCAAAAAGGGTGAATTGACCCACTTTGGTGGCGTGGCCTCGTGTAATGAAAATACTAAAATATCTGTCAAGACAAGGAAAAATGGGCTAAATCTGATTTCGCATTTTGTGAAAAATTCTGACGTGCTAGACATTTTCTGATATCAGTTTCGTGTTCGGAACATCAAACTACATAAGAATCCGTTGAAATAATCCAAACAGTTTTTTGATTGCAGACCTGTGTGATTTTTTAAAATGACTTCTTTTGACGAGTTCTACAAAATGAATTACTCAACTTTGAAAACACCCTATTTACTAGATTGTATAGCGCGTTTTTGTAAGTAATTCCTGCTGCCTCTGTAGGTCAAGTAATAGGGAGATTCTCTACAAGGAAATCCTACAATTTTGGCGTCAGTAAATCTTTTTGACGGTATCGTTAGATTATTATTGCTTCCTTATATTTAAAAAGTTCAAATTGGGGCTGGAGCATTTGCCGCCATTTTGAAAACGCGTTTGATGGAACCATCGATCCTATGTAAAAAAACTAATAGAACCAATTTTGTAGGTAAATATAAATTCTTTATCATTTTGCTTGTATTCAAAATGTCGTTTAGTCAAAAGATTACGAGATATGAAAGGATGCAATGTAAATGTAATGTTATTTTCGGTTATAATACCTAAGCATCTAGGAGAAAAAAAACTGCTAATTCTTACAGAGAATAAAATTTGCTGCAAAAGAGGTATTTCACGTTTCTTTTTTGATACCCTGATGTTTATTGGAGTATAAGGACTGCAAGTCTGAAATTCGTATCAAAACACCCGCACGATATAGCCTACACGTAATCTGCGTACGTCATTTGACATCAAGATAACTTCATAATCATTACCAATGATGGAGCATACCATTTTAGAGTGGATCCACTGCCACGTTAAAGCATGGAAAACGTATTTTTTTAAACTCCTGATGTTTCCATTCTGAAGATCAAGTCACTCACTCCCATCAGTCTGTCAATTGCCATTTTTTTGTCACTGAGTATGTATAGTCATTTATGGTAACCATTGCACCTTTATGAAGTGGAGTGGGGGTAATGCCCTTAAGAACGAAGAACCTAGTATATTTCAAATTAGGCCAGCCTACAAATAGGAAATGTTTTGTTTAAAATATCAATCAAGAATTCCTAAGATTATACTATTTCTACGGGGGACCATATCACTTTTGAAGTTAGTGAGCAAAGAAATTTTGAAAATTCCTCCTCTAAGGGGGTGAAGTGGGGGTTAACACTGAAGAACCTCGAATGTTTATGTATATTTAAGATAATCAGCATTAACAGAGAATTCCAGAAATAATAATAAATTCATAAAAGCTTTTAAGTTAGATCTATTGATGTTTATTTTGAAAACTATTCGACGCATATGCATGAAACTTTATTGGGAGGCAGCTTATGGATGGGACCTGTCAGATTTTGCGCCAGGGCCGGACTAAGGAGGATAAGGGTAGTTACTATAATAAAAAAGTTATTTGCTTTTCTACTAGATACCTAGAATTTTATAAGTAGGTAGTTTATAGGTAAATATCAGTTAAGAATGAGGCCACAGTACCGGATTAAATGGGTTAAAGGCTACTCGCAAATTTGTTAAAAGATTCTTGGAGTTTTTTCTACTAGACACCTAAGAATTGGCAATAATGAAGTTCTTAAGAGGATTTTTTAGTCAAGAGCTCTCACAACTTTATACATATTTAACTTTTATGAACTAGGGATCCGAAAAGGTTGCTTTTACAACGTAACATGTCCTCAAAGATGGGACTTTCCGTTATAGAGCGTATAGGTCAGGCAATAATAAGCAAGTCCGCTTATACATATACCAAAGCCTTAAGAGGACCGAGAAAGTAAGTTCCCAAATTCCGTAAGATCCTGTAAATGGGCTAGCCCGACCCTGTCTCCCCCCCCTCCTTCTCCTCCACCTCTGTGAAAAGGTATGATGTTTTGTGGATGTAAGCCAGTATCCAAATCAAGTGCTGCATGGCATGGTATCTACGATAACTTAGTTTACATATTGACTTATTAGTCGAATGTGAAAAACCAAAATTGACACTTTGCTAGAACAATAACGTCTTCAATATCCTATTGATACTTCGCGAGTGTAGTCACGATAACGGTCACAACGTCATCCTCGATGTTACCATCAGAGCTGAAAAGGTTTGTTTACATCAAAAAAGCTTTTGGGTGAACCTGACAGAAAACCTAGGAATCAGCTATAAATGTTACATATTTAGTAAAAAATGAACAAGTTCGTGTTTTTGAATCGAACAGCGACAACTTCCAAATAAAAACTGTACCAGGGCAGTACCTTACCAAAGGAATGAGTATTTTATATTGTTTCTTTTTTACGTTTCCGGTGCTGTTTTACTGCAAATTAGCTTTGTTATATCGAACGTAGTATCTATCATCTTTATAACAATGTTAAGCGTTCGAAGTCGCACAGCTAATATTGAATAATACTGTGTAGTAACATCTCTAACACACGATCCATCCGCCTGCTCGGTGGTATACTTGATCCGCATGCAGGTACCACGGCACCATGATGCATCAGGGCAGGTAAGAGGGGGAGAGACGACGAAGGTCACGACCGACCGTCGTCGGTCGGTTCGGTAAGGACCGGAAACTGTTCACCAAGCCAGGGGAAGCCACCCTCGCTACACACGTTACGCCGGAAGTGGCGTAGTACCTGTGCGAGAGGCTATCGCCAAGGATGGTGTTCTTTAGGTGGGCATCGGAATGGTGTCAATAACGTATGTAATAGAGTGGCTTTAATTTTAACAAACACAAAATAATATCAAGTTGCCTTCGGAAACAAAAGGTTGTTTACTTACTTTACTGTCAGTTGACGTTTATTTGGTTTGAAGTTTTCGCTTTAAGATGACATATAAATTAGAGAAATAAGAAAATGTATCTACAAGTTTGTTGGGCGGGTACCAAAGCTGAAAATTATCGAATATTCCAGAGTGAAAACATTTCACGCAGAACCATTTATCGGACAATAGCGGAGTGCGAGCAGGGAATAAATACCATGTCTGAATCCACCAAAAAGTGGAAAACCACGTGCATTTACTGCACAGAGGTTAGAGAGGTTGGTGATAAGAGCAACAATCAGGTTGGAATGTCAACAAGGGGACTGCCTCGTCAATAGAGATCTTCTAAGGGCCAAGTTCACCAACATTAATATTTAACGGTCCCTTGGACCAATAGGAAAAGACCTTATCGAAATTTGAAAAAAATTTGACGGAAGCTGCCAAAGCTCCCTGAGTATCAGTGATTTCAATTGAAATGTTGAATAAAGTCGTGAAAAAACAGTTGGCTTATAAATAAGGGTACATTATAGATGTAATATTATGTCTTTGTGCTTTAGAATTAGGACAACTTTCATTGAATTTCAAATTTTTATCCTTTCACAAAAGACGGTCAGTTATTAAAATGGACCAATGAAAATGAGAGAAATAATAGGTCGATTTTCTAGCTATTATATTTAGTAGGATGTTTTCACCGTTTTTGACGACTGTTCATGCATGGCAATTCAGTTTTGTCTGAATATCACGTACAGGGTGCTGTACATAATACGTACCTGTAAAAATGTACCGATTTTTGTTATTTTGCAAAAATGTTACATCAAAAACAGTTTTTAACAATTTATGATCTAGAAATCCACACCAACTGTAAACAAACAGCACATTCTGGGTCCTAAAGCATCGATATTTGTAAAAGTATCCGCATCCACCTATTATTCGTCGTCTAGATATTATAAGTCAGAATCAAAAATACCTATTTATAAAAATATATCTCCAAACATTGTTATATTTTCTAGTTATTTCTATTATTATAACACATCTGGGATATCAATTGCTTTTAAAGTGATCTGCGCATCTGCAGTGTTGCCGAACCGGCAAAAAAACGGATTTAGTAAATAGTGTCGTTGAATTGCCGTCCCAAGATCAGTGGTAGATCAAGGACCATTGAGTCATGAAAACGTCTGTTATTGTATTGGGCCAGCACACATCATGTTTTTTGAGGGCATAGTTCTATATTACAACTTCTACAATGTGCATCCTGGTCGCTCTTTCAAAGTACTTTGCAACCATTCTGGAAACTCCTTTTTCGATTCTTGTTTATAGGATTGTAAATATTTTTCTGTTTTACCACTGACTCATGAGCTCACATCTCATGTTAATTAAATATTTATTTTAAAAACAGTTTGTTTCGGTTTCTTTATTGCTTGTCTGGTGATGACGGTAATCTACCAGTCTGTAAATGTTGTATGCACAAAAATCAATTCAGGGCAAGCGGAGTAAGGGATGAGGATGTGCGCTCGTAAAAATACTGAAAAATCCGGTTCAAGTCCATGCATAGACAATCTGAAATTTGCAATATAAATTTATATTCTAAATTCTATGCATATCGGTTCATATTCGTCAATATTTCATTTGAAGCTTTTTTGTCATAAGATTTTAGCAAAATGTAAGATAGTAAATGCAACACCGCACCCTGCAGCCCAGTTGACAAGAACGACAAGCTGTCAAGATTAGGGATGTTTAGATCCACGAAAAGTATCGTTATGTATCGATTCTTATCATTTTCGGAAGTCTGGATACTCTAAAATATTGGAATAAAATTATCGATATCCAGCGGAAGGAAACAAAGAAGAAAAGTAATCTGAAGTTAGTGACTCTTTTTGACACAGTCCGGATCGAAAGATGACCTTACTTGTGAAATGTGTCGATACACCCAAGTGTCGTATATAAAAATATCGATCCAAAATATCGGGTATGGGAAGCAAAAGTATCGATACTTCTAAATATAGGATCGTATCGAACATCCCTACTGTCAAGATGTATAACCCGAGGTACCGACGGAGCTATTTTGCGGCGTGCGTCATGGACATAATTTTAAATTTTCATTTGCATTTTTTCAAGTGTTATATATAATAATTTTGGGAAAAATGTCAAGAATAGTCTTATAAAGCATAGTAGAGTATATTTCAACAGTTGGCGGAACGGGATATTAATGCACAATCTGGCAACCCTGTCGCACCCTCACAAAAGGGCCGCTGACAAACACAAAACACCGTGTTGTCATTGAATAGCATGGAACTAAACGTTCAGAGTATACGTTTTGTGACTGGTACCAAGAGTTGACACATCCCACACACACTCCTTGAAATGCAATAATCAGCTGTATTCAAATAACGTCTAATATAAATATAACCTAGAATGTGTACTCGTGAAAAAAGAAAAATATGGCAAATTTGTATTTTTTTTTTGTAGGTTTTAGGTTTGCTGGTAGCTTTAAGGCATATATTTGGGAATTTCTTAATCGCTGTGAATATAGTGTGGATGTTTGTCCAGTTCCTGAACAACGAAAAATATTCAACTTTATGGATGTATGTATATCAAAAAACCTGAATGGTTTTGTGGGAATATCAATCTAAGGTGCCATAATGGTTCTGATGAACGGCAAGTTAAAGAATGAATGTTTGTAAACGAGCAATATCTTTTGGTAGAGACTGTCATCAAGTAGGTGCTTAATGGCTATCTGCAAGAGGTTTATAGGAAAAAACACCCAGTATCACATATTCAATAAGCTGATGATGTTTCAATGACAAGCTGTCATCTCATACTTTGACAGTATTCTGTTTTCAACATTTCATAGCTTTTGGTTGCCAAAATTTATTGATTGGAACTTGAAGCTCATTCGCTGTATTTGACGCACTGTTACCTATAGGTGAGGAATAACGGACTGTTGATTTGACAATCCTGGTGAAATCCACCCTAAGAGTACGATATCGTTGGAATTGAGGAGGAATTGTGTTAAATAAAAGAGACTTAAAGTACTCCAAATACTCTCAAGCGCAACTATTTCATATACCAAGATGCTGTCGTTAACTGAGGCGGGTACACTTTACCAATGGAAAAATCATTATTTCAGATGACGAAAAGTATTTCACTTTGACTAATTCTGAAATGACGGGAAACGACGGATTTCATACGGATAACGCAGAGGAATGCTCTGACAATGTGAGATACAAACATAAAGCGACATTTGCAAATAAAATCCTTGTTTGGTCCGCAATTTCTAACAGGAGTGTATCCCAACCTTTTGTGGGAAGAGTGAGCGGTAAAGCTTTGAATTGTCGGAGCTATATTGATAACTGACCTTCCAAATTGCTTCAGTTTGTCCACGAACATCATGATAATGACCATATCAAGTTTTGGCCAGACCTAGCATGATGCCATTCTCAAGAGATATCCAAAACTGGCTTCGACAACACAACATACCTGTTATTCCCAAAAACGATAATCCTCCAAATTTGACGCAGGCACGGTCAATAGAGGATTTTTGGGCTTTACTGTCTAGGAAGGTCTATCATGGAGGCTGGGAAGCCCAAGATGAAGAATAATTAAGACGGCACTCCACATAATTCGATAGTATAGTTTAGTCAAGTATTGAGCTGTAATTTTTGGTGTTATTGGTATACGAGGGTGCATGGATATTTTCCAGTCAAAAAGGTAATTCCATCGGAATCCAAAATGATGATATTAACAGGGCCATGCAAAACTAAGTCGATTATGGATCCGAGGCAAATAGACGTCGTATTGATCTTCAGTTAAACCCATAATTTGAAGTTAAAAAAATTAAGACGGTTTGTTATTTGTTGATGTCAGTTAAAGTAACGTCAAAATCGAAAAATACTGAGTTTCAAATAACTAGAAATTGTAACGAAATAGCAAAATTCTGTGTATTACATATGAAACGTAATTACTTCACGCATTCTTTTTATCACTGTAATCGTTCAGTGGTAGTGTAAATTTCTTATCACCAACCTCCGAGCTTAATCGACTAATAACTTTTGTCCGATCGTGATCTCACCTCTCACTAAATAACAGCAAAAAAATAGAGCGCCCAAAATTTCCTAAGAGATTTAAAAAAAACAGCAGACATCCGCACTCCACAATTACAAGAAACAAGAGCACAACGGGCAAATGTACTGTCTTAAGCATTTTAAATCATTATAGCTGACCGAGTTTTGGAACGAGAGGAGAAATAGACCTAATAGTTTATATCACTTATGAAACTCTTAAAGCAAATGTCGAATCAAAATTGAAGTCAAATAGATACTGAAAAACCAAATTTTATGTCAAGTTGACATTGACATTAAGCGCTTCAGCGCTGCCATTTTCAAGCAAATCCAATGATTTAAAATGCTTAAAAGAAGTATAGAACCCTAGCGCAGTTATAAAGCCTTTCAGGTATGTTATTATCCTTACAAGATTTATTAAAAAAATTAGTCGTTTGTGACCACTCAAGAAAATAACATAATAATGTGGATTATCCATTATTTTTTTAGTTCGTTGGTTGTTGGGTTCCTTTAGGCGGTTGTTCACGTTTTTGTATATTGCTTTTCTGTGGTCGCTAATTGGATTTTTGTGATGGTCTGTAGTGGTACAAGCTTTAATGATGATGATGATCAGGTTTTTTACCCCTTATTCAAAAATTTCCGATTTTTTTTTTTCATCTTATTTTCATACTTTCTCAAAAAATTTCAATGCGACCGAGCTCAAATTTTGGGTCCATATCAAGTAAAAGTTTATAATGATGTAAAATACATAGGCTTCAGTTCAGTAGTTTTGAAGATTTATGGATTTAAAGCTTAAAGTAGACTTTAATAGGTACATCAGATTAGTTTGTACTACTTTCAGAAGAAATTTGACTAAAAGAATTCACTTAATAAGTAAAAGCTTTTCTTCACTACGCCCATTTTGTTGTTGAAAATAGCTATTGGAAAGTTTTTTGTGGCAGGCAAAAAAGTTATTTCTTGAAGAAAGATAAGGAAATATCCCGTACTTATTTTAAATAGGAATTTAGTACATAGTTTGCGATTGATTTGACCAAAGTTTGTTGCTAAAATAACTTGTAACACTTTATTACATAAATTGACCATGGTATATTCCACAGCAGCAAGAGTTGAAATTATCGAAATATTTTTTAGAAATAATCAGTGCGCTAATAGAACAGCAGAAATATTTAATGAGCGACATGAGAACAGTAACGTGCATCGAAAATATGTTCTAGAACTTGTAGCTAAATTTCGGGAAACTGGGTCAGTCGCCAATAAAAAACGCAACATTGAAAATCCCACAAGGAACGAAGCAATAGAAGTAGGGGTTTTAGAGCAAGTTTATGTAGATCCTACGTTAAGTACCCGCAAATTGGAGACTGTTTGTGGTGTTAGTCGACGTACTGTCCAACGGATTCTAACGGCACATAGATTTCATCCGCATTATATTCACCTGGTAGAAGACCATAATGAAGACGCTTCTGATCGGAGATTACAATTTTCTGAAGATATGAGTGAACGAATTATAAACGACGAACATTTTCTATTCAACACTTGCTTTTCCGACGAATTTTCCTTTTTCTTAAATGGCGTAGTAAATCGTCATAACTGCCGATATTGGTCCGATACTAATCCCAGAATTTATCATGAGGTTCATACACAGCAGCCAGAAAAATGTTTGACGATCGTTTAGTTGGTCCTTTATTCTTATCTGGAAATTTGACCGGTGACATGTATTTGGAATTACTGGAAGACGCCTTAGATTCTGCATTAACAGCCATAATTTAAAATCAGAATGATTGGCGGTACATTACGAATAGGTTGATGTTCCAACAGGATGGTGCCCCACCACATTACGCATTGCTTGTTCGACAATATTTAGATCAGAATATTTCCAGATCGATGGATTGGTAGAAGAGGTGCCATTAAATGGCCCCCAAGATCGCCAGATTTATCACCTTTGGATTTCTTTATGTGTGGTCATTTAAAAACCAAAATCTATGGTATTCAGCCAACATCATTAGAAGATCTGCGACAAAGAATTATGAATGAGTGCCTTCAAATTACTCCTCAAATATTGCAAAATGTGCCGCAGCGTTTTGAGCAAAATCTTTATTATTACATGGAGAGTCATGGTGGCCATTTTCAACATTTACTTGCCTAACGGGCCAGTTCATTCTTCATTTTTAAATTACTTTAAATCAATAAATCTTCAAAACTACTGAACTGAAGTACATTGTATCATTATAAAGGGAATTGAAAGATCATAAAATAAGGTGTCACCCCCGCCCAGGGGTCTGCAGGTGTTAACGTGATTTTTTCACAAGCTTGTGTCCCCCTCGAAAACAAAATCGACGGGTCAGAGCGTTTTTCAAAAAAAAAACTGAGCTGCCAGTAAATGCGTCTGTTTCGTTTTCGATGCGCCACCCTGTATATAAGTATTTATAGTTTTACATTAATTTTATATCATTATAAAGGGAATTGAAAGATCATACAATGAGGTATCTATCACTCGACCCCGCTTTTCATTTAAGATTTTGGGGGTGGTGTCACCCCCGCTTAGGGGGCTGCACGTGCTAACGTGATTTTTTGCCAAACTTGTGTCCCCCTCGAAAACAAAATCGACGGGTCTGGGCGTTTTTCCAAAAAAAACCCTGAGCTGCCAGTAAATGCGTCTGTTTCGTTTTCGATGCGCCACCCTGTATGTTTACGGCATGAGCCCATTACTAAAAACACTTTTTTTAACCAACGGTATTTGATACCTTTTCTACCAAACTTCTTGGATGCCTCATGTCATAGACACAATGGTGTTCTGTCGATGTGTGAATCAATGTTTGAGATTGTTCTAAAAATAAACGAGATGATATGGAAATACGATGATAAAATATATTCGATCACGCCCTCTACTCGTGCTGCTGTTCAATCATGAATCTTACTTACTCTTGAATCATGCAGAAACGCCTTCTATCATTTAGATCAAAGATATCATACCCTTCAATTTCATCTACTTTGATACTCTTAAAGCTATCTTGTTTTGCACTCTGTATGAGATAATGTTACCATATCAGTAACGCACATGCATGCATATAAAATTGTTCAAACGTATAGTCACCAAGTCTGTCGTGTGACAGCAGAACCTAGTAAGTCACTTTTTATCAGGTTTGAGAAATAACATATTTTCAATAAACATTCGGCTTTCGAAAAGTTTAAGTTTTATGAATATTAAAAAAATTGTCTGAAGGGTTATGTAACTTGCTAAATTCGATAGCATCAATTTTATTCATGTGATAGTTTTGTTTATGGTAGAAAAGTGACTTACGTTTTTTTTTCATGGTTTCTTTTTCGATATTAAATTAAGATACTTTAGCAGAAAATGGTAAGTCAACTTACTGATTTTTACAAAATTTCGACTAGAGAAAATAAAAAAAAAGATATTGTAAGTGTACTTACTAAGGTTTTATTTGATATAATTTATGTGCGAAGGCGAACACAAAAAGTAACATATCTACTTACTAACTGGAAAATAAACATTTGAATGAAAAACGGTGGAATATAAAACAGCAAGTCTACATACAAGAAGAACAAGAACTTAAGCGCTAAGCCTCTGATACCACACATAAGTCTTTGGAATTATCATTAGATGGCAAAAACTGCCAAAATAGTTTCTTTCTTTCATCTTTGAAGGATGGTACCAATTTTTTTAAAATTGTTTCTCTTTTTTCTGAGTTCAATCCCAGTGGCTCGACAAAAGGATGTATAGGGAATTTGAGATCAACTTTTTTTTTCAAAAACTCGACTTCCTGAAAGACAGTTTCATTATGGCATTCTTTATAAAACAAGTGTCTGCATCCTTTGCGAAACTGAGCGAGCTTAATTTTTTCAAGAAGAGGTATATTATTGCTTTTTCTTTGTTTGCTTCCATCTTCAAAGAGGAAAAAATCAAAATTATTTATAGGCAAACATTTAGTTTTTTTTGAGGACTGCTCAATTATTTTCAGAAGCTGTTCAAAATCATAAATGTTTGGGTGTTTTTTCATTTCTGTGCTGATTCGGCCATGAACCGAATCCGCAGCCATAAATGAATGGCCTGGTTCAAAATATTTTAGGGTGATCTCTTCTGGACCCCATTCACAATTTACAAAAGTCGCAAAAGCAGAATATAGTGTCCAATTCTTGTTCTGAGCAGAACAGTTGTCTACCCAGAATGTAAATTTTTTGGTAACATTGTCTGAATTTTTTATTACGTTGTAGTATGCCGATGCAACATCCGTCGCGGACCTGCCTCATATAGCCTCATGCCACATCACGCAAATATTTCCGTCCTTATGAAGTGACGCAAACGTCTCATTGAATACGACCAACCTGCAACAACAAATATAGAAGTATATAAAAGTTTAATACAATTATATATAATTATAAACGAAGTACCTTGAAACAAAAAAGATTCCTTGGTTGACATTTTGGGCAAGAGTAAGACTTTCTGCATATCTACAGCATAGACCTTCTCATCTTGCATTACCTCTTGATTGGAGTCATTTTCATAGTGCTGTCTTGCTTCCGTATAACTTTTTTTGTGGTTTTCGAATTGACAACAAATCTTGCAACTACTTGCGTCGCATTGGCGAATAATGTGAACTTTATGTTTTAGACACTGAGCGCATTCGTCTTGGGATGGCTTTTTAAACCCAATATTCTGTTTTTCAAAAATTCTTCTGTATAGATCATATGAAATTTTCTGTAGATTACAAAGTCTTGCCACATGTATTTAATGGTCAAGTCAGGTGGCAAGAATCGTCTATTCGGGGTGTGCTTTAAATTATAGTGAGATATTACCGGATTGAATGAGTTTATATGCTTTATGACAATTTCCTCTGTTCTCATTTTTTGTTCTTCTAGCATGCCTCTAATAACTAACCCCCTTTCATCCACTGTTTGTGCAGTTCCTTCTACACTTCGCTTTTTGGAATGTATATGGCAAGTTATCATACCATCTGTTTTAAGTCCTAAAGTATGCAAAAACATTGTTTTGCACACTTGTATTTTTTCAAATTTAGCTTCAGTTTCCACTGGAAGGGGTAGAAAATATTTCAGAGAAACATTCCTGGAAGAGCGCTGAGCCTCTTGCCGCCTTACTTTGATTTCAAATTGTTTGATATGAGCATCCAAAAAAAGTCTACGCTCGCCAAAGCTGAGTCTCCAGAATTTCGTTCTTATCAATTCTCTAAAGTTCTCATCATTGATTTTTGAGCTACATTTCTGCCTGCAATTATTATGGCATGATAGCAGTAGGGGGTGCTTTTCTTGCTTGTCTGGCCTTTCTTGGGAAACTCTGCAGTTTGCATTCACATTCTCGTTGACTTTTTTCAAAGGCTGCCTGTTTTTGAGGGGCGCAAGCGATACGTCATCAAAGTCCGAAAATTTAATTTTTTTCCTTCTAGGGGATACTCACGGCTCATAATTTGGGTCTGCATCAGAATCGTCATAATCTGATATAGGTTCTTCATCATGTTGCTGACGTTCTTCGAGAGGTTCATTTCTGAAAGATAAAATAAATAGAGGTCAGCGGTTTGAATATATATTTCAAATACGAAAACCGTATTGCAAGAATTAGCTTTTTGTTTGTAGTAATTATAATCTTTTATTTTACTGAAAAAAAAACATCAAACTGCAATGTTACTCCTGAGTTAATATTTCATTTGGCTTATATGTAATGTATGATGCTTGCACTCACCTCTCTGTAATGCATAAACTCGTTATGAATTTTCCTCTCGACATATTCTGGATATTAACTACAGTACTAACGTTAAACTAATTCGCGACTGTCCTCACCGATCCACACTCTATGCCAGTTGGAACATGACTGCGGAAACGCTGTAGCATGCATCCGTGCCTACACTCAATCGGCTTGAAATCATGGCATGAAAATTTAGCAAAAACTAGCAAGTGCGTTTACGACGGAGTCTCCCGCCAAATTTCCTACAAAAAAAAATCTTCAAAACGTAGCATGTAGACATGCCATCATTTGTTGATTTTTTAAATGCTGTTCTGATGACTTACTAGGAAACATGAGACAAAGATATACGATTTAGAGTGCGTCTGAGCGAGAGACAAAAATTCAACTAGTAGAACTTTTTACGGGCTTTTCAAAAATGACGTAAAAATGTAAAACCTAGTAAGTCGACTTACTAGGTTCTGCTGTCACACGACAGAAGTGGCGTCCGCATATTACCGGCCCCAGCCAGCTTTTCAACGTTTATTAATATGTTTTTGGTATATTAATCTCAATTAACGAGCTTTATTACACCTCATGAGGTTTTTCTCACAGTAAATTTTAACAGCTCATTTTTTACTTTTTCACAGCAGCCGAAGTGTAATTTATTAACAACTTGTATGTACTAGTACCAATGAACCTGTTTAACATAAACCCATAATAAATTCGTAAACGCTTTCATACAGGAAGCAAACAATAAATTTTAAAGGCGAATATATATATATGAACGCTCAAACATTGCAAAAAGATGGCCGAACGTGATAAAATGACGACACATTTCCTGTATTTCGCACTGAAACGATGGTCCTAAATTACAAAATAGTTATAAAATCAAAGTGAGAGGGGCGACAATTTTCAGCAGTATTGCGTCAAAATGCCAGAGAAGTGATGAAAAAAATGTCATTGCCATGTCGTAATGGCGTAGCGAGGATTTTATTCATGCTGGGACCAATATGCATGTGCTAACAAAAAAGTTGTCAAGTAGCGGTGGCCGCAGTAGTAGACTCTTCGGTCTCCTGATCAGTCGCCGTGCGCTGTGCGGGTTCGAGTCCCGTCCCAGGAGAAATTTTTCTCTTGGCTATGGATGTTATGATTGTTCGTAGGTGGTAGACGGTCTCTGACTGTCGAACGTGGAGGTACCACCCGGCGGATCTCGTAGGCGGAGCCAGAATGTGTGCATGTTGCATGCACTCGTGTTCGCTCGCCAGAGTCCGTGTGGCGTTCCCCCTTTCTCCTGTATCCCCCTATAGTCCCACGGTACCCAATGAGTGTTTAGGCGTTAGGCCTTCGTGGTAGTTGGAGTATAAAAAAAAAGTAGATTGACTTAAAGCACTTACACAAAAATTATTTTCAAAGCAGTAACCCGAGAAATCACTGTTGTTGACCGCAATGCCCCATTGAAAATTAGTTTTTTTCCTAGGAAGATGACTGGAAAATAATGATGAAATACATCTAAGCGGATAACGAGTGTCGTGAAAATGTGAATTTAATATCTTATCACTTTGACAACTGAACAATTTGCTAGCTATCTAGTGCTATTATACTTTTGAAATTTTGCGAAATCCTGGAGAATACAAGAAAATGCCGTCTATAAAAAGCAGTATCTACCTAGAACCAATAAAATATACAGGGTGGCGCATCGAAAACGAAATAAACGCATTTACTGGCAGCTCAGGTTTTTTTTTGGAAAAACGCTCAGACCCGTAGATTTTGTTTTCGAGGGGGAGACAAGTTTGGCAAAAACTCACGATAACACGTGCAGCCCCCTGGACGGGGATGTCACCAACCCTAAAACTTAAATGGAAAGGGGGGTCGAGTGATACCTTATTTTAAAGGTCTTTCAATTCCCTTTATAATAATGTAAAATACATGAGCTTCAGTTCAGTAGTTTCGAAGATTTACCGATTTAAAGCTTAAAGTAGACTTTAATTGCTACATCCGATTAGTTTGTACTACTTTCAGAAGAAATTTGACTAAAAGAATTTACCTAATAAGTAAATGCTTTTCTTCACTACGACCATGGTTTGTTTATCATTTTGTTGTTGAATTTTTTTGTGGCAAAAAGTTATTTCTTGAAGAAAAATAAGGAAATATCTCGTACTTATTTTAAATAGGAATTTAGTACATCGTTTGCGATTGGTTTGAACAAACTTTGTTGCTAAAATAACTTGTAACGCTTTATTACATAAATTAACCATGGTATATTCCACAGCAGAAAGAGTTGAAATTATCGAAATATTTTTCGGAAATAATCAGTGCGTTAATAGAACAGCAGAAATATTTAGTGAGCGACATGAGAACAGTAACGTGCAACGAAGATATGTTCTAGAACTTGTAGCTAGATTTCGGGAAACTGGGTCAGTCACCAATAAAAAACGCAACATTGAAAATCCCATAACGAAGGAAGCAATAGAAGTGGGGGTTTTAGGGCAAGCTTATGTAGATCCTACGTTTTGAGCAAGATCTTTATTATTGCATGGAGAGTCATGGTGGCCATTTTCAACATCTACTCGCCTAACGGGTCAGTTCATTCTTCATTTTTAAATTACTTTAAATCAATAAATCTTCAAAACTACTGAACTGAAGCTCATGTATTTTACATCATTATAAAGGGAATTGAAAGACCTTTAAAATAAGGTATCACTCGACGCCCCCTTTCCGTTTAAGATTTTAGGATTGGTGTCACCCCCGCCCAGGGGTCTGCACGTGTTAACGTGATTTTTTCACAAGCTTGTGTCCCCCTCGAAAACAAAATCGACGGGTCTGAGCGTTTTTAAAAAAAAAAACTGAGCTGCCAGTAAATGCGTCTGTTTCGTTTTCGATGCGCCACCCTGTATATAAGTATTTATAGTTTTACATTAATTTTATATCATTATAAAGGGAATTGAAAGATCATAAAATAAGGTATCACTCGACCCCCCTTTTCATTTAAGATTTTGGGGGTGCTGTCACCCCCGCTTAGGGGGCTGCACGTGCTAACGTGATTTTTTGCCAAACTTGTGTCCCCCTCGAAAACAAAATCGACGGCTTTGAGTATTTTTCCAAAAAAAAAAACCATTACTGTCGACGGGGAACGTTATCGCGGCATGTTAACAGACTTTTTGGGGCCACAATTGGATCGTATTGGTGCCGAAGATCTTTGGTTTCATCAAGACGGAACAACGGCTCACTCATCTCGCCAAACAATCGCCTTATTGCACACGAAATGTCAAGACCGCATGATTTCACGAAATTCAGATGTCAGTAGGCCCCCGAGATCGTGCGGGACTATTTTCTTTGGGGATTTTTGAAAGGGGAAGTGTATGCGAATGGTCTCCGGGCAATTCAAAGCGCAATATTCGGACTGAAATGCGGCCATAGACCCGATTATTCTGGAAAAAGTCATTGAAAATTTTGATGTTCGGATGTTAGCGGTGGTCACATGACTGATGTTATTTTTCATACATAAATTTCATAAACCAACCTTCATTTATCAATAAAAAATTCGATTTCCCCTCGTAAAAAGCGTGTTGATTTTTCGAATAGAAAAAAAATTAATATATGACGCACCCTGTACCTCCAAAGTGGCACTACCCACTGGCAAATCAGTGTAAACCTTTCATAATCAAAATCTCCCTTAGGACTTTAAATTTGTCGCAAAGGAGACCTAGTTCATATAGAATGGGCACGATTTTTAAAAACGGCCCAAAACAAAGTCGTATCGTTTCTGTTTCTTATTTGGCTGCAACATAATTGTAGCAGTCATGAACTGAGTTGGCCAAGCGCACTACTAGGTTACTACGAGTAATTTTTACATGCTCAGTTGATTCTTCATACACTGTAAACTTTCCGGTAAGAACTCTTGCTTTTTATTCCCGTTGTGTCAGACGTAATACAGCTACTTATGTTCGCTTTCGCTTATTTTTATATTCCAGTTATGTTGATAATTGCTCCGTATACTATTACAACAGCAATAATTAAACTATTATGATTCATGATTCAACGATTAGCTAATTGTAATTATTTAAAAGTAATATACAAGACAAGAATAGAATACGTTAATCAAGTATTCTACTTATTTTCATTACTGTAGACAAAAACTTATATCCTATATATCATTTATTTTTTTTTATTTACTAAATTTAAGGGTGATCTCATTCTTACAAAATAAAATTGCATAGAATAGACATAAAACTGAATATTTATCTTTACTTAATCAAAGCCAGATACATTTTGTATTTGAGACTAATGATTTTAAAGCTGAATAATTTTGAAACGCAATCACTTCCATTTCTGTCGCAACGATGTCTCGAAAATTCTGCGTAACAGAAGTTGCAAACTGTTGGATATCAATTTCCATGAAGGGTGAAACAACAAATGGCGCCACTATAGCATTTCCGTTTAAATCCTTGAAACGATTAATGAAGTTATCCTTCAAGTTTGAGACTATATCTACATGATATTTACTGTCATATGGTTCTAATCGACTTTGAGAGATATTTTCTGAAAGAACAGTAAAATGCCTGGTATCGCCATCGTGTAAGTTTTGTTCCCAAAACTCAAGCTTTTTGATAAACGCTTTTATATCAGAAATTATTTCTGCTAGTTCTTTGTCTCTCTCCTGAAGCTGCAAATTAGGGCGGCTCCGACGCAGTGAGTTTCAAGCTGCTCCGAAGCTGATACTCCATTTTTCAATATTTTTGAATGAAATTCATACAGTATGTTCAGAAGATAATTCCCCAGGGTGCTATAGGAGCACTTTTTGAAATTTTGTTTTTGCACAAGTTTTGTGATGAGTTGAAGTGTGCACTTTTTCTGTTCAAATTCGCGATTTTTTTTAAAAAGAATCTAGTGAAAAAATGAAAAAGTGGCTCTATAGCACCCTGTGGGATTTTGTTTTCAGCACACTATGAAAATTTATTTACAAATAGTATTTTGGACGAATTTTCTCTACTGTTTCGTGCTGCCAACCCAAGCGTTGCGGCGCCATGTACGGACTAAGACTAAGTCGTTCTGCAAATAGGAACTCATAATCGCGATCGCTGATACTCCTCGATTTTAAAGCCGTTTTACTTACCACGCCACTGGCGAGGAAGTATTGTAATCGCCAAAAATTTCTAAAATGAGATGTTATGTTTTTTTAAGTCATACGACATCTACATCACGAAAAACGCACGGGGTTACTAGTATGCCAAAGCTTTGTAGTTTCAGTCCAACGGCAAAGGTGCTATAGGCAAAAAAGAAAAAGTAACAATTGCTGAAACTCCATTTTTGACATTACAGGGGTTCCTTATCATTAACATAAAATAATGGTACTGCTTAAAAAGTGGGGGTTGGGGGAAGGTGATTCTAAATGCTGCAACTTTGATATCAGTGAAAGACGTTCTATTATTAAGACGCTTCTGGTCCCAGTGATTACAGGAAATTTGAGTAACGAAAATCCGACGAATAATGTGCTCTATAGGTTTGACACCAAGTGACAACAGATCTTTCTGCAACTGCCGTTAGTAGGGAAGAATGAATTCGAATATCACTCCAGTCAAGTATAGGGGAATTTAGCGTGGAACTTTAAAATTATCGATATGTCAAGGAAATATGTTTTTGAGGACGATAATTTAGTAGATTTTATACCTGCATTTTCATTTGAATTTCATCACCCGTGAAATGTACCCATTTCGCCGTTACCTTCAATTTTTGACCTGCAGTTTGTGATGTTTTTCTGGATATAAGCAGGACATAATTGCCTAAGGTGCTATCAGTTTTTTACAAAATTTTGTCTTTGTGCAAGAATTATGGTGTGTTGAAATGGTTAGATAGATTTGTGCTCAACTTCTTGATATTTTAAAAAGATCCTAGTGGATAAAATCGAAAAAGTAGATCGTTAGCACCCTGTGGACTTTGTTTTTAGCACGCTGCAAGAGTTTCGTTTGGAAATAATAAAAAATGAAGCGTAAGCTGTGAAGGCAAATCGGTTTTTGGGCGAAATTCGTCTACTGTTTCGTCCTGCCAGTCCAAGCGACGCGACGGTGCGTTCCGACTAAGAAAAAATGTATTCAAATAATTTGATATCTTTAGTAAAATAAATTCAAGAACACAAATTTAAATTCGTTTATTCATGTCAATAAACACAATTATGTTTCCATGGTAACAGTTGAACGAGGGCCATAAAAATATCTTATGCGTCAAAATAAGAGGAAACAGTTAGGTAGTTTTTGCAAAGCAATAAACAGGTTGGCTTATACCTGGATTCAGTACATTTCTTGTCTACTGTAATAGGTAGATGGAGGCGATGCTGCCAGAAATGGATGTGTGCGGTCAATAAACAAACCACAAGATTGAATTGCGGTGTCCAATGATTTTTGTATTGCCTTTTTTATTGCCTTACTAGAAAACTCTGTTGGGTATATGATCGAGTTTACTAGAACCTTACAGCTTGTTGTCTGCCTTCTTCTACAAACTTCACCAAATCGAGACGCTGTCAACCTTATCCTCCGATGAAGGCGCCACAAAGTACAGACCTGTGATTTGGTGACTTGTTCAATCTTCAAAATCTCGTCGTCACTTTTTTTAAGTTTCCCTAAAAATTCTTGTTTAGCAACCTCCAAATCAATGTCGTTCATGTCAGGTTTTTGACAGAATTCGAATAAAACTATTCATTTTCTTTGGATTTGCTATCCGAATTGTTAGTTATTGTTGTATCAGCTTTTTGTAGCCTGAGTTTCTTTTCAAGATTCTTGCGTTCTTTGTTCCATCTTAGCGATAAGAGAGGTTGCACTAAGCTTAGAACGCAAATGTATTTGGACCACATAGACAGGCCGCAGGGGTATTGTGGCTCACTAACTTAAGATACATAACGTATACAGGGTTATCCAAATTAAGTGTCCACCATTAGTAACTTTGTTATTAGTGAAAATACAAAGTTGTTTGAATTAGCAAACTAGTAGCATTTTTAACGCTGGTAAAAATGAGAAATAAAAAAAAACAATTGAGAGTCGTTATTTTGATTTTTTTCAGTAAAATAACATTTTTTTAAATGGAAACCCCTGTATATTATATTTTTTTCTGTTAAAGCATCAAATTTTAAACAAAAAAGTTCATAATGACTTTTCCGCTAAAGTCAAAAATAAAGTCAAAATAACGATAAATATTTTTAATTATTTGCAGTATTATAATATTAAGACGGCTATGAAAACAACATGGCGTTCGCGATTTGACAGCATTAAGATAAGCGACAAATTGTTAAACTGGACATACTCGCAACTAGAAGGCTTTGGAAAACAATGATAAAATCAAATAATGTCAAACATTAGTGTAAATACTTGTTTATAAGCTTTACTGTGTCATTAATTTAAAGAAAAATGTTCTCCCATGAAGAAAAGTGTGATATGTTAGAATGCTATTTAGTGTGCAGAAAATCCTCCTTGAGAGCAAGAGAATACTACAGTGAATTATATCCCGCTCGCATTCAACCGTATGAACGATATTTTCTGAGACTTTATCGAAAATTTAGGGGCAACGAAAATGTTTTTGCTAAAACAAGGGCAAAAAAAGAATTCATAATAAGCGAGGCCACGGAAATTGCAGTTATTGGATATTTTGAAGCTTATCGTGAGAATTCAATAGCAGATATTCTCAAGGACTCTAATTTCAGTTATGGTACTGTTCAAAGGATTTTAAAAAAATACAAATTTATTCCGTATAAGTACCGACCAGTTCAAACGCTTTTGGCAGGGGATCCAGAGAGAAGACTTGTTTTTTGCCATTGGTTTCTTAGCTTCTGTCGCCAAAATGTAAATAACTTTCGTTACCTTTTATGGACAGATGAATCAAATTTTTCAAATTCTGGAATGTTTAATAGAAAAAACCACCATTATTGGTCAAGAGAAAATCTTTTGTTAGTACATCCAAGAGGCCCACAAGTCCGTTTCAGTTTCAACGTTTGGTGCGGTATAATTGGTTCAAAAATTGTTGGCCCGTTCTTTTATGAGGGAACCCTAACTGGTGAAAGATATGTGGAATTTATGTCAGAAATTCTGACTAATTTCTTAGACGAATTGGATCTTATAAGTAGACATCATCTGCATTTTCAGCAAGATGGCGCACCTGCCCACAACTCCAGAGGTACTTATCATTTTCTAAGTACTACTTTTAATGATCAGTGGATAGGAGCAAATGGCCCAATACAGTGGCCTCCCAGATCACCAGATCTAAACCCACTTGATTACTTCTTGTGGGGTTACTTAAAGAACCAAATTTACAAGCGAAGGTACGATAACCTTGACGCGTTAAAGACTGCAGTTAGGGAAAAGATAACCCAGATAGATGGTAGGACCATACTTAAGACAGTTCGAGCAGTTGAAAAACGTGCCCAAAAATGTATTGAAGAACAAGGTGGTGTTTTCGAGCATCTTCTTTAAAAAAAATTGTTATTGTATTTTGTAAGATTATAAGTTGATGTTGAAAATAAAGTTTGTCGATACAATTTAATTGTTTCAGATTGGAGGCCATAACTTCAACAATTTGTAACCTAGGAGAAAAGTTATTGTAAGCTTTTTTGTTTAAAATTTGATGCTTTAACAGAAAAAAATATAATATACAGGGGTTTCCATTTAAAAAAATGTTATTTTACTGAAAAAAATCAAAATAACGACTCTCAATTGTTTTTTTTTATTTCTCATTTTTACCAGCGTTAAAAATGCTACTAGTTTGCTAATTCAAACAACATTGTATTTTCACTAATAACAAAGTTACTAATGGTGGACACTTAATTTGGATAACCCTGTATAGGACCAAAGATATATAACATTCTGCCAGAACACTTAAAAAAGTTGAAAAATATTAAAACATTTACCACCAGCTGCAGAGAATATATTTTTTTGAGAATACTGCACAATTTGAAAGGTTTTTCTAATGATTTTTTGTATCATAGTATGATTGAACCATTGTTCGGGATATTGAGGTTGATTATTGTTTTTGTTTCTATTGTATTTTATAATCCAATAAATAGCATTTTCTTTTCATTTGTAAGTCCGGATGATGAAAGCACGTACAGGTGGTTTGAACCATCTAGGTGCATCTTTCTGTCATCAGGATGTCCTTGATGAAGAGGAATTATATTGTTGTGTTATATATTTATGTGTATTTATAATTTTTTGTATATGGTCTTTGTTGGATGATATTGTTATTAAATAAATAAATAAATAAAAATAAATATCTGCCATGTTATGACATTTTCTTGCAATAATTTATTCGCTTACTCCCCAATGTATTTTGCGATTATAGAGTTGAACTGCTCCACACTATTGTTGACCTCATCATGAATTGAACTCACTGCATTCGTAATTAAAATGGTCGCATATGACCTTTTATTGTCCATTATTAACCTTGATAAAAAAAGGCACTCAAGAACAATCACACCAACAAGAGTGCAGCACAACAATTCAACAACACATTATCGACGAACAGTAACAAGGAGAGAAAAATACCAAATGATCACTTGCTGAGTACCAAAATAGGAAAAGATTTACCTGCTAGATCGCTAATCGAAATTCGACTCTGTTATTATAAAAATGTACCTTGTATGCACCCGCAGTCATCCTTTCCTCTTTTAAAGTACCCCCGACGACCGCCTAGGGCCAGCCTATCCTCGTTTCCTTTTCACCCCTCCGTTACCTCAGCAGATGGTGCTCGTGATTGTAGGGGCCCCTTTAAGTTCATTTAATTTTTCTGTAATACCCACAAGAAAACCAAAATGTCTAAGCCAGATTGAATTGAAATAGTTCCCCGTATTGATATTGGCCAAGGTTTTGAATACTCTTTGTAAAGCTTGAGCTCTAATCTTGTTCACAATTTTTACTACCAATTTCATAATTACAGCATTAGATGCAAAATGTTTGACATTTTTCGCCCGCGTTCCTTTTGTCTTGCATTATCTGGCTGGAAAGATAATAGTTAACATAAACAAAGCAATAGGCAATTAACCCTCTCAGAATACAACTGCACTAAATCTGTAGGTATTCCACTTTGTACATCTATAGTTATGTCGATCCATTCGTGAGCAAGTAGTAGGCTTAATTACCCAACAGATAAGATTTATACACCCGATACCAGAATGTACCTTTTATGTAATGGATTCATCGAAATTAGGATTTCAGGGTGAAAGTGTACAACAATTAGTTAAGAGGTTCGTAGTCGCAGGTAGAAACCGCGAGGGACGTCCGGTAGGCAAGCTGTAAATACTTGACTTCCTCCTATTTGCATTTTCGCAATATGGGATTATTTAGTTATTTAGGCACCATTTATGTTGTTATATTCCGGATTTCATAGATTTTACAAGCTTTTGTTTAACTTGACCTGTCCGTTTGTTAGTATATATGGGTCAAATTTTAGAGCTGAATTTTGAACTGTTAACCAAAGCTTTGAAGTTGAGTCATTAATTTTCAGATAATGATTGTAGAAGGAAGATAAACCAAAATATGTGTGTAAAAAAAAAAAAAATTAAAAAAAAAATGTTACCTTGTTTTATAAAGTATCCTCCCGACAAGTATTTCAGTGCGGACCTGTATTTGATCGTGCAGTCTTGGAGCACCGGCATGCCCTCCCCTGTGAGGTCTTAAGTCACCTGATTCACGAGCTCTTTGTACTACATTCAGCATTTTCCTAAACATGTGCCATTTTTTATTTCGTTTGAGCCACGCAACAAACTCACGCGTTACCGACTGACACATCGACTGAATACAACTGAATAAAATTGTACATTGTAGTAAAAACATCGTTTCAAATTCTTTCGCTTTTTTGTTTCCGATGCGATGAACGGATAAGGCGGATTATATCCGTTGTTGCCAAACACGAGCACATAATATTATTATTGAGACAGGGCGGTACTCAAACTTCTGAAGGGCTATAACTTTGTTACTTTAATTTTACCAGAGAAATGTTAAAGGAAAAAAACAGTTTTTTTTATCAGATCTACTCACTGTTAAGATAAATGACTCAACTTCGAAGTCACCCTGTAGATAATATGTATATCAAAGTTTTAAGATAACCGCCATATTAGGTTTCAGAAAGCAATAAATGAGCCAGTACTTAGACTATCTAAGTCAGTATCCAAATCCGGCGTCGCGTGGTGTCTAGGTTAACCTAAACAAACCAGATTTGAAAAACCGAAATAGTCATCGATAATGTTGTTATCGATTTAATATGAGCATCTTCAAGAGCCTATTGATATTCTCCGAATGTACTCAGAACGTCACCGTCGTCCTCGATGTTTCTTTCCATCAGAGCTGCATATGTTTGTTTATATCATGCAAAAGCTGTCTGGTTGAACCCGTTTAGATGATCTAGATAGCCTCAAATTTTGCAAATTTAGGACAGTGGCAGCTTCAAGCAGTGATACAAATTTCTTTTTTACGTTTTCGGAGATGTTTTGCCGCAAATTAGCTTTGCGTAGTTGGCTCTGAAATCTCTCAGAACACGCTGCATATAATGGTCTACCGTATAATATTACTTCACGAAATCAAGTAACCTCATAAAATTACACTCCAGGCATACTGCTCGTATATACATATAGATAATATCGCGCCCACCTCTTATATGCATATCGCAACACCTGCTCTCTCTGGCGATGAATCCAGCAACGCTGCTATAACTCGAGATCGAGAGGGTTAGCGATGCAGTCATAAGCAGGCAGGGTTTGCTGCACGAAGGAAGGGGACCGGCGACCGATGCACGATTCGCGTCTGTAAATAGTTCTCCAAGTTTTAAGCGCAAATGTTTTTACTAAACCTACAATGTGGCCAGGTACAGAGTGGCCAATATATAACTGACTGATTTAAATTGCGCGTCATTTTTGATACACGCATTTTAATAGGTGGCGCCATAGTTGTTCGTTCGTATTGTTAAAACAATTATGATTAGGAAAGGTACGATAAGATTTGGGTCGAAATAATGTGCCCAGTGTCAACACCATTCATCAGTTGGTGCATAAATTTGAACAAACAGGTGAAGTTAAAGACTTTCCAAGGTCGGGCCGTATTTGAACTATTCGTACTCCGGAAAATATAGAGAGAGTTCGTGAAAGTGTAGTGGAGCGCCCTGAGACGTCTACCAGACATCGTTCTCAAGAGCTGGGTATTCGTCGCACATCAGTATGCACTATTTTAAAAGAAGACTTGCACACTGACTGTCATTGGCGAGCGCTACCGTGATATAATAATAATAATAATAATAATTCGCCAAAATACAAAAAATGGGCAAATAAATATGAAAAAACCACAGAAGGCATCGCCTGTGTGTGTGGTTTATATCTTAATAACTAACAATCAATCATAATATAATTGATTATAGTTTTAGTTTTCTATATAATTATGTATAGTCATTCGCTGCACAGTACTAACCCAGTCTTCCAATTTTCTTCTAATTTTTTTTCCAAATTTAAGTATTTTTATTTCGTTTGGTACTACATTATATAATTTAGCTGCTAAGAATTTAAATGATTTTTTGAATAATGTTTTGTGTGGTCTTTGGATATTAGATGAGCCTATTCGAAATCGTGTGTTATGCTCGTGTTTATAGGATTTTTTCTTTTTATTACAATACTTATGGTATAAGGTGGTGGCATGTAAGAAATAAAGTTGTCTTGTATCAAGTATCCCTGTTTCTTGATATAAGTTGTTCGTCGGATATAATCTTGGCTTATGGAAAATGGCTTTCAAAACAGTTTTTGTGCTATATTCAGGTGAGAAATATATGTCTTGCAGGCGGCACCCCAGGCTGTGATGCCGTATATTATATGGGTTTCAACTAAGGCAAGGTATAGGATTCGCAGATAACTTTCTGTAAGAATGTTAGCAAGCAGGCAACAATTCTAATTTTTTTGATAACATATTTAATATGGTTATCCCACCTTAGATGTGAGTCCATAAATATTCCAAGATATTTCAGTGTTAACTCTATCGATTTTGGTCTTTTGGCCAAGATAATTAACGGAAATTTATTCCAAGGTAGGTAAAAATTTTGAATAGGATGTAAATGCAATACATTTTGTTTCTTTGAAGTTAACTGTTAAACTTTTAGTATCAAACCAGTCAATGATCCTTATAAAATCCTCCAGTCATCAGTTTTATATAATTCGAGTGTGTCATCTGCAAAACATATAATCTTTCCAGAACTGTTAATTTTGAATAAGTCCTTTAAGTAGAGACTAAATAATAGTGGGCCTAGTACTGTTCCTTGAGGCACACCACACTTGATGTACATTTTTTTACTGTAAGTGTTAGTGATTTTGACAGTCTGTGCCCGACTTGAAAGGTAATTTTTTAAAAGGATTTGTGACGCTTCCCTAAATCCCAGTCTTTCCATAACTTTCAGAAGCTCGACATGGTTAACCGTATCAAAGGCATTTTTGTAGATCAACAAAGATACCAATAGTAGGTATCTTTTTGTTGACATTAGAGTTAATTTCATCCATTGCAGCCAAAATTGCATCTGTAGTAGATTTTCGTTTTTTAATCCATATTGATCAGAACATATAATTTTGTTTTTGTCCAAAAATTGTAATATCCTTTTTTGTAGTAATTTTTCGAAAATTTTGGCTATATTCGATAGTACTGATATGGGTCTATAATTTGATATATATATATATATACAGGATGACTTTGAAGTTGAGTCATTAATTTTCAGATAATGATTGTAGAAGGAAGATAATCCAAAATATGTGTGTAAAAATAAAAAAAAAATTTTACCTTGTTTTATAAAATATCCTCCCAACAAGTATTTCAGTGCGGACCTGTATTTGATCGTGCGGTCTTGGAGCACCGGCATGCCCTCCCCTGTGAGGTCGTAAGTCACCTGATTCACGAGCCCTTTGTACTACATTAACAAAGGCACGAGGGGTTGGTTGCACTCGATTGGGAAACCGATTCGCACAAATCCGTGATGCCGCGGCAGCATTTTGTAAAGACCCTGCCTCCCCGCAAATAAGAATCATGTCCACAAGTTCAGCATTTTCGTAAACATTTGCCATTTTTTATTTCGTTTGAACCACGCAACAAACACCACTATTCACTCACGCGTTACCGACGGACGAAAAACATCGTGATAAACGTTTCAAATTCTTTCGCTTTTTTGTTTCCGATGCGATGAACCGATAAGGCGGATTATATCCGTTGTTGCCAAACACGAGCACATAATATTATTATTGAGACAGGGCGGTACTCAAACTTCTAAAGGGCTATAACTTTGTTACTTTAATTTTACCAGAAAAATGTTAAAGGAAAAAACATTTCTTTTGATCAGATCTACTCACTGTTGAAATAAATGACTCAACTTCGAAGTCACCCTGTGTATATATAGTGCAAAACCTTCTGTCTCTTCAAATCCAAAAATTTAACCTGCAAAACATGTGGTTCCAGCAGGATGGAGCGATTTGTCACGCAGCTTGGGGCTTGGGAAACAATGAATTAATGATTTAGCGATGTCAACTGGCCAACAAGGTCACCGGATTTAACGGATCCTGACTTTGTGATCGGGATTTTTGAAAAATATTCCTCCCGAAAGCTACCAAAAAGTTATGGAAAATGTAATCAAGAAGGCTCAGGTTTGCGCGGCTTCTAGGGGCGACATTTGTCTGGTATTATTTTTCATACATAATTTCTAAGTTTGAATAAAACATTAAGATGAAAAAAATTGACGCATTTTATTTCATTTCAAAAATATGCGAGATTCAAACGAACCAGTTACATATCGGCCCCCCTGTATTAATATACTAACACCAGAAAATTAAGATTGCTACCCAATATAACCCCCCCCCCATAAAAAAACGTCAAAAAATCGGGACCCTCCTTTTTGACGTTTTTCTCCGACACCACTGGATTTCAAAAACTGCAAAGTAAAGCTTGGCATAGTATCAACCCTGTGTGAGAATTTCTTCCAAATCCGAGCAGCATTTTACAAGTTTCCAAAAAGATCAGAGGACAGACCGACAGACAGGTAGACCGACTGAAATGAGTGACATGGTTTTCCGTAATGTATATATGTCATATAACATTAAAAAATATAATATTTTATTGTCTAATTTTTCGCGGTGACAACACTTTCTCGCCCAGTGCCGTAGGAAGTAAAAACAGATGATCTTGTTGATAGCCTATGGCAATGGAGGCAGATCTGGTGAGCCGTGCCGTAGGACGTTCAACCGGAACGCCATCAACCGGAGAAAAAAGTAGAAGGCGGCAGAACAGCAGGAGAGGGGGCCGCGTATAGACATACGCAACGCACATTGACGGATACATACGGCAAAAATCATGAATGAACAGCGAGACGGTAACGCTGCTATAATAGCTAAACGGCTACAAGGGTGTACGGATTTGTTCTACATGTCTATTATCTGTCCGTCTAGTAATACAATATGATTGTGAGTTTCTGTTTTACACCTAAGCATCCTAGCAGGCAGAAGCCCAAATGCCAGGCCATCGCGGATGCTATAAAGAGCTTAAAGAAAGATAGATAGATGGTTTATTGTCTTCGGATCATAGATATGATAAGACTCGTCGGATATACAGGGTGTCCCAGAAGTCGACGTCAAGCCGAAACCGGGTGATAGGCAAAGTCATAACAGCTATCAGAAAAATATTTAAAAAAATCTTATGTATGTGTTTTGAAAATTATAGGTCTTTGAAAAAAATATAGAAATTTCACACCCTACGGCAGTCTGTCAACTCCTGTTACTACAAATATTAACTTTTTTTGGATTTTATTTTTACAATGTAATGATGAATAATGCATCTTCAAACTGATGTTTCAACCTTACTGCCAACTTTTCTCGTTCAGGAAAAATTGCCACTTATTTCCCAACCAAGTATTCCAAAGTAAAACTTTGCTCTACTTTAACTGGCTGTACTGGAAAAAAATGTACTACGAGAGTTTGGCAAGTAACCTTAAAAGTTGGCGCATTTAATAAGGATTCCAAAATGGTATAACACTTAAAAGATTACCCGTTAACTTACGCACAATTTTTATTTGAAAAAAACTGATGAAAATTTTTCAAAATTTCCTAATTAAACAGCGATTATGAAAACGCACAAGGACACTTAAGGATAACTGTTTGCACAACAGTGGGCGTCAAAATGCTGCTGATGATGATTTACCTTTACAGCAAATGCTCAAACTGTTTTCCTTCAGCCGCAATACACGCTCGACATCTTAAAAAAGATCGGGTTAGTAAACGAGCGAATCCACGGTTATTAACAAACTCAGCTGCTTCCAATAGTCTTTGCCGTAGCTCAGCCCGATAAAAAAAATCTAACGGATTCAAATCTGGTGACCGGGCTGGCCACGGTATTGTACCAGACCGCCCTATCCATCTGCTTGGAAAGTTTTGATCGAGATACTCTCTCACTGAGAGTGCATAGTGCGCTGGGCAGCCGTCATGCTGAAACCACATGTCCCTGTAAATACTCAGTGGCACGTCCTCCAATAAATTTTCTTAATGATTTTGCAAAAAACCTAAATAAACCTCAGCAGTCAAAGTCTCTGGGAACTCAAACGGACCGATTATTTTACCATTTAAAATTCCTATCCAATGGTTTATCTTGAAGCGATATTGAGATTTATCTTCTCTCATCACATGTGCCACTCGTGTAAGTTATGCAGGTTCATATACCCATCTTTCTTAAATGTGGTCTCATCTGACCATAAAAATTTTTCAAAGAACCGTGGATCTTCCCTGTGTCTTTCTAACATTGTGCGACAAAAAGCAACTCGGGGCTCATAATCCCGGGGCAGAAGAGCTTGAACACGCTGTACGTGGTATGGAGGGAGCAGGTTTTTTTGCAAGATTCTATGGGCTGTACTTTTGGGCACACCTGTTTTTAGTTCTATTGCACGCACTGAAGTACTCGGGTCTTCTTCGACAGCTCCTAGCACCTCGTCTTCGTAAGGAAGGAAAGATCTTCCCTCACCGTGTGATTGGTTTGGTAGTTGGCCCTTTGAGAACAGTAAGCGGTGCACATTTGTGAACACTCGATGATCTGGATGACGAGCTGCATTCGGGTACCTCTCACAGTAAAGTCTCGCTGCAGCACTAGCGTTGCATCTGCATTCCCCATAAATGAGGTGCATGTTAGCATATTCTTGTACGGTGTACACGGACGTTGCGGCACTGCACAATCACACTATCAAAGATAGTCTAAGGAAAGCAAATGTTGTTCTGAAGAGCAATTAAACAGTCTAAATCCAAATCACAAGCGATCAACAGTCCAGTTCACGAATCCAAAATTAGTAACAGTACGAAATCAACAAGCAAGAATATGTAAAGATGCGCAGTAAACGAAGGAGTACTGATCGGTATCAAAGTGTGCAATAGCTGCTTCATCCATACCACATACAGCGTGTTCAACCTCTCCTGCCCCAGGATTATGAGCCCCGAGTTGCTTTTTGTCGCAAAATGTTAGAAAGACACAGGAAAGATCCACAGTTCTTTGAAAAAATTTTATGGTCGGATGAGACCACATTTAAGAAAGATGGGTACATGAACCTGCATAACTTACACGAGTGGCACGTAGCAAACCCACATTTTATGAGAGAAGATAAATCTCAATATCGCTTCAAAATAAACCATTGGACAGGAATTTTAAATGGTAAAATAATCGGTCCGTTTGAGTTCCCAGAGACTTTGACTGCTGAAGTTTATTTGGATTTTTTGAAAAATCATGTACAAAATTTATTGGTGGACGTGCCACTGAGTATTTACAGGGACATGTGGTTTCAGCCTGATGGCTGCCCAGCGCACTATGCACTCTCAGTGAAAGAGTATCTCGATCAAAACTTTCCAGGCAGATGGATAAGGCGGTCTGGTACAATACCGTGGCCAGCCCGATCACCTGATTTGAATCCTTTAGATTTTTTTACTGGAGAACTGTAAAAGAAAGAGTGTATTTCAAGCCGATTCAAAATGTAGCTGAGCTACGGCAAAGACTATTGGAAGCAGCTGAGTTTGTTAATAACCGTGGATTCGCTCGTTTAATAACCCGATCTTTTTTAAGAAGAGGTCGAGCGTGTATTGCGGCTGAAGAAAAACAGTTTGAGCATTTGCTGTTAAGGTAAATCATCATCAGCAGCATTTTGACGCCCACTGTTGTGCAAACAGTTATCCTTAAGGGTCCTTGTGCGTTTTCATAATCGCTGTTTAATTAGGAAATTTTGAAAAATTTTCATCAGTTTTTCTTCAAATAAAACTTGTGCATAAGTTAACGAGTAATCTTTTAAGTGTTATACCATTTTGGAATCGTTATTAAATGCGCCAACTTTTAAGGTTACTTGCCAAACTCTCGTAGTACATTTTTTTCCAGTACAGCCAGTTAAAGTTGTGCAAAGTTTTACTTTGGAATACTTGGTTGGGAAATAAGTGGCAATTTTTCCTGAACGAGAAAAGTTCGCAGTAAGGTTGAGACACCAGTTTGAAGATGCATTATTCATCATTAAATTGTAAAAATAAAATCAAAAAAAAGTTAATATTTGTAGTAACAGGAGTTGACAGACTGCCGTAGGGTGTGAAATTTCTATATCTTTTTCAAAGACCTATAATTTTCAAAACACATACATAAAATTTTTTTAAATATTTTTCTGATAGCTGTTATGACTTTGCCTATCACCCGGTTTCGGCTTGACGTCGACTTCTGGGACACCCTGTATGTCTATAAAGTACATTATTATCTCCAAAATTTATAAAGTATAAATACAGAAATTTGTCGAAAAAGCAGCAGTTAAAATAAAAAGAATCACAGTTAGGGGAAAAAGGCCAAAGGACGGTTCGTAAAATTTAATACGAGGGATGTCTTTTAAGTTTTGCATATGGAAATGAACCAAACGGTAGGTAGTTTTAAATGACTTTATTGTTTTTCGAAGTATTCTCCACGAAGATTAATACACATCTGCATGCGCTCGGACCAATTTTCGAAGCACTTATTCCACTCGTTTGCTGGCAGATCTGGTGACTGGAACCTTTGACCACGCAGTCTGTTTTTAATTTTCGGGAAAGTAAAGAAATTGTTAGGACTTAGATCGGAACTATAAGGAGGATGGTCCAATAATTCCGCGTTTTCTTCCGTTAAATACTGCCTTGTTTTTTGGGCTGTGTGCGAGCTTGCATTGTCTTGGTGGAGGATGATTCTTCTTTCGGGATTGATTTTTCGAAGCTGGGTGATGACTTTTGGCAAACAAATGGTGATATACCAATCCGCAGTAACAGTTCTTTGCTCATTAAGAGGAATTGTTGCAATATGACCCGCTTTTGACACAAATGTCGCGACCATCTTTTTCGAAACACTTCGAGAACGGATGACTTTTGTTGACGTTTCTTCACCTTCGAACACTCAAACAGCCGACTGTCGTTTATTTTCTGGTTCATAACAGTAAATCCACGATTCATCACCACTAACAATGCTGTACACATTTTTGAGTTTCCGGAATTGAAACGGTCAAGAGTTTTTTAACACCAATTAACCCTCGCTGCTTTCTGCGCTTCAGTCAACAGGTGGGGTATCCAACGAGAAACTAATTTTCTTACTCCTAATTCTTCATGTAAATTTTTTGAATTGAGGTCTTTGAGATCTTCAAGGACGCCTCAATCTCGCGATATGTCACATGTCTATCTTCAATGATGAGCTTGCGCACAGCATCGACGTTTTCCTAGGTGACTGCCGTTTTTGGTGCACCCACCCTGGGATCGTCGCTAAGACTCACCCGTCCACGTTTGAATTATCCATACCAACGGGAAATTGTCGACTGATGTGGCGCTTCGTTGCCGAAAACAGACAGTAACTCAGCAAGGCATTCTTGTTGCGATAATTGCCTTTGAAAGTTGTAATAAATTATGGCGCAAAAATGTTCTCGGTTGAGTTCCATTTTTCTAATGACTTGGTGACACTTAAAAATTCACTGTAGTGAGATCACTGCACGTATTGTTGTGAAACTTTGAATTTAAGTTTACTAAACAGTGAGGTTAAGATTCAGTACTGACGTTCAATCCGCGCGGCCTACTATGTTTCCATATGCAAAACTTAAAAGACATCCCTCGTACTGATACTGTCCCATCTGATGAATACAAAAATGTCGCCTGTCCCATGATTACGATTGCATAAACATTGACGTCTTAATCAATCAGGCAACTTATTCCGGAATACTTTAACAACACTTTCTCAATCTCACATCTTGATTGCATCATAGTGTGTGTGTGTGGAGATAGCAAATGTATTTTTATTGAAATATTGATAACCATAGCGTGCTTACCTCCGTAAAGGATCTCCGTCAGACATTTCTTTATAAGAGCCTATCAAAACTTCCTCGCCAGTGGTGCAGATACATGGTGTACACATGAATGCGCTGCCCAATATACAGGGTGGGATCTATCGTTATAGGAACTTTCCGTGTTATTTTTGAACATACTTCTATTCTAAAAATGATGTTACTATTTTCTGAATCATCCTGTACATCAGTTCGAACAGTGATCGATCCCTTTACCCAAAGTTACACCCAGTAGCTGATAGCCGTTCACTTTTTCTGTTATCTCCCATCTAAACAGTGTCGCCTAATCGACCGTAGCATCATTTCGGGTACGTGAAATGTCGCCCTTTGGAATTCTTGCTGCTCAAACAGGATCTGAGCTTCGGGCCACCGGGATACATTAAAAAATGGGTAGACAACTACCTATAAAAGACCACTAATAGCACTAATAAACCCAAATACCGGATGCTAAGAATTAAACTCAAGTACCACATCAGAGCTTGTAATGAGATGTATCTTATCGTGTATGTAGTTGGGTACTAAGTGTACGTGTTGTGCGTTATATGCAGGTATTACATGTGTAGCAGGCATTACAGGCAGATGGGGCGTAAATATGTCATCACCGCCTGTTCATATTAGATCCTCGTTATCTTCACATTCTATTTAAATATAATGAAAAACAAAATATTTTGAGGATGATATCGCAGAAAGGTTTCGTTATTCCATGATGTAGGTTATGAACTTGTCGTGCAAGGCAAACAACTTTTACATAATCCATTTTTAAGTGTTGATCGGTGTACGAGTAGTAGACATTTTTGGCTGATTTTAAGTATTTTAATATCTCAAATTTTTGTTGCGTGATATCATGGTGATATCATGAAACATATGGAACTTAATAGAAATATGTGAGCATTTTAAAATACCAGGTGACAAATTCGATCATCAGCATTGCGAGCTCGGGAACGGTAAGAGATACGAAATCGCTTAAATGGAGCCAAAGTTACGAAATTGGGTAACTAACAAAATGCCTCCCGGAGATAGATGGAAAAACGGAATTTTCGCTACATCGCTTCGTTGCTTTTCCTGGCATTACTCGTAGGAGATTTTTAAATAAATTGCACATTATAATTGCCACTTTTTCTCCTCTACAAGATGGCACAATAAGAACTTCAATATGACGTTTCGTCTATTGTCCTCCAACATCAACTTTATTTTTTCTTATAAACGTCATTTTTGCACAGATAAATAGAGTTTTTAGTTTTGATTCCAAAAATGTGTAATTTGGCATATATTCACATTGCCAAGCCATAGTTATATCAAAAATATATAATTTTTTAAGTAGGCCTTGTTATTATCAGATAGTCATTTGTTTCGTATACCAGATTTACCCCAAACGTACTTTTATTTTATCCTGACCTTATTTGAGATACAATTTCAAAATAAATTAAGAAACGTTAATTTGGATGGTCAATGGACAATCCTGATGATTTGATTTCGAACATAGCTTCTCTCAACAACATTGATGGGTTCTCTTCAGTTTGTCACTAAGCTCAAATCCTCCAGCGGAATCAACATCGTAATTAAAGTCACTCCTACTCTAAGATCGGAATTATTAAAGACAGGGTTTTTATATATTGGCTGGAAAAAGTCACCTATCTCTGATCAATTTCGCATATTAAAGTGTTTCAAGTGCTGGTCGTTTGGCCATTCTGAAGCATCTTGTAAAGCTGATCTGTCCTGCCCAGGGTGTACGCGAAACCATAAAATCGAGCGCCCTACAATGCGTAAATTGCCTGAACGATAACAAGGTATACAAGAAGATTCTACCTGTTGATCATTCGGCTAATTTTCTATTTGCATCGCTTAGAAGAGAGAAAAAAGCATATATGTCACGATTCGGGAATCTTAACTCTAGTCAAGCTTGGAAACACCTGAGGAGAATGAATGTGATAGCCCAGAAACATGTTGCGATACCTCCCAGTCTCCTTGAGCCTAACATTTTAAATAATTATTTTCTTTCAATTTTCCAGACAGCTGCAGCTGATCCAAATTTGATTGATAGTGTCTCTAACTCTTATAGCGGTAGACGCCATACATCGGATGCACCTCTGTTTGCTTTTAAACTCCTTACTCAGCAAGACATCTTCAATATAATCTCTCACATTAAGTCTACGGCATGTGGCTCTGATGGTCTAACTTTAAATATGGTTTGCTTATGTTTGCCTGATACCATAGACCATATAACTCACATTATTAATGTCTGTCTTGAAACAGGTTACTTTCCTGCCAGTTGGAAAAATAATATTATTATTCCAATAGCTAAAACTAATCATCCAGAACAATATTCGGATCTCAGGCCAATACCTTATTATGCTTTCTATCAAAAATACTCGAAATAGCTGTCTACTCACAACTAGTGGAGTTTTTCGAACAAAATCACTCATTTCCTCTACATCAGTCAGGTTTCAGAGCTGGTTACAGCACTACTTCGTCTTTATTACATCTTACTGATTCCATCATTCAGAATTTAGATAATCACATCACGTCTTGGTACTGTTAGATTTCTCAAAAGCCTTTGACATGGTCAATCACCAGATACTACTGAGTAAGTTATCTCATTATAGAATGTCAGATATAGTTCTAAGGTTCTTTGAGTCATACTTGCTAAATCGTCAACAAACAGTGAAAACTGATCAGGAAATTTCTTCCACTGAGCCAGTTCCTTCAGGAGTTCCACAGGGTTCAGTATTAGGTCCCTTACTATATCTGATTTATACGATCGATCTGCAAGCCTGTTTAGTTTAGATGACACTCAGTTAGTGTTCGGTTTCGATCCATCAAAGGTTGATGAAGTCTCTTTTAAAGTTAATTTAGATTTGGCTAACATCAGTGATTACTGTAACAAACACTGCTTGAAGATCAATCCTAATAAAACTACTGCAATGTTATACTGTTCGAAGAACTCCTACCGTGAAATGAAGCAGAGGATTTGTGTTGTTTTGGATGAGACACTCATCCCTTTTGTGGATTACGCCAAGAATCTCGGTGTTACCCTTGACTTAAATATGAGATTCGATCGGCATGTCTCTTTCTTATCTAGAGTAACGTATATGCTTTTAAAACTCCTCTATTCTAATCAATTCATCCTGAATTTTAAAACCCGAAAAAAGCTCGCCGAAAGTCTTGTGTTATCTGTCATTTCTTACTCTCTTATTCTTTATTACCCATGTTTAGACTACGTCCACAAAAGGAAACTGCAGAAAATTCAGAATAGCTGTTGTAGGTTTATTTTCGTATTGCGTCTCAGATAAAATCAAAAAACTCAACTGGTTGCGAATTGATAAGTTATTTTTATATCTTTTGACCGTTTTCACGCGTAAGTTCTATTATCTAACAGACCAGCTTAGCTTGCTAGCAAATTAGTTCCCCGTGGTAGTTTTGTTACCAGAGCTCTTACATTTAATGCTAATTTTAACATGCCTCCTCACAATACATCGGTCTTTGAAAGAGGTTACACCTATAATGCTGTCAAACATTACAATGCAGTCAACAGTGGCTATCGATCCAAACAGGTTGCTTCTTTTAAGAAATTAATGAAAAATCAGCTGCTTGAGTCCATTTAGTTCAGTTTTTCTTGTGTTCATGTGCTTTTTTTACTATTTTCTACTATTTTTGTTTCAAATTTAAAAATCTCACAATACTATCTGCATTTGTCTCGTGCAGTCAGTGTTGTCATGCTTATGAACTGTATCTTTTTTGTATGTTATTATTTTGTTTATGTGTTTAAGTATTATTTTTTTACTGTTGTGGGCGAGTGTAAGAGTGTAAGAGTAGCCATCTGGCTAAACTTCGCCTCACTGCAGCTAATAAAGGCATTATTATTATTATATTATTATTATTGTTAAGTATTTGTACTGTTGGGAAAACTATCAAAGTATGGCATAAACGGATCATTCATCATTCGTGTAAAGATATTTTTCAAAGACCAAAAAAATCAACCCTTACTACATTGTGTTTGTATGAACTATCTGTGTATGTTTTTAATAATAAATAAAAGTTTATAATTAATAGATTTTATAATACCAGGCAGGTCAATGATTTAAATGTAAAATATAGCTTTTGCTAAATACAGGGCGGGCCATTAAATTGATCGGATTTTAAAATATTACCGAAAAAATACAAAACGTAGGGAAGATAATTTATATTTCTAATAAAGTAAAGATATGGAAATTTTATTTTTAGAAAATAACATCACTGAGCTGTGAGCCATCAAGACGTACGCACTCCTCGAATCTCGGCTTCAAATTCGTGAAAACTCGCTGGTTCATCGCGAATGCAAAGGTCATTGGTGTTTTAAATCGGGATCTCAATATCGGTAATTCTGATTGTTAATAAATCCACTCAAATGAAAGCGAACTTCATTAGAAAAGAGAATATGGTTCAAACTTGGAAAACGCTCTAACATTGTTTCTGCAAACGCACGGTGTAGATGGTGGTACTGGTTTTAATTCCCGCACTAGTTGAGGTTTATACGGATGCATTTTAAGGCCTTTAACCAAAATACACCTTACAGATGTTCTTGATATGACGAGCTCAGCTGATTGATCTCTTTCGGTATGATAACTGTGGATCGCGCCCTACGGACGTCGCTTACAGTTTCCTCTGTTCGTATTGACCTTGGCAGGTTTCTGATTCAGTGTCGAACCGGTAGACTCGAACCTTCTGACACACGACCTGATGACACTTTCACTAGGACATTGATTTAGATCATGTAAACTAAACTCAGAGCGCAACAGACGCCGCGCAATAGTGCACGAATTTCCATTTTTGTAATAAGCCTTAACACAGAACGCACGCTGCTCACCGATGAAACGCTCCATGGCGACTAAATTTCCGAGCATCTAGCTACTTATCCCCGCTATCCGTGTACCGCTCCCGCGTGCCTCTCACGAGCAATGCGGTTGTGCAATTTATACGTCTTTCTCGTCCACAATGTACAATATTGGTATAAAATCGCCCAATATACTGAGACCTAAAGTGTTTTACAGGGTACCGAAGGATATCAAGGAATGCTCCGATATCAATCACTTCAAAGCGAAGTTGAGATAATTCCTTCTATCTAAATGTTATTATGCCGTATCAGAATTTGTTTATAATTATTATTTTTTGTTGTTGTTGTTTGCCTTATACATTTTAATTTATTGTTAGATACGCGAGTTGAAGAATCCTATACATATATTTCAATGTCTAAAGTATAATAAATGATTTGAATTTGAAAATTGAATCTTTTCATTGCCACTTTTTCTGCTCCACAAGATGGCGTAGACAGATTTTTAATTCGAGGTTTCTTCTTTTGACTGCCATAAACAACTTTGTTTTTTCATAAGGGACGTTATATTGGATTTTGTACATTTATACAGGGTGTTTCAGTTTATTGTTGCATAACTTTAAGATTCGATAGAACTTTTAAAATTAATGCATAAAGTCTATATAAACATGGGTCGAAAAATGCGTGGCTTCCGAAATACAGGGTGATTAAATTTACTTTCTAAAATAGCTTTTTTTTAAATATTTCGAACAATATTTGATGTATAACAGTGAAAATTGGTATACAAGGGTTTCTTGGTACGACAAAACGAACCATGGGCATGGTTTTACTGTAGCCGCTAGAGGGCGCTCTCTACTGCACCTGTAGTGTATTAAAATGACCGAAACATTTTTCTTGGTGCAATTTTTTGCTTTTTGAATAAAAAAACTGATTCTTCGCACTTTTCAACATAAAAAAGCTCTCTTGTGAATTTTCGTTATAGTTAGCCGTTTTTGAGATATTTCGATTTTTAAGGTACCATGCATTTTTAATTATTTATGATAAAATAACGTTAAAAAGTCAGTATCTCGATAATTTTTAGAAGTAGGCTGTGCCTGCAAATATTTTTGAAATTGAAAGCAGAATAATGTTAAACGTCAATTAGTTGACAGTTAGTTTTGTTGTCTGTTGAAACCCGAAACGTTTTTTTGCAATTGTGAATGCACGAAATTTAGTTTCTTTTACCTGTTTTTTTTTGTAAGTTTTATAAAAATGCCATTTTTATTCTCCAATCAAGAGTTAGCGGATATTCATTTTGTGTATGGCTTTGTAAATGGAAACGCAGCAGAAGCAGCCAGAGAATACGCACAAGATTTCCAAACAAACGACATCCAACTCGCTCAGTATTTGTAAGAGTGCATCGCCAAATAATTGAAAATGGTTTTGGAAATCTCCAAAGGGATCAAAACATAAATGTTCGTCAGCGCAGATTTACCCGTATGATTCTGCGTGAGTTTGATAGAGATCCGACCACAAGTGTTAGGAGAGTTTCTGATGCCTTGGAAATTTCAGCAAGCCATGTTCACCGTGTTCTTAGAAATGACCATAGACGTCCTTACCATTTGCAACCTGTGCAAGGACTACAGCCAGGGGACGGAGAACGAAGAATCACATTTTGTCAGTGGATTCTTGATAGAACTGATAATAATAGGGAGTTTTTAAGTAACGTTTTATGGACCGATGAGTCATGCTTCACTAGACGTGGAGTGATAAGTTTTCATAATCAACATATTTGGTCGCATGAAAATCCGCATGCAGTTCGGGAAAGAAATTTTCAGCATGAATTTAGTGTGAACGTGTGGATTGGTATTTACCGTAATCGACTATTTGGACCCTGCAAGGTTAAATGCTGCGACCTTCTTGGAATTTTTAAAGGCTAAACATGCAAATATGTGGGATGATGTTATGTTAGATTTAAGAAGATTGGCCTGGTTCCAGCTTGATGGTTGTCCAGCTCATTATTCGAGAATAGTTAGAAACTGGCTGGACGAAAATTATTCAGAAAGGTGGATCGGCCGTAGAGGACCAGTCGCTTGGCCTCCACGATCCCCTGACCTAAATCCATTAGAATTCTTTGTGTGGGGATTTCTAAAATAAAAAGTGTACCAGACTCCCTTAACCACAAGAGATATGCTAATAGACAGAATCAGGAATGCATGTGATGAAATAAGGCCTTATTTGAATAATGCTATACCACGCTCGATCATTCGTAGATGTGAATTGTGTATTGAACAATTGGGTTTACATTTCGAACAACTACTTTAGATTTTGTATGCTTGTCCTAACTATCCAATAGCATTTTAGTTGTAAATAATTAATTTAATTTGTTAAAAATAATATTGGAAAATTAAACAAATTAATATTCTGTTTTTTTGTGTTTATTTGGAGTTAGGAATTACTGCTGTGTTTAAAAACACAATCTAAACGGTCATCTTAATTACTTGTAATGCCCAAATCGAAAATGTAAAAAAAATATTTTCCCATAAATAATTAAAAATGCATCGAACCTTAAAAATCGAAATATCTCAAAAACGGCTAACTACTCGTATAACGGAAACTAACAAGAGAGCTTTTTTATGCAGAAAGGTGTGTAGAATGAGTTTTTTTATTCAAAAAGCAAAAAATTGCACTAAGGTCATTTTAATACACTACAGGTACAGTAGAGAGCGCCCTCTAGCGGCTACAGTAAAACTATGGTTCGTTTTGTCGTACCAAAACACCCTTGTATACCAATTTTCAGTGTTATACATCAAATATTGTTCGATATATTTAAAAAAACTATTTTAAAAAGTAAATTTAAACACCCTGTATTTCGGAAGCCACGCATTTTTCGACCCATGTTTATATAGACTTTGTGCATTAATTTTAAAAGTTCTATCGAATCTTAAAGTTATGCAAAATAAACTGAAACACCCTGTATACTACTAAGAATATATTACTTTAATTAAATACGTGAAGTGTATCGTGACGTAAATAAATATATTACATTCATCACTTAATGCTGAATCGAAAATTCCATTGTGCAGTTCATAAGAAAAAACAAAGATGACGGTGTAGATCGAAAGCAGAAGCGTCCAATTGAGAATTTGACTTCGCCTTCTTGTAGAGGAGAAAAACTGACAATTCTAATAAGCAGCTTATTTTAAAATCCTATTTCAAATAAAACCAGGAATAAACAAGTATTTTGAGATAAATCGGTATACGAAACAAAAACGAAAAATAATTTCAAGGCATACCTATGATTTTTTTTTTAATAATTAAGGTTTGGCAATCTCCATGTATGACATTATATATTTTCGGAATCAGAATTAAAAACTATATTCATCTGTATATTCATTAGATACCTTTCTCATTGGTAGAAATAACCAAAACGTTTGTAAACGTCTTTTGTGATTGCACTGAATCCACCACCCAAAAAGTAGAGGTTGAGCTGCCACTGGATAAATAGAAGAGCATCCAGATGACGTAATTGATCTGTGGACGAGGTTTGTTTATCCTATTGTTGGAAGCGTGCATGGTTAACATTCTTTACACGATCTGCTCCACTCGACACTGTCAACAGATTGTCCCGAAGCAAGTACACATGCGACAATGAATGGAAGCATTTACTGAATGAAGCAGATTATTTACATGTTTGGAATAACTACGTACGAAAATATTTACGCTTGCCTGGAAGACATTAAGCGACTATGTTCGAATGAAAACATATTGCATGTTCACATATACAGGGTGTGAATCTACATGAAAAATTAATGTTAGTTTGTTTTATAAACTATGGTCCAAAAATGTTTCCTTACAAAAATTCGGGTGTTGAAGTTTTATGAAAAAATGGAAACTAATTAATATTTTCAGAACAGATTCAGATATTTCAGTGATATTTAGTACGTAGTGAAAGTTAATAAAGTTGCATATTTTTCAATGCAAAAATAATTTATTGCTTCAACAGTGGCGTGCGTACGGGTATTGACTTCGATATTTTTTAAGAAAAACATGGTACGCCAATGGTTTTTTGCAAAATAAAAATTATTTTTGAATTTCCCGTTCAATTTGAAATAAAAGATCTCTCTTGAATTGTTTCCCTTCGATGCGCCATTTTTAAGTAAAAAAATAAAAGTTGGCTGACAGCGTTCATGCAAGATGTCTCGAAAGTGTGTAAACAATCCAGATCAGTTTTGTTAAGTGTGTGGTGACGTGACTTTTGCGTCTCAGAGACGGTATATTACTCCACTAATAACAAAGGCATATCAGCTTTATTTCGGTTGTAAACTAGGTGATCAAGACAAACAGTGGGCACCCCACATCTGCTGTAATACATGTGCTTCAAGTCTGAGGAGCTGGTTAAATGGCAAAAAACGGTCTATGCGCTTTGCTGTCCTAATGGTTTGGAGAGAGCCTACAAATCATATTAATGATTGTTACTTTTGGATGGTACCTTGTGTTGGACAAGCCACAGGTATGTCCAAGAAAAAAAAATCGGTTATTTCCTACCCTAACATACCATCTGCGATGAGACCTGTGCCTCACAGTGACGAAAATCCTGTTCAAAAACCCCCAGAATCCTACACTTGCGAATCAGAAAACGAATCAGATCATGGCATTCGAGTGATTCGTCAGGAAGAAGATATGCCATCAACGTCAAGAGATCCTGATTTTATACCGAGCACGTCATGCCACCAACCGCACAAAATAACGCAGTCAGAATTAAATGATCTTGTAAGAGATTTGGAACTTCCAAAATGTAAGGCAGAGTTACTTGGATCAAGACTGCAGCAGTGGAACTTGTTAGAAGACGATGTTTCGGTATGTGTTTTTCGTAAACACACAAAGACTTAGAACCATTTTTCAATATGGAGAATAACTTGGTTTTCTGCAGTAACATTAACGGCTTACTGGCGGCTTTAAATATAAACTATAACCCAGAAGAATGGAGAATGTTTATAGACAGTTCAACATTTAGTTTAAAGGCAGTGTTATTGCATATTGGAAATATTTTACCATCTCTTCCTGTAGGGTATGCAGTTCACATGAAAGAATATTATGACAATATGAAGTACCTATTGACATGCATAAAATACGATGAGCACCAATGGCATATTTGTGGCGATTTGAAAGTTGTTGCACTTTTACTTGGGCTGCAGCTAGGATACACAAAGTTTTCCTGTTTTTTGTGTGAATGGGACAGTCGGGCAAAGGCACTTCATTACACCAGACAAAACTGGCCTGTTCCTAGAGCCAGGTCAAAAAAATGTACAGCATATGCCATTAGTAGATTCGAAAAAATTTTATTACCACCACTGCATAACAAGTTGGGCCTAATGAAAAACTTTGTCAAGGCATTAGATAGAGATGGGTCAGCTTTTCAATACCTGCGTCAGAAATTTCCAAGACTAAGTGAGGCAAAGGTTAAAGAAGGTATTTTTGTTGGGCCACAGATTCGAAATATTTTGAAAGATACACAGTTTGAAAACACTTTAACAGGTATTGAAAAAACTGCTTGGAATGATTTCCGTCTGGTGGTCACTAATTTCTTGGGAAACAGAAAAGCTGACAACTATAAAACGCTTGTCAAAAATATGCTGTCATCGTATCAAAAGATGGGCTGTAATATGTCTCTTAAGATACATTTCCTACACTCACACCTGGACTTTTTTCCTGACAATTGCGGAGCCGTAAGTGATGAGCACGGCGAACGTTTTCATCAGGATATTTCAACAATGGAAAAAAGGTACCAGGTAAAGTGGAATCCTTCCATGCTTGCGGACTACTGTTGGACTCTTGGTAGAGATGCTCCAGAAACGATCCATAAAAGGACAGCAAAAAGACAGCGCATATAGTGATTCTTATAAGTATATGAATCTTGTTACTTTTTTTAATATATACTTAAAAATAAAAAGTTTTTTTCTAAACCGCAACTAATATTTTATTTCATTGTCATTTTTGGATTCAGCGCCCCAAAATTAACAAAGAAGCGCACTTTTCCCACAAAATACAATTAAAAAACTAAAATTTGTTGTCCAGTGTTATTATTAATTTAATTGGAAAAATTAAACACATTAGGGGTAATGAACAACAACACCTGACAACATAAACATAACATTAAAACCAACGAAATGATTTCAAAAATTGTTGCAAATGGCCCCCTTCACTTAGTATGCATGCTTCCGTCCTCGTTGAAATATCCCTCGAGTGTTTTTCATTCTATCACAAGCTGCAACTATTCTTTCTCTTACTTCGTCTACAGTGTTAATGGGACTTGTGTACACTAGTGTCTTAAGATAGCCCCACAAAAAGAAATCTAAACTATGTTGGAAGTGATGGGCCTCATGTAATATGTGCCACGCTGTTGTATGTGACACCTCTGGGACCTGTTGGGTTAACTGCCTTGTGCTTATTCCCGGATTTTCTTCCACAATATCCAAAACTTCGTCTTCGGCATGTAAACGCTTTGTGGGAGAACCCGACACCCATCAACTTCACGTCTGGGGCGCAAATCTTCACCGAAACGCCGCTCGCGAATTTTGCCCTGCTTCTCCGTACGCTAAAACAATGTCCGCTAACTCCTCATTACACTTGTGCCATTTTTATAATTAAATAACTAAAAACATAAATTCTTATTTGACTTTACAAAAGTCGACCGTTCTTCACTCTGATCACCCACGATACAGATTAAACCTTATTTACCCGTCTTATAAGTACGAAAAAACAAAAAATTCCTGATATTTTGTTTTCGTCAGCTGTTTGGTACAACATTTGTTACAATAAATTATTAATGCGTCTACTAACATCACGACGATGAACGAAAAAAGCAGATATTTATTGTTCAATTGATCATTAAAACTCAAGTTTATAACTTAATTTCTGTATGACTTTAATTGCATTTTTTTTTAGTAATCAACTTCTTTGCATGTGGTTAAAATTTGTCGGATAAGTTGTGAAACACCCTGTACAGTTAACGCTGATGATGTATAAGAGTAAATATCAAATATGTCATGAAAAGACTTCTTGCAGAAAGAATTCCTCGCCGCCTTTCCCGCCTTAGGTTAGCCTAATTTTTCAAAAAACAATATAGAACTCGGAAAACGAGCAGTTCGATGATCAAAATTCACACGTTAGCTTCCGAAAATCCGTCAATAACTTTGGGTGTGCCAGCATAGACACATTAGAGACCACTAAACTTGTTTCTCACAAATCAACGCAGAGCTGTAATTAATTAATTATACAGCTGTTAATATGATCTCCAAGTTGCATTTAGAACACATGCATATATTAAGGCAGTAAATTCGGAGATCCTTCAGCTTAGTGGGAATCGTTTAAACCTAGAAAATAAATTATCGTACAACACTAATCATTTGTTTATACATTCGTGAGATGATTGTAGAACATCATTTACTTGGATTTATATTTTATGATACGAGTATTATAGTCGATAAAAACTGTTATGAGAATACATTTGCATTCCGGGTTATTCCTATTTTTTTATAATGTATTTATTCTTAACTACACTTCAATACTTTTAAAAGACTTGCTGTTCACAGCAGTAACTTTCCATCGTCCCTTAGGTTTAAGGTTCTATAAGATCAAAAATAGAGAAAAACTTTATAAATTATCCTCTTCTGGTAAAACATGTAGCTGACCAAAATGAGTAGGCTTCATGAACTTCAAGTTATGAAAGATGATCGATCTCGATGTAACCGAAACGCCAATAAAGTTCATTTCGTAAAAAATAATATGTATTTTATTCACCGTCACAGAAGTCACTTCGCTCAACTATTTTTCCCTAGATCATAGACGGAGACAGGGTGTTTTCAAAGTTGAGTCATTTATTTTAAATACTTGAAGGATTCGTAAAAAGAAGTTAATATACCAAAAATCACCTATATAAAAGTTGCATAATAAAAGAAATAGTAAAAGGTTAAAAATTTCAAAAAATATGAATGTTATACAGATTTTTGGATATTCTCGACCACCGCCTTGTAAAATCTTAACGTTCTTAGTTGTATCAGTCTTTTAATAGTGTGTATACTTTCATTTGTCTGATTATTTTGTACGGAAAAATTGCCTATGTTTACGAAAACAATGAACAATAATCCGGACTTTTTGAAGTGCATATTGGTGACAGACGAATCTACGTTCACGCTGAATGGGGTGAATAACTTTCGCAACACTCATGTTTGGTCAGTAGAAAATCCGCACGCTCTCCGTAGGGCACATTTTCAACAAACATTTTCGGTGAATGTTTGGGCTGGCATGGTGAACGGTATGCTCATTGGACCATTTATTCTCCTAAATCGATTGGACGGGATGCAATACCTAGACTTTTTACACAAAATTTTGCCTTCCTTGTTAGAACATGTGCCATTAAGTGTAAGACAATCAATGTGGTTTCTGCACGATGGTCATATTTGTTACCTCTGTTCGTGGTCTGCACCACCGACGGCGTCTGCTCGGTAGCGCATCAGCTGATTTCATTTTCTGTTGGGCAGAGACGTACTTAGCCCTTCTCGTCAACTGGAGAGTGAGTACTTTTTCCTTTATTTTTTTTTTACTTGGTCGCCCTCGTTTCACTACACATTACCTTTGTTATTTCAAGGGTAGTTGTTTCTGAAAAGGAAAACCCCAACTTTGCGGACACTCTGTATATATAGTCGGGTGTATTGATATATAGTTTTAACACCTAACTATGGTTTCCGTAGTTATCAAAAAACCCAATGTGTCCGTCCTTTTGGTTTTATAATTGCAACAAGTGCTCTAGTCCATGCTTTGGTTTTGAAATACCATTTGGCTGCAACTTCAGCGACGAGTGTCTGACAATTTAAATCCTTTCCGTATTGGTTGCTAGCTTCATATTTGTGTTTCAGCTCCTGATGATGGTTCCACAGAGGTCCGAAAGCTTGAGATTACCGTTAAAAGAGTTTACTAAAGCCTAAAAATTTTACCAATATCCCAATTAATAACTAATTGTATTTCTTGCCCAACTGGTCGTTGGCAATGGCAATGCCTACTGCTCGTATATATATATATTACAAAATAAGTATTACAGATGTATATAACACACGTTTATCCAAACAGTGCTTCAAGCATTGGTATCGAGAATAATAATGATAAAATAATTCTAAATGCGCTTAGTTAATATTTTACAACATAAATTATTTGTCGCGAAAATAATGTAATACATATTATTTTTTATTCGTTCTGTCAGCTAATTGTATGTCTTAGATGCTAGTAATATGGGGTTATTCAGACCCGGTATGTTAGTATTAACGTTAGACTGTATTCTAGTACTATAATCATGTATATTGTATATCATTGTTAAAAAGTATTTCTGTATTACACTTTTGCGCTTTATTTATTACTTTATACATAAATTTACATTGTTCTAAGTCAAGTAGCTGATCCATATTAAAGATAATTAATTTTTTTTGTGTGTGTGTAAGTCAGTCCAGATTATATAAAATTTCTAATGGCTTATTTTAAACCTGCACCTTATTAAAATTCACCTTTCCACACACTCCCCATACTGGTAGAAGGTATGTAAGACATGATTGGAAGTGTGCGCTGTAGATGTTATACTTAACTCTATTAGTTAAAAGTGATCTATTCTTATACAGTGCTCCAACCATTGAAGTGATCTTATTTATGACATGGTTAAAATGTTCACGCCAGGTTAAATTATTATCTATCATTAAACCTAAATACTTTATGCATTCTGTCTGCTCGATTCAAACATCATTAATTTTAATACTTCACACAACTGAATTTCTATTATTTTGTTTGAACATCACAAACTTCTAGGTTTATCTTATTACATAACAACCATTTGTAATATATACTTGAATCGTTATTTATTACAGACTCCAGCAATAAAGTATCATCTGCAAAAGTAAAGTAATCACAGTTAAGATTTTCGCAACGCAAACTTACAACATAGAGGGAATATAAGACAGGCCAAAGGACTGACCCTTGGGGTACACCAGACAGATATGTCAAATACTGACTTATGTTATGTCTTATATAAACATATTGTTTTCTGTCTACTAGATACGACTTCAATAAATTGCAAAGTTTCCGTCTAAATTCCATGATTCTAAGATTTTGCAATAAAATATCAAAAGTTACAACATCAAATGCCTTACTAAGATCTACAAACACTGCAATTAAAGTTTTTTTTATTATCGAAACCTGTTGCTATTTTATTTACAAGATCCATTGTTGCGTTCATTGTATTACTGCCTTGCGTAAAACCATACTGAAATATGTCCAGACCGATGTACTTTTTAAAAAACGCCAATATTCTTTTCTTTTTCATAATAATAACATCCACCAAAATGGATTTTACGAACTTAATTTTGTGTACAGGCAAGGCCACGTTTACACGAAATAGTGCACAATTTCCGCAACAATCATGTTTGGGCAGTAAAAAATCCGCAAGCTGTAAAAACAGCTCATTTTTAACATATATTTTCATTAAATGTTTGGCTGGCGAGATAAATATATATATATATATATACAGGGTGACTTTGAAGTTGAGTCATTAATTTTCAGATAATGATTGTAGAAGGAAGATAAACCAAAATATGTGTGTAAAAATAAAAAAAAAAATTAAAAAAAATTTTCTACCTTGTTTTATAAAGTATCCTCCCGACAAGTATTTCAGTGCGGACCTGTATTTGATCGTGAGGTCCTCTGTGAGGTCTTAAGTCACCTGATTCACGAGCCCGTTGTACTACATTAACAAAGGCACGAGGGGTTGGTTGCACTCGATTGGGAAACCGATCCGCATAAACATGTGCCATTTTTTATTTCGTTTGAGCCACGCAACAGACACTATTCACACGCGACTGACACTGACTGTATGTATAACTGAACTGAAGAATATAATTGCAAAAACATCGTTCCAAATTCTTTCGCTTTTTTGTTTCCGATGCGATGAACCGATAAGGCGGATTATATCCGTTGTTGCAAAACACGTGTACATGATATTATTGAGACAGGGCGGTACTCAAACTTCCAAAGGGCTATAACTTTGTTACTTTAATTTTACCAGAAAAATGGTAAAGGAAAAAAACATTTCTTTTGATCAGATCTACTCACTGTTAAAATAAATGACTCAACTTCGAAGTCACCCTGTATATATATATATAGGTGATTTTTGGTATATCAACTTCTTTTGACGAGTTCTACAAGCTGTTAAAATAAATGGCTCAACTTTGAAAACACCAAGTATAGGAAAACATACGTTATCTCCTTAATATCTTCAGAGATGAAGTCTATATTATAATCTCAAAAGATAACAGTCGATATGACCAGAAGATGGTCCCTACGCACAAGCTAGGGTGACTGCAGCGTTCATCAGTAAACGGAAGTAGCCTATAATCTACATGAGTGGGCACACGTGACGTACTTGAGGTCTGTAGAACTTCAGTCGACCCTGTTCTAAGGCAGCCGACGTCAATACTATGAATGGAAAAGAAAACGGCCCTTTTTGTTCTTCAACCATATCTTCATTACACGTTATATAGATACGCTTGTTAGAGAAAGCTTTTTCAAAAGCCGCCGCACTTTGTTGACTAAAAAGGTTTGGCCTTTTAATAAAATATCGGCCATATGACACAGCTTGCTTGGTAGTCATATACTAAGTGACATATAAATCCGAACACCCAGTTTAAATGGTTTTATTTTAATAAAAGTTGGTGAATGTATTTATCTTACTGTAAATAACAAGTGAAAAAATTGTCAGCCTCATCAGTTGGACATTCCGGTTTTTATACTGCTTGTTTTTAATTCACTAACGCTCTAAAAATGAATATTTCAGCCGCAGTAAAGAATCAACGTTTGGTTCTTGACATCCTTTACGATCGGTTACGATGCCTAGAGTACGGAGACCTGTACGATTTCGTCAACTTAGTGAGTTTGATAGGGGCCGTATAGTGAGACTTCGGGAAGCTGGACTTTCTTTTCGGGCAATTGCAGTCAGAGTGCAAGGAAGTGTAGACACTGTGGTTAGGTGTTGTCAGGCATGGCTGCGAGAAGGCCGTACGCAAAGAGCAAGGGGCACTGGACCCCGCCGTAGAACAACAGACCGTGAAGATCGCCGCCTAAGATTATTGGCCTTAAGGGACCGTTTCTCCCCTACCAGGTTCATTGCAAATGAATGGTTTGCAGAAATTGGCATGCGAAGTGTTTACCGACGAATGACAAAAAATACTGGCTAGATGGAAAGAGTACTTTAATGATTTGTTGAACGCACAAAATGACACCGAACCAGATAATACCTTGGTATCTACGATACATCAAAACAACGAAGATACAGAAGACGAGATAACAATAGACGAGGTAACAGAAGCATCGAAGAAACTTAAAAATGTAAAGGCACCTGGAATATATAAAATAACAGGGGAAATGTTGAAAAATATGGATGAAACTGGAATTAGAATACTACATTCTCTCTTTACTTTACAAGAAAGGAGACAAGAAATATTGTAACAATTACAGAGGAATAAAACTAAGAAAGATAATAGATCCGACATTATCTGAAACACAAAATGGCTTCATAACGGGAAGTACTCAGGATTACATATTTGCAATTAAAAACTTGATAAGTAAATTTTTACCAAATGGAAAACCAATGTACATTGCCTTCATGGATATGGAGAAAGCTTTTGATAGAGTTCCACGAATAAAAGCTAAAAGAGAATTTGCTGAGAAGAAATGTTCCTGTAAAATTAGTAGAAGTGATCATGAGTATATACCACAAGACTAACAACCGAGTATTATCCAGAAATATCATGTCCGAATTGGCTACTTCAGAGGGAGTCTGTGAAGGCGGAGGGGCTTAGTCCCCTATTGTTTATAGTATTTATGGATGATCTGATAAGACAATGTAGGGGAAGAACAAACCCAATTTTTGTTGGATACAGGAAGTTGCAAAAAGTGGAATTAGCAGAGTGCGCATTTGCAGATGATTTGGTGTTGGTAACTGGTAGTGTTGGGAGTCTACAGCAAAATTTGAACATTTGGAACACAATACTTGAAAATAATGGTATGAAACTAAATAAACTTAAAACTAAAGTTATGGCTGTGTCAAATGAAAAACTGAATATGGACGTAAGAATAGATAATGTAAAATTACAACAGGTGCACTTCTTTAAATAGTTATATCGGAACCTAACGGCAAACATGAAATAGAAAGGATAGGAAAGACAAACAACACTTGTACAATGCGATGAGTAAAGGTTTTATCAATAAAAAAGAGGTATCCAAGAAAACAAAAATGATAGTGTGTAATAGAATATATAGATCTATATTGACATATGGATGCGAATCCTGGGTTCTATCGCAACAACAAAAAAGTAAACTTCAGGCAGTTGAAATGAAATACTTGAGACGAGTTAAAGGGACAACTAACTAAAATGGACAAAACAAGAAACGAGACTATAAGAACGGAGTTAGAGACAGAATCTATACTAGAATACATAGAAATGAAGCAGCTGAGATGGTGGGAACATTTGCAAAGAATGGGTAACAACATACCGGTGAAACAAGTTTGGGAGATTAAGGTGATAGAAAAAAAGAGTTACTTATTTCTCTTCTTCTCAGTCTCCCAAACTCTGTTCTATGTTCAATTTGAGGTCTGGTCAGGTATACGAAACAAATGACTATCTGTTAATTTCAAGACCTACCCAGGAAATTCCGTTTTTTTGAAATAACTAAAGTTTGGCAATGCCAATTATGACGTATATACATTTCTGGAATTATAATAAAAAACTCTACAGGGGAAAGGGGGAACGCCACACGGACTCTGGCGAGGGAACACGTGTGCATGCAACATGCACACATTCTGGCTCCGCCTACGAGAACCGCCGGGTGGTACCTCCGCGCTCGACAGTCAGAGACCATCTACCACCTACAGACAATCACAACATCCATAGCAAAGAGAAAAAGTTCTCCTGGGACGGGACTCGAACCCGCACAGCGCACGGCGACTGATCAGGAGACCGAAGAGTCTACTGCGGCCACCGCTGCTGCCTGAAGGCAAGCAATCTGAGCAAAAATCCAACGTAGTAAAAAATAATGTTGATGCTGATGAGACGAAACGTGATATTGAAATTCTAATTATGCCTTGTAATGGCAATTGTGCAAATGTGCAAAATTTTGTCCTTCTCTTCCCGGAAGTACTTTGAGTTTCATAGTTTTCTTAGCAGAAATTTCTTAATTACCTAAATACGCAACTTTGACTACAACTTCGTATCATAGTTTCCTAGATCCCAATTATAAAGGTCGGATTTGAAACACCCGGTATACAGATCTGGAATGTTCACACATTCATGGATTTGCCTTGAGGTTTGTTAAAAAAACAATTTCATACTGAAAATGGTTTTCATGGATATTTCTGGATAGTCCGTATTATGAGCTGGAGAATAAGTCACTCTTATTTGCTTATATGCTGGCAAAACTAATTTTACTTACGACCATTGTACGTGTTACCATATTCCATCAGGTTGAGGTGGCTTACCTGAAAAAAAAAAAACAAGAAAATGTAAGAAAATATAATGAATACGTTATATGCACACAACATCATCATCGTCATTGAAACTTCAAAACTTCCTACTCTCTATCATATACATATACAGGGTGTCCGCAAAGTTGGGGTTTTCCTTTACACGACGTGTAGATCTTGAAAACATAAGCAATTTTTCTTAGTGCCATATACACCAATGTCTTAAGGGAACCGAGATAAAGGGCTCTGCAACATCAAAAATATCTGAATACCGTCCTGTAGCCGCGACCCGGGACATCACCGATTGGTACAAGGTCTCAATCCGACGGCAGAACTGGGTCGGGGTCAGTGTGTCAGGTCAGTATGCAACCTTCAACCGACGGTTACGGTCACGCATGTAGAGGTAATCGCGTAGACGAGAATCCCTCAACAAGCACTAGAGACGTGGCTAGAGAAGTGCAAGTATCAAAAACTAAAGTGTGGCAAACGCTGCGTGAAGAGGGGCTGTATCCGTTTCACGTCCAACGTGTACAAGCCCTTCAACCTGACGATTTTCCAGCAAGAGTGCGGTTTTGTGAGTGGTTGTTGCATCAACATGACAATAATCCGGACTCTTTGAAGTGCATATTGGTGATAGACGAATCTACGTTCACGCGTAATGGGGTGAATAACTTTCGCAACACTCATGTTTGGTCAGTAGAAAATCCGCACGCTGTCCGTCGGGCACATTTTCCCAAATCGATTGGACGGGATGCAATATCTAGACTTTTTACGCAACATTTTGCCTTCCTTGTTAGAAGATGTGCTATTAAGTGTAAGACAATCAATGTGGTTTCTGCGTCTGCTCTGTTGGAGCGGTATGATTTCGGGCAGAGACGTACTTAGCCCTTCTCGTCAACTGGAGAGTGAATACTTTTTCCTTTACTTTTTTTTTACTTGGTCGCCCTCGTTTCACTCACATTACCTTTGTTATTTCAAGGGTAGTTGTTTCTGAAAAGAAAAACCCCAACTTTGCGGACACCCTGTATAAAAGTACCTATGTTCGCTCATATCAAAGTCAAAAAGATGGCTAACCTCGTGAAAGATTTTCGATATGCTACAGGGTGTTCCTAACAGGAAATGCTCAAAACTAATTGGACATAGGAAGAAAAAAACAACTAATGTTATGCCGTGTGTTCGTTAATGATATGCGAATATTAAAGGGTGTGAATCTACATTAAAAATTAATGTTAGTTTGCTTGATAAAATATGGTCCAAAAATGTTTCCTTACAAAAACTCGGGATGTTGAAGTTTTAGGAAAAAAATGGAACCGCTTAAGATATTTCACTGCTATTTAGAACGTAGTGGAAGTTAATGAAGTTGTGTATTTTTCTATGCAAAAATAATTTTTAGCTGTAACAGTGGCGTGCGTACGGGTATTGACTTCGATATTTTTTAAGAAAAAAATGATACGGCAATGGTTTTTTGCCAAATAAAATTATTTTTTGATTCCCCGTTCAAATTAAAACAAATAATCTCTCTTGAATTGTTTTCCTTCGATGCGCCATTTTTGAGTAACAAAATAAAAATCGTTCTATTGTCTAACTTGCAAAATTATTTTTCATTTAATTGAAAAAATTAAACAACAACTGACAACATAAACATAATATTAAAACCAACGAAATGATAACAAAAATTGTTGAACATGACCCCCTTCACTTAGTATGCACAGTGAATTTTTAAGTGTCACCAAGTCATTAGAAAAATAGACCTCAACCGTTTTAGCGCCATAATTTATTACAACTTTCAGAGACAATTATCGCAACAAGAATGCCTTGCTGAGTTACTGTCTGTTTTCGGCAAGAAAGCGCCACATCAGTCGACCATTTCCCGTTGGTATGGAGAATTCAAACGTGGACGGGTGAGTCTTAGCGACGATCCCAGGGTGGGTGCACCAAAAACGGCAGCCACCCAGGAAAACGTCGATGCTGTGCGCAAGCTCATCATTGAAGATAGACGTGTAACATATCACGAGATTGAGGCGTCCTGGAACATCTCAAAGACCTCAATTAAAAAAAAATTACATGAAGAATTAGGAGTAAGCAAATCAGTTTCTCGTTGGATACCCCACCTGTTGACTGAAGAGCAGAAAGCAGCCAGGGTTAATTGGTGTAAAAAAACGCTTGACCGTGTCAATTCCGGAAACTAAAAAAATGTGTACAGCATTGTTAGTGGTGATGAATCGTGGATTTACTGTTATGAACCAGAAAATAAACGACAGTCGGCTGTTAGGGTGTTCCAAGGTGAAGAAAAGCCAACAAAAGTCATCCGTTCTCAAAGTGTTTCGAAAAAGATGGTCGCGACATTTGTGTCAACAGCGGGTCACATTACAACACTTCCTCTTAATGAGCAAAGAAATGTTACTGCGGATTGGTATACCACCATTTGTTTGCCAAAAGTCATCACCGAGCTTCGAAAAATCAACCCCAAAAGAACAATCATCCTCCACCAAGACAATCCAAGCTCACACACAGCCCAAAAAACAAGGCAGTATTTAACGGAAGAAAACGTGGAATTATTGGACCATCCTCCATATAGTCCCGATCTAAGTCCTAACGATTTCTTTACTTTCCCGAAAATTAAAAACAGACTGCGTGGTCAAAGGTTCCAGTCACCAGAAGAAGCAGTTGACGCATTCAAAAATGCCGTTTTGGATCTGCCAGCAAACGAGTGCTTCGAAAATTGATTCGAGCGCGTGCGGATGTGTATTAATCTTCGTGGAGAATACCTCGAAAAACAATAAAGTTATTTAAAACTACCTACCGTGTTTTTTATTTAAATATGCCAAACTTAAAAGACACCCCTCGTATACCACATATTGTTTCTTATTAGTAACGGAACATCATCGAGCAGCAAAGGCAACTGCTGTTGAAGAAAATTGAGGTAAGTATATATACGTATATATATATATATATATATGCGACGCTGCTGATATTGAAGAAACGCGCAAACTCTGACATAAATAGACGCAGCAAGGGTACTTATTGTCCATCTGGCAACGTTGCCCCTTTCCAGATCTGCTAATGCGCGGCATCACTGTAGCGAGTTATGGTTCATTTGGTGCGTGGTCTGTTATGTATGTTTTGGCGCTGCAGTACAGACACGTTTCTCTATTATTCTTTGTTTTAAAGGCAAATATGTACGGATAAATCTACAATTTCATATACCCTCCCCCACCCCTTACATCTCTCAACCTCCGATTTTCAAATCCTACAAAAAACTCCTGTAGGAAGTAAAAAAATAAAGCAATACCTCATTTTCGCAATTACAATACTTCATCACCAGCTGGCGTGGGGCCTTGATCTTCTATTTTATTATTGCGTTCATCATCTAGTAAAAAGAGGACTCGCACGGCGATTTAATCATAATTCAATTATCTTCTAGTATTAGGAACGAAATTAGGGAGTATTACGAAACAGATAGATGTAAAACTGAGATGTAAAAAATATGTACAGTTATACCGCAATATCCAAAAGGCTTCCTCTATTATTATCCATGCGTACGATTAATGTAACAATTTCAAAATTACAGTTTCTTCGACTGTATCATTCATCAGTCTAATTATTGCAAATGCGGTCATTTCAATTACATGAGCTCGTTGTGGAACCATTTTGCCTTTTAAGGGAAAATCGAGCAAATTGGCAATCAAGGCGCTTCAGAAGATGAATTTTGCAGTATTACTAACCATGCTCTTGCTAATAAATCATAAACACCTGCATTGATGAATACTTTGAGGATAGTAACACCAACATAATAAATCTGAGATTATCTTCTATGTACATATGTCTGGTCGCAAAATGAAAATATATACTAAATGACATATAAATCCGAACACCCAGTTTAAATGGTTTTATTTTAATAAAATTTTGTATAAGTACTTAATGAAGCATAATAAGTAAATGATAAAAATTTCAAAATGATTGCACTGCTTTAAAGCCCTTTGACCTTTAATAATGTGTGGATGCACCCTGATGTGCTACGCATTCTCCAACGCGCCTAGGCATGCTTCTGATCAGGTGGTCAATGTCCTCCTGTGGTATCTCATTCCAGGCAACCACCAACTGCTCTCGAAGTGCTTCTAGAGTCTGAGGAGGACGTTGCAAACTGAGCAATCTCCTACCTATCATATCCCACACGTGCTCAATTGGGGATAAGTCGGGAGATCTTGGTGGCCATGGTAACAATGTGACATCATTATGTTGAAAGAAGTCTATTGTGACTCTTGCAACATGTGGTCGGGCATTATCTTGTTGGAAAGTTGGATCTGCCAGGGTGTCAAGATAGGGTAAAAGATGGGGTTCTAGAACTTCGTGGATATAACGCTGCGCGTTCATGTTACCTCTGATGAAGATTAAAGGTGACCTGGAACCATAAGCTATAGCACCCCAAACCATAACTCCAACAGTGTGATGAACATGTCTTTCAACAAAAAACTGTGGATTCCTCCTTTCACCACGTCGCCTTCTAACCCTGGCACGACCATCGTGCATGCCTAAACAAAATCGAGACTCGTCACTAAAGACAATACTGTTCCGTTCCTGATCCCAGAGTGACCGTTGTCTGCACCACTCAAGGCGATTACGTCGGTGTTCTCGAGTTAAAGGGAGGACCCAGTGTGGTCGGTATGAAAACAAGCCAAAGCTTCTCACTCGTCGGTAAACACTTCGCATGCCAATAGGTCTTCCGTGTTCTGCAAACCATTCATTTGCAATGGACCTGGTAGTGGAGAAACGGTCCCTCAAGGCCAATAATCTTAGGCGGCGATCTTCACGGTCTGTTGTTCTACGGCGGCATCCAGTGCCCCTTGCACTTTGCGTACGGCCTTCTCGAAGCCATGCCTGACAACACCTAACCACAGTGTCTACACTTCTTTGCACTCTAACTGCCATTGCCCGAAAAGAAAGTCCAGCTTCCCGAAGTCCCACTATACGGCCCCTATCAAACTCACTAAGTTGACGAAATCGTACAGGTCTCCGAACTCTAGGCATCGTAACCGATCGTAAAGGATGTCAAGAACCAAAATCCGCCAACGTTGATTCTTTACTGCGGCTGAAATATTCATTTTTAGAGCGTTAGTGATTTAAAAAAAGCAGTATAAAAACCGGAATGTCCAACTGATAAGGCTGAAAATTTTTTCACTTGTTATTTACAGTAAGATAAATACATTCACCAACTTTTATTGAAATAAAACCATTTAAACTGGGTGTTCGGATTTATATGTCACTTAGTATATAAAAACGAGGTATTGTAATCGCAAACAAATTTGAAAATAAGATATGTTTTTTGGTTGTTAAATGACAAGTACATCACAAAAAACCATGTCACCCATTTCCGTCGGTGTAACTGTTTGTCCGCTAATCATTGACCCCTCAATAACTAGACAAGTACTACAGGGGTATTATGTAAGAAACTTCAAACAAATGTCATCTTAGTTGATGAAATTATTTGTTTGGGAGATTTTTATTGCAACTTATGTAACCTTCAAAATCCACTGGTACCCTTATTTGAAAATTATAATCTTACGCAGATCATTAGTGAACCTACACGCATTTCTGGAACGGTTTGTACTCTGCTTGATGCGATATTTGTCACTAACTTGTCGATAGTGGCCAGGTTTGGGGTTTTATCGGCGGATAATATTTCAGATGATAAATTGATTTACTGCGATCTTAACGTTTCAAAGGAAAGTAAATCACCTAAAATAATGAAACATCGTTCTTTTAAAAAGTTTAACCTGAATAATTTTCTAGCAGATATGCAAAGTCTGCCGTGGAACAATATATTATATGAGAATAATATAGATAATAAAATTTTAAATAATCTAATTTGTACAGTGTTTAGTAAGCATGCACCAATAAAAGAATCACTAATAACAAAACCAAAAGCGCCTTGGTTAACTATCAATATTAAATTATTTATGAAACAAAGAGATGCAGCACTGCAAAAATTTTAAAAATCAAAGCTTCAGTCAGGCTGAGTAGATTATAAACATTTAAGAAATTTACTTTATCGTTGATAAGAAAAGAGAAAAAGGAATACATAGAATCTTTTGAAGGTAACTCCAAAAAACTGTGGTCAGTTTTAAAAAGTTTTAATATCTGTTCTACAAAAAATAATGAAATTTCCCAGTCTTTATCAGAACCTAATGATATTAATAGCTTTTTTGCTGCTGTTCTACAAAATAAATCTGTTCGCAAAAAAATAAATTTTATAAAAACAATGCCGTTAAAAATAACTTAACCTTTAATCATATTTGACAGGAAGGTATCTATCGATTCTATCAAATGACACATTTTCAGACAAAGCGGAGATCCTATCGGGAGTTTCCTCATGGATCAATATTGGGCCCCTTGTTATTTTTAATTTATACATCTGATATCTTAACGTCTTTAAAGTTTTGTAAAGTTCAGGCCTTCGCGGATGACACCCAGGTTTATTGTTATTTTGATGTTGAGGATTACAAATATTACGAAAATTGTACAAATGAGGACATTAACACCTTGAACAATCTCTCATTAGGTCACAACTTAAAACTTAATGCGGAAAAATCGCAAGGTATGATTTTTGGTAACAAATCTAAGACTGAGTTTTTGAAAGCTAATCTCAATATAATGACTAATAATTCAAAATTGAATTTTGTTGAAAATACAAAAAATCTCGGTATAGTTTTAGACTCTCAGCTTAGATTTAAAGATCACCTAAAAAATCTTATGCAAAAATCATTTTGTTCTCTAAAAGTTTTGTATAATAACAGACACATACTAAACAGATCACTAAAAAAAAATTGTGTGAATCCCTAATTCTTTCCTATTTCAATTATTGCGATTTTGTCTATGGGTTTTGCTTAGATCAGGCAAGTAGGGGTCGTATTCAGAAGGTGCAAAATGCGTGCCTCAGGTTTATCTATGGTCTGCGTAGGTTTGATCATATATCTCATTTGTATAAATAAATTAAATGGCTTAAAATGATTGAGCGTCGCACTCTCCATTTTTTTTTGTTTTTCATTAAAAATTATAAACACTCCAGGTTCACCTGATTCTATAAGAGAACGCTTAATTTTCCGACAGTCTGTTCATGATATAAATGTAAGATATTTAAAAAATTAACTATGCCGCTTCATAGTAGTGCATTGTTTCAACGATCATTCTCATACAATGCTGTTAAACAATTAATCTTTCTCTTTCAAGTTTCAAAATACAATATAAGAAATATTTGCTAAATATAAATCAGAACAAACTTTTTTTAGAATAGAGATTGAAGTTTATAATATAGCTATATAAGTAGAAAAAATATCTCAAGCAAATTTTATAGTAACCAGTAACCAAATTTTATAGTGACCAGTATTAATTAATATCTTGTTGAAATTTTAATTTACTTTCAGTCCATTTAGTGTTAACACGGATTATTATTATGATTATTCTGTATTGTTGTTTGAAGACTTATTAACTATTAAGCTAGACTTGCGCCAATATTAGGCAATGTATTCTGTACTTTTTTCTAAATTATTTTTGTAAAAGGATTATTTGTTGTATTCAATAAAGTCATTTATTATTACTATTATATTATTATTTTCTAGCACTACGTAGTTTTTAGTGAGCCACGTTTGCTCGCTATAATCGTTCTGAGCGTCATCAAAAGCGTCCATCTATGGAGGAATGACTCAACGACACGACTCGCTCAAGCAAGCATTGTTGGTTGCAGAAAGCCGAGTAGTGTTTATCTCTGAGAAGATGTGAAAGGAAGGAAGTAGGTTAAGTAGCAAAATTGCATATGTAATTTCCACATGTTACCTACATCACATCAGAGCCAAACAGATAGCTGGATCACCATGTCGTTTAGGCAACACTTACATCTACAAAACGAGTTCACAACAAGTGTACAATAGTGAGTCTCTTCATAGATACCACGACATCACTCACCTAAGCTACGTCAAACCACAGACGCAGCAACGTTATAGTCAAGTGGAATCGCACAACAATACTTTGTTGTTGACACAGTCGAACAAGTTAGCAAGCACGCAAGTCCGCGGCTCGCAAAGTGGAGAAAATTAAAACAAGCGATTCAAGGCCTAAACATAATTACAATTACAGAATTAATTTAAAATGTTCAAATACTAGTTGAATGCTCCACTTCGTTCTATTTGCTTTACTTCTTCATTCCCTTCTTTCCTTCTTCTAATCTGACCTTGTGTGGTATCCGGGGCAACCAGACCTGACAGACCTACTGACCTACTGTGATGATATCGGATGTTTCAAATTCGGCCCTCATCTTCAGGATCTTGGAAACGGTAAGAGATACGAAGTCACTTAATACGCAAAGTTGCGTATTCAGGTAATTAAAATGCCGAAAGTCAAAGTACTTCCGAAGAGACGAAAGACGAAAGAAATCGAATTTTCCCAAAATCGTTTAAACTTGTTCCTGACTTTATTTGTAGTGAGATTTTACAATGCATTCCATATTCATTGCCACTTTATCTCGTCTACATGATGTCAGAATTTCAACATGACGTTTTGTCTCTTATACTCCAGCATCAACTTTAATTTTTCTTAAGGATTCCATATTTAATTTTTGCACAGGTGAATAGATTTTTGAATATTGATTCCAAAAATTATAATATGTCATACGATTTTCCTAGGTAGGCCTTGAAATTTGTTTATATGCCAGATTTATCGCACTTTTTCATTACGTTACTGTTCCAGATGGCGTGATCGAATTTTTAATTTGAGGTTTCTTCTTTCGCCTTACATCAACAACTTTGTTTTTCATATAGACACTGTGCTGGAATTTTGTACATTTGAATGGATCTTTCAGTCCTGAATTTAACGATTCAGACATGAGTTAGGTGTTGGAACTAAAATTATAAGGAGATAAAAAAGGATAGAACAATATATATATATATAGGTTTGTTACTCCTGAAATATTGGCACCATCAAAGCAGTGGTTGAGGAGGCCATAAAATGGCGACTCGCCTTCATACTTTCTTGGCATTATAATAAGCGATAGTGGAAAATATTTTTAAACAGAAATGACAGAGTTTTGTCTCCATACAGATGACAGTTCATTAACTGTGGAATTAATGCATAATGTATCGGTAGGAAATACCAGTTTTTATAGAAGATCAATCACCTCCACAATCTGTAAACACATACTATATCATAAATCATAGACGGTTATCCGTAATAATTATAATCATTAGAAGAGTATAATTAGGAAATTTGAAGAATAAACGGTTGTGTGTCGTAATAAACAGAGAGAAAGAAACGCGTAGATGTCTGCATGTATCAGCCACGGTAATTACAAAGTGGCTATATCATTAATTCAAATTTTGAATAATTAGCTCCTGCTTGTGCGTGGACAGCAAAAAGTAAAATAAAACTGAATTATTGGTGCCTAATTACAGAACCTTGAACATAAAAATGAACCATATAATCACGAGCGCTACTTAATCTAACGATAACAGGTCGTTCATTCATAAAAGGTTGAAGTCGATTCCGCACAGATACTGGTCCTGAATTTCACATAATACTGGTGACCGGCGTCATATTAAATATTCTCTCTTTAATGTCTATGTGTGTATTTTGATTGAATTGCATAGTAGAATACCAAAATTGATGACAGTAGCGAAACTCATCGTACGCCACTGCTATTACGCGGAGGCCTTCAAAAATGCGGCGCTTCTTTGTGAAATACGTCAAAGCAGTGGCGCACGATGACTTGTGCTACTGTCATCAATTCTGGTATTTGACTATAGAACTTGCGGTCCACTACATTACAATAGGAATAGAATAGAAAATTTTAGTAGGCATTTCAGAGCATTAAAAGACGCCAAGAGTATGGTTATGAGCCTTGGCATCTAATGAAAAGTAACAAAAAAACTAACTTTGGGAGGAATAGATCCTTGGTTTTTCTATTAGAAAGTCGAGTGACCCATAAGGATGTTACTGAAACTACAACAAACAAATTTGTATGTTTGGAAAATTGATCCATTGGAAGCTGCAATTATGTAGAATAAACAAGTAAAATTAACCCCCATTATCTGTTACCACGTTCTAATAGGAATTATAACAATCATTGTTCTGCTCGGCGCGAAATAGCAACAAGCCACAATTTTGACAATACCACTAGCACGAAACATCTATCCATGGTTGGCTGTCTTCTTTGTTAGGTCGGACGGACGAAAATATCTTGTTTAGGGCCAATTTCAATTAATATTTGACGATAAGTTGCACCATAGGATTTGACGGAAGCTGTCAAAGCTCTATGAATATCAGTGATTTATATTGAAATGTTGAATACAGTCGTGAAAAAACGGTTGCCTTATAAATAAGTGTACAATATATACGCAATATTTCTGGGACCTAAAACATCGATATTTGTAAAAGTATCCACATTCACCTATCGTCTAGATATTATAAGTCAGAATCAAAAATATCTATTTATGAAAAGACACCCCCAAACATTGTTATATTTTCTTATTATTACTGTTATTATAACACGACTGGGATATCAATTGCTTTTAAAGTGATCTGCACATCTGCAGTGTTGCAAAAAAACAGAATCGGTAAATAGTGTCGTTGAATTCGGTATAAGGAAAATGCCGTACCAAGATCAGTGGTAGATCAAGGACCTTTGAGTCGTGAAAAACGGCTGTTATTGTATTGGGCGCACACACAACATGCTTTTTGATGGCATAGTTCTATATTACAACTTCTACAATTTGCATACTGGTCGCTCTTCCAAAGTACTTTGCAACCATTCTGGAAACTCCTTTTTCGATTCTTGCTCATAGGATTGTGAATATCTGTCTGTTTTACCCCTGAACTCATGAACTCACCTCCCATTTTAATTAAATATTTATTTTGAAAACAGACAGGTTTCAGTTTCTTTATTGCTTGTCCGGTGATGAGGTAATAACGGTAATCTACCAGCCTGTACCTTTGTATGCACAAAAATCAATTTAGGGCAAGCGGAGTAAGGGATGAGGATGTGCGTTCGTAATCATAGGCAACCCAAATCTACGCTTCTCATGCGCACGGCTGCCTGAGTGTGTATGCATAAATGTATGATTGATATGGGGCATAAAACTATGAAGACTACATAAAATTAACTTTTAGCTTTATTTTTGGTTTCAGCTCTTTTTCGACAATTACAAAAATATTTATTTTGAAAAATTTTGGAGAATGATGAATTTATATTCATAATTCTATGCATATTCGTTCATATCCGTCAATATTTCATTTGAAGCTTTTATTTGTCATAAGATTTTAGCAAAATGTAAGATAGTAAAGGCAACACCGCACCTTGCAGCCCAGTTGACAAGAACGACAAGCTGTCAAGACTAGGGATGTTTAGATCCATGAAAAGTATCGTTATGAATCGATTCTTATCGTTTTAGGAAGTATCAACACTATAAAATATTGGAATAAAATTATTGATATCCAGCGGAAGGAAACAAAAAAGAAAAGTAATCTGAAGTTCGGATCAAAAGATGACGTAATTTCTTAATATTCAATAAGCTGGTGATGTTTCAATGACAAGCTGCCATCTCATACTTTGACAGTTTTTTGTTTTCAACATTTTATAGCTATTGGTTGATTGAATCTTGAAGATCATTCGCTGTATTTGACGGACTGTTACCTTATAGGTGGAGAATAACGGACTGTTGATTTGACACTACCGGTGAAATCTACCCATAATCTGTTAAATGGCAGGTAGACCACCTCTACTTTCAGCCAGAATCATCAGCCAACTAGCGCAGTGGCGGCTCGCCCCATGACGCAGGTGAAGCGCTGCTTCACCTGCAATTTCAAAAAAAATATATTTTTTTATTTTGAAATTTATAAAAAAAATTCATTTATATCTTAAAAAATTATTTTTCGGACATTCTTTATTTGTATTTGCGATCAACAGAATACTGAGAAACCCCGCAAAAAACAACGCGCCTACGTTTGCGCTTAATTTGGCGTGTTGAAACAGAGACCTGAAGCAGCTTTATTTACACCGCATTGCTGCGTCCAGTACAGATACGAGCAAATACGACGGTTGCCATGACAACGGCACGCGCGCTTCCGTTTTGGCCGAGGCAAGTGAAGCAAATTATGAATTTGCGTCTAGTCTGCTCTGCATTATTACCGATATCGTATTGTGTCGAGGTTAGTTTTCATTGTTTTGAACAATGTTTCCTGTCTATGATACGGTTTGTGTTATGTTGGAAAAATCGTTTTCTCAATGGAGTAATGATGATAAAAAAGACTTTTTAAACTCCGAAAAACCTTCTCCGATATTAAATGTAAATAAAACCGCTAAAGTTAAGGACAAAGTGTACAGTCGAAATTTTAAAAAATCGTGGTATAGTGAGTTTGCATGGTTATGTGGTAGCTATTATTTAAATAAACTTTTTTGTGTGCCGTGTTTGATTGTAAGTGTTAAAGCAACCGTGTGGAGCAAGTACGGTTTCAATGATTTCGGGAATGTGACTCGTGCTCTTCGTAAACATGAAGGATCATCGGATCATATGCGTTGCGCACTAGGTTTTTCAAAATTGAAGAAAAATCTCACTACTATTGAGGATGCTTTACGCGAAAATTCCAGGCTGTATATTAAACAGTTTAACGAAAACGTGCAACTTAATAGACGTTTCATGGAATTGCCAATACGCGCTGTCCTTTTTTTGGGCAAACAAGAACTGGCGTTTCGTGGCCACAACGAAGAGACGACTTCTATTAACCGTGGAAATTTCAAAGAGCCCCTAGAAGCATTTGTATCTATAAGCCCTGTAGACATTCAGGAGCACTACAAAAAAATTGCCTCAATATTTGCGGGCAATTCTAAAACCATTCAAAACGAAATTATTGACTGCATTGTCAAATGCATTGATGAATATGTGGAAAATGAAATAAAGGAATGCAGTTTTTTTTCCATTCAGGTGGATGATTCCACCGATATTGCCCACAAATCGCAGTGCAGCATAATAATCCGTTATGTCAATCTTGAAGGAAAACTTGTGGAGAGATTTTTAGGATTTCATGATGTAAGCTGCAGCCGAACATCTGAAGCATTATTTAACCTCGTGACAAGGTGTCTACAAAATTTTGATTACAAAACAAAACTCGTTGGACAATGTTTCGATGGTGCAAGCGTCATGTCCGGACAGTTAAATGGTCTTCAGGCTAAAATAAAGGAACAGGCACCCCAAGCAGTTTTTGTTCATTGCCTCGCACACCGCATGAATCTAGTGTTACAACAAAGTTGCAATAGTATTACAAAATGCCGCATTTTTTTTGCAACTATAAGTGGTTTACCGACATTTTTTCACCATTCTCCGAAACGAACTAACGTAGCAGACTCAATAATAGGACGTCGAATACCTGTTTCCGTTATTACGCGATGGACATCAAATTCTAAAGTTATCAGTTTTATAAATAAGGAGTGGGATTCCTTAAAGCAAGTGTTTACTGAAATTATTAATGATCCAACCTCCGATCAAGCCTCGGTTAGACAGAGCGACGGATTTCTAAATAAATTCCATGACTTCGAATTCGTGCTTTTGGTTGTTGTTTTTAACGAGATCTTTGGAATGACAGATATACTATTCGACACACTGCAAAAAAAATCTTTTGATATAAACCTTTGCATTAAGCAAATTAAAAGTGTTCAAACACAATTAAACAAGAAGAGAAATGAAGAAACATTTAAGAATATTTTCGAATTGGCTGCATCAAAAACAAGTGTACAAACGGAACACCGCGACGGCAGGACAAGAGTAACATTGTCTCGGGATCAAATTATTGAAAGATATAGAGTGCTGTATTTTGAAATTTTGGATACCATTTCTCTGCAAATCACGACCCGTTTCCAAGATATGGAAAAGCTTCATTTTGTGACGTTAATGGACACTTCGAAGTTCAAAACATATTCAGAAAAATTTCCAACAGAAGCCCTAAGTAATTTGAAGGAGTTTTATTCAAATACATTCACAGATTTTCAGAGACTGAAAAATGAATTGCAGCTGATCTATAGCGATGATCAATATCAAAATATGGAACCCCGCTTATTAAAGGAATCGCTATTTGAGAATCGCAGTATCTTCAAGGAGGCATATAAGCTTTTGTGTTTAATACTGACCATTCCATCAACAAGTGTTTCGACAGAACGCAGTTTTTCATGCCTTAAGCGAATCAAAAGTTATCTACGAAGTACCATGTCGGAAGATCGGTTGACGAACTTGGCAAAAATATCGATCGAAAAAGAATTATTAAATGAACTGATAGTGTCACAGCCGTTTTACGATGACGTTATAAATAAGTTTGCTAATTTGAAGGACCGACGAATTGCTCTCATATATAAACAATGAAAAGTGCCTGATAATCCTGACTTTGTTTTCGAGTTACTGAATTTAGGTAAGTTATTTCATGTTTTTTTTTGTGTATGCGCTCTACATGGTATGGGGGGGGGGTCGGTCAATCCTGCGTCACCTATTTGTAAAATCACGAGCCGCCACTGAACTAGCGGCAAGGCTATTAAGTTTGAACTGTGAGCCATGACAGTACTAACTAATAGCAGCGAAGCGCGATCCACAATGGTCGATTCTGGTGCGACAGATGGCGCTTTGCGCTATCTCATGGATGTATAACTTGGGAATTCACGAAGGTGGAACGGGAAAGGGCTTCATGTATATGTATAGTAATATAATCTTATGAATTGATGCCTTTTTTAAATTGCCTGTCGAGGATAGATATTTAATACCGCTTAACTAATAAAGAATATCAACGCGATATTCGTTTTTCTTTTCAATTTGCTAGCAAATAACTTGTTTTGTTTTCAAAGCCTCCATCGGAACTACTTTCATTCTCGACAAGAAAGTTGAGACATAATCCTGTTGCAGCTCTGTATAATAGTAGGTAATTGTCACTGATATATGGCTAAATCCTAGTGGGTAATGTTGGTCGTAGCGGCAAGTAGATTTCTCGAAGCCCTACCGGATGCGGGATATGTGGATTAAGAAGGAAACGACGGAGGTACCGCCTCGTTTCGATCGGTACCAATTAACGCGCTACTGCTGCTACTGTTTCTCATTTTCTATTCTTCGACGGGTGATTGAACAAGTCGAAAAGACAATCCTATAATTAGATAATTTTGATTGGATGATCGAAACATTGTAATAAGAGAAACTTCAGGTCTTATGAACAAAAAAACTAACGGCGGGTTTACACAATATTTTAGTAGTCATAGTCACAAGCATAAGCATGAGCATAATCGCAATCACAAGCTCAGAGTTTGTTCTTTCAACTGTCTTACTCAAAAATATGAGCGGTTATCCATTTGTGATTTTGATAGATGACAGCCTCCTGGCCCCTCATTGTTCAATTCTAACAACTATAGAAACAAAAAAAGCAAAAATCGAACATGCAAACGGCGGACACAGCGAAAATTAAAAATCAGAATGGAATAGCGCCAAGGACAACAAACAGCAAAACATAGAAAATCCACGAAATATTGTCACAGACAGAACCCCATTGACAGATTTGACACATAGACTTTGTAAAATGACGTTTCAGTCATATGCATGAGAGTTAAAAGTTAAGAACGTAAGGCCATCCCACTATGCTTATGCTTATGACTATGATTATGAATTGTATAAACACGTTCATAAGAAATATGCATTTTAACTATACTGAGTGACAAAAAAAGGTGAACACCTACGTTTATTAGAATTCAAGAATTTTTACACAAGGTTTCGAAATTCAAAGTACTTCCGTTGAGTAACGGAAAAACTGAATTTTCCCAAAGTTGTTCTGATTTTTTCCTCACTTTATTTATACTGGGATTTTAAAATTAAAATTTCGAGGACATCCTCGAGCATCAACTTTATTATTTCTTCAGGACGCTATACTGCATTTTTGCACAGCAGAATAGAGTTTTCAATTTTGATTCAAAAAATGCATAATACGTCATACATTGACGTTGTCAAACCTTGCTTACTTTAAGAAAAACAGAATTTTTTAGGTAGGCCATGAAATTATCAGATTTTTCTTTCGCTCACCAAATTTATCTCAAAACCGCTCTATTTTTTCCCGACTCTATTCGAGATGTGATTTCAAAATAAATTGCATATTGTCATTGTTACTTATTCTCGTCAGCAAGATGGCGTAGTCAAATTCTCAATTCGACATTTCTTCTTTCGACTTCCATCATCAATTTTGTTTTTTCATGCGGATACTATATTGGAATTTTGTACATTTAAATGGACTTTTTAAGTCCTAAATTTAGTGATTGTTAGTTGACCATAAATTTGGTGTTGGATGAAAATTAAAAGGAAATAAAAAGATATGGTGAAACCTGAATACGAAATAAAAATTTTATTGATGGTAACAACAATAATAACCATAAATAAACAGAGATATTCACGTTCTTCCAAACTCTGTTGATATGCAAACAAATGAAATCTAATAATTTCAAGGCCTACCTAGGAACTTCTCTAATAACTGAGGTTTTGCAATGTCAATGTATGACATACATTTTTTAAATCAGAATAAAAATTCTATTCACGTGTGTAGAATCCAATATGGCGTCTATAAGAAAAAATTAAGTTGATGCTCGAGGACAAGAGTCGAAACGTCACATTGAATTTCTAATTGTGCTGTCTTGCAGAGGAGCCCAACTAACAATTATCACTCCTATTAGAGTTGCAAGAATGATTATACAGTATTCCTTAAACAGCATTGTATACTGTAAGAACATTGGCAAAACCCTCTTAGAACAGCTATACAAGCGGAATGGGCACACCTAATAGGACACTTCAGTCATTTAAGAGGTTAAATAAGGGCTGCAGGTAACAGTTATAAAACAAAAGTGTAAGCCTCTTGCAGCCGCTATAGGACATTTGCGTCAGTGCAAGATTCAGTTTTTGTCAACTATACAACTATTCTGTTACGTGATTCTACTTTATTGCAACCAAACTATTTTTTATGTATTGTATAGACGAAGTGAAGAATATATAACTAACACATTACAGTCATCTTGTTTACTTATATATCGGCCATTGTGAATTTCATACACAGGTATATGATAAACTTCTACACTGTGATATAGGGCTATTGAATTACTTGCGCAGCAAATTTTATTGTGATTATCGTGCAGATTAGTTACCCAATTTCTACGGGCTTCGTATTTGATTCATATTTTGACAATGATCAAAAGTATGTCTAAATTTTTAAGATGGAAAACTGAACTTATCTGCGTTAAATCTTCCACAAATCCTATATTTAGACACAATTACACTAATGTTTATCACTTTATATCTGTAATTTCGAACTGAAACATAATTATTTAATATTAAATAGAGGAATAAATGTTTGCCCAATATGGCGGGTGGTTGTGTACAATCATGGCATCGTCCATGTTGTTTTTAGGTTATTAGAATATTTTGGTGTTGCCTGCAGGTGTTATACAACAATTTGACAAATGTCTGAAATGAAATACCGACAGAGTCGAATGATTTACCCAGAGTTTGTACCAGATCTATATCTTCTGTTTGAACAGTTGATAAAACCTTTTGAACCAATATGAATGCGTTGTTTGTCTTAAAACATTGATTATGGCATTTTACAAAAATATGACAGCAGAAAGTTAGGTTATGGTGAAGTTGTTTACAAACATTATTTAACATATGTACAGCCTTAAACAGTTACTAAACAACAGTTGGATAAGTGCTTCCGTTGGGAGCAATTTGTTGGCTAAAGTAGTAATTGCACAGTAAAACAAAAACGTTACCATGGATGCCACAACACAACGATTTTGACTAACGTGCAAATATGCCGTATAAAATAGTTGTATAAACGTGTATGCAACAGTTAAAAATTTGCCCTATAAGGTGTTGTATAACTATGCTATAAGAATATTTTAAATACTTCATTTTAGAGCAAATATGTTGCTGAAAGCAAATCTGCATTCCACACAACATTAAGCCAGCATTTTGGTGTTCAGGCAACAACAATAGAGAGCTTTTATGGCTGAATGGTTCTTTTACCAAAAGCTTATACCACTATTTTTTAGTTTAAAATTAATTTTTTTTTTAAATTAAAACCATTTTGGGAACTTTCGTTTTTTACGTCTCTACTTTCAATTTCAAAACTTTCTAAGTGACATTTTGCTGATTATCTGAATACGCAACTTTGCAGCTATTTGAGTGACTTCGTATCCCTTGAAGTTTCCGAGATCCAAATGGTGAGGGTCGAATTTAAAATACCCTGTATAGGGAAAATATTATTTTTACCCCAGCACAGTCACTCCCTCTCCGTGGGCACCCGTGAGAAAAATCTGTATCACAAAATCTCCAGAATTCGTTATTTTATTTATTTTTTCATCAGCTTTGGGTTGGACTTACATCGCTAGAATATATAAATACATTTTGTGCATACACTTTGAGGCTGGGCGACAAGGAAAGAGGGAACAAAAACCCTAATATCCGAGTTTTATTAAAAGTCATTCACAATACTTTGCACATTCCTCATGCATAATCACTGCAGACGTTCTTACTATGTATTTACTTCTTTAACTTGTCATTCGATGTGTGGATTCATATTTCATCGAATTTATGTTTATACTTTATGTGTGAGAACAGAATGGTAATTACTGAGTGAACCTACTTGACCTTTTTGGGTGCTGTTATTTTTTCTAGAAAGTGTCGGTGTTTTACTCTCTAAAGGCAAATTCGGGCACATTTATACAGATGGACGAAAAATCCTAGATCATTCTGGTTTACAGCAAATGAACCCCCTACTTTTTCAAAATTGTCTACTTCATTCCGAAAAGTTTTACATTCGGATAATTATTGTACTTGATTTCGTGATCTGACAATTTATCGGAAAATTATTTGCTGACTGATTTGACAGTCATCAAACAGTCAGAAGAATCGATACATATCGATACTTTTCGAGGATCTTATCAAGTGGGCTGCAGGGTGCGGTGTTGTCTTTTGCTATCTTACATTTTGCTAAAATCTTATGACAAATAAAAGCTTCAAATGAAATATTAACGAATATTAACGGATATGCAAAGAATTTAGAATATAAATTCATATTGCAAATTTCAGATTGTCTGTGCATGGACTTGAACCGGATTTTTGGTATTTTTACCGAAAAGAGAATATTTACCGATAGCATCATTCTCCACGATGAATAATAGGTGAAATATCGATGTTTTAGGACGCAGAAATGCAGAATGTGCTGTTTGTTTACATTTGGTGTGGATTTCTAGATCATAAATTGGCAAAAATTGTTTTTGATGTAACAAAATATGATGAACCAGTTGGAATACGTTTTATATCCTCTTTTTTCTGCAAAATAACAAAAATCGGTACATTTCTGCAGGTACATATTATGTACAACACCCTGTACGTGATATACAGATAAAACTAGATTGCCATGCATGAACAGTCGTCAAAAACAGTGAACACATCCTACTAAATATAATCGCTAGAAAATCGACCTATTATTTCTCTCATTTTCATTGGTCCATTTTGTGAAATGATAAAAAATTGAAATGCTATGAAAGTTATCCTAATTCTAAAGCACAAAGACATAATATTACATCTATAATGTACCCTTATTTATAAGGCAACCGTTTTTTCACGACTTTATTCAACATTTCAATAGAAATCACTGATATTCAGAGAGCTTTGACAGCTTCCGTCAAATTGCGTTTCGATAAGGTCTTTTCCTATTGGTCCAACTGACCGTCAGATATTAATGTTGGTGAAATTATCCCTTAATCGTGGAAAAACAAACCTCTCGTCTAGTATACAAATTAACCATGTATTTCCAACCGGAAGAAGTCGTCGCAATATCAGATGCAATGCAAATATACATAACAACGAGCAGGTCTCGTGCCTGCGACATGTTCTGGTATGGCGTGGGTCGCTGGGAATCAACAGGAAGGAGATGAGCTGAACTATTTGCTATGATGGAGCAAGCTGCATCGCACTTTTTGCTTGCTTCTATAACGGCAGATTATCATTTTATTCTTCGGCGACGGTGTGATGGTTATTATTAGAAGCAGACAAACCTGTAAGACGTGTGTGCAAGTGAGTGAGTGAGTGAATGGATGCAGGATGTTGCTCGTTATACGGTGACGCAATTTATTTCAGCAGATCATTTTTACCGAACGAGGACGCATAAGGCCAGTGTCGATAGTACAGGTACAGGAACACCCCAACACGAATATATTAAAAAGAGGTGGTGTCAAGTAGGTTGATTTTAAGCTTCCGACGCAACGCGATTAGTCATCATGAAGCAGTGGTCGCCAACTTGTTCAGAGTGTTGAGCCACTTTGATAATTTTGGAATAAACAACGAGCTTCCTAGTCGTAAGCAATGTAAGTCAACTTAAATGAAATTATACAAAGTTGTATGCGACATGCATGTGTTTATTTTACTAATATTATTAAAATGTTTTCGTATCCCCCATGGTTCACACGTGAAATTATACTTAATATCAAGAAGGACATAGCAAGAAGGAACTGGAAACGTGACGGTACTAAGTTTTCTTATGATCAGTTCAGTAATTTTAGGAAGCTCATTAAGAACCAGATCAGTGTTGCCTACTCCGCTTACGTCCAATCGGTTGAGGATGCCATTGTCAATGATCCTAGCAAACTCTGGTCATTTGCCCAGATCAAAAAACAGCAATCTAGAATCCCCCCAAGGATGACGCTTAACGGCAATGTCTGCGATACGCCTCAGGATATAGTGTTGTTGCTACTGTTATCAATGTAATTGCAGCTCCTGATGATGATGGCAAAGACCATTGAAAGCTAGAGAGAATAGGAAAAGTATAAAGAGTCCTCCTTGCTTAAATTTTGTCGAAGTACCCAACAAAAGGTGGAAGCTTTAATTTTCCACCTTATATATATATATATATATATATATATATATAATGAGAATTTACAAAATATACGGAAGCTTCTATGAGTTTCACACCTTTTTAAAATATGCTGTGGGCCACCAGAATTGCCCTAGAGCCATTTCAAAAATAATAAAAACGAAGCTGCGAATTTTCAAAAAAAATGTTATTGGTATTATTAGAAAAACGTGAAAGAGAGTGAGCGAAAATGTGAATTCGTTCTGAAATTTCCTGTACCATTCATTACTCTGACAAATTGTGATAAAATGTCATCAAAATCGAAATACTTTCGAACTTATAGAGGAACTAACGATGGTTATTTGGTTTTCAAAAACTACGAAGGTTTTTCGTCATTGGCACAATATTAAGCTTGCATCAAGACTCTATCAAGCAGTATTTTCAGAGTTTGTGTGTGTATTTCTTACAATATTTGGCTTAGAAAAACGAAACATATCCAATTCAAGTTTTAAAAACATAGGATGAATATTTATGACAAATTTAAAAATATGTATATATATTTTTTATTTTTACTACGAAATGGTGACAGCATTATCGGTCATGATACAAATTGTAAATAATGAAACGTCATCCGTATGTCACTCGTGGACTAACGTTGTCTTCTTTGTATATTTCTACAAGACTCGTAATCAACATAAAAAATTATCGTTTTATTGATAAAAAAAACATTGATGGAAGTTGAATTCGTAAAAGCAGAATGCACAAATTGACACATTAATGGTTGGTAATGTTTTTGTTTTCAATGAAGATTTCTGCTCTGCTGAGCTGCGGAACATCAAAACTTCTATGGGCTGAGCTATATTTTAGGGCATATCTCAAATATTTCATTTCTTATTTTAAAATGAAAGATTAGGATGTAACTTGCCCTTAAAGAAAAAATGAAAATATCATTTTTTCTTTAAGGACTTTTGCTATTTCATGGAATTTCAAAATTGCATTTGTGGCTTTATAAGCTGTTTTCTTCTTGTTTATACAAAAAATTGTTCGAAATTATATGAATATAACATAAACTGTAAGTTACTGAGATACTGTTCATCGCAATAATGCAATTTTGTATTATTTTAACGGAGCTCCTACAATCACTAGCACCATCTGCTGAGGTAACGGGGGGGTGAAAAGGAAACGACGGTGGGCTGGCCCTAGACGGTTGTCGGCGCTACTTTATAATAACAGAGTTGGATTTCGATTAGCGATCTAGCCTGTAAATCGTTTCCTATTTTGGTACTCAGCAAGTGATCATTTAGTATTTTTCTCCCCTTATTACTGTTCGTCGATATTGTGTTGTTGAATTGTTGTGCTGTACTGTTGTTGTTGGTGTGATTGTTTTTGAGTGCCTTTTTTATCAAGGTTGATAATGGACAATCGAAGGTCATATGCGACCATTTTAATTACGAATGCAGTGAGTTTAAAGAAAATTAATAGTTTTATGGCGAATTCTGTCAAAGTCCTGACATGAACGACATTGATTTGGAGGTTGCTAAGCAAGAATATTTAGGGAAACTTAAAGTGACGACGAGATTTTGCAGATCGGACAAGTCACCAAAACACAGGACTGAACTTTGTGGCGCCTTCATCGGAGGATAAGGTTGACAGCGTCTCGATTTGGTGAAGTTTGTAGAAGAAATCAGACAACAAGCTGTAAAGTTCTAGTAAACTCCATCATATACCCAGCAGAGTTTTAAAGTAAGGCAATAAAAAAGGCAGTACAAAAATCATTGGACACGGCAGTTCAATCTTGTGGTTTGTTTATTGATCGCACAAATCCATTTCTGGCAGCATCGCCTCCATCTACCTATTACAGTAGACAAGAAATGTACTTAATCCAGGTATAAGCCTACCTGTTTATTGCTTTGCAAAAACTACCTAACTGTTTCCTCTTATTTTGACGGCATAAGATGATTTTATGACCCTCGTGCAATTGTTACCATGTACCACATGACCCTTGTAAACATAATTGTGTTCATTGACATGAATAAACGAATTTGAATTTGAGTTATTGAATTTATTCTACCAAAGATATCAAATTATTTGAATACATTTTTTCTTAGTCGGAACGCACCGTCGCGTTGCTTGGACTGGCAGGACGAAACAGTAGACGAATTTTGCCCAAAAACCGATTTGCACTTCACAGCTTACGTTTCATTTTTTATTATTTCCAAATTAAACTCTTGCAGCGTGCTAAAAACAAAGTCCACTGAGTGCTAACGATCCACTTTTTCGATTTTATCTACTATACTACAACTATTTAAAACTGTAATGACTCATACGCGTGATCAACACGTGATCAGAGTTCGATCCCGGCTTCCTTCCAGTACAGCCGTATAGCGTACGACATATGTCGTTTCTGTGGCTTTGCGGTGGTCAACAGCACAGACAGAGATGGAAATAATGGCTGATTGTTCTCCGCCGGTAGAACCAATGAAATCAAAGACGCGCCTCGACCGGCAGACTCATAGACGTCGGCAACGCATTGGAACGTGTTTCGTTGAGCGATCGCATATTGTCTGTTTTTATAAGAATTGTTGTGTGATTGTTATTGTTGTGGTTTCTGTGGTTACTGTTTTGGTTATACTTAACCTTGGAGAGTACAAATGGCACGAGTGGAAGTACTGAAAGCCAGGGAACAAGTAGACGGCTTCGTAAAGCACTGAAGAGGGACGCGAAAGAAATCGTGCTCAACGTGTTCAATTATCTGAACAGAACTATGTCGCAGGGAGATACACTCGCGTGTTGTGAAAGTATGACAGGCGTTCCAGAGTGGACCATTCGCAGAAAACTGGAGCTACTACTGATCCAAAGTTTAATTTGATGGGACGAAAGGCCGCTAAATTGGATGACGATAGCAAAATGGCGTTAAGGCGAACCGTACATTCATTCTTCTTTAGGAATGAGATACCAACCCTCAAGGCTGTACATGCAGCGATCAAGGAAAATGAAATTATACCCCAAATGAGCGTCGAGGTAATGAGGAAATCCCTGCACGAAATTAATTTTCGTTACGAAACGCGTAATCGGAAGTCAGTATTGATAGAGAGACCTGAAATAGTCGCCTGGCGTCGAAAATACCTACGCGAAATGATTGAATATAGGCGACAAAGCAGAAAAATCTATTATTTGGACGAGACATGGGGAAATGCAGGTCACACAGTTAAAAAACCTGGATAGACAAAAACGTAGTGAGTAACCGACAAGGAAGCATAGAAGGTTTGTCAACAGGTCTTCGTGGACCGTCAGGGAAAGGTCAAAGATTGATCGTAACTCATATTGGTAGCGATAGTGGCTTCTTAGAAGAGTGTGACTTGATTTTCGTCTCTAAGAAAGGAGGTGATCACCATGACGAAATGAATGCCAGCTGCTTCGGGAGCTGGTTTCAAGGGGTGCTACAGCGAGTTGAGCCCAACTCTGTGATCGTCATGGATAATGCTTCCTACCATAGTCGTCGAGCCGAACGTGTACCGACTATGGGATCTCGAAAAAGTGACATGCAGCAATGGTTGCGCGAAAAAGGAATCCCGTTTGACGATTCATGTGTGAAAGCGGAATTGTATGAAAAAATTAAACAGCACAAACCTGCGAACATTAGTTACGTGACTGATGAGATGGCCCGTCAATGTGGTGTCACTGTACTGCGGTTACCGCCCTACCACTGTGAACTGAACCCAATAGAGCTCATCTGGGCTCAAGTGAAGGGTTATATTGTGCGCCATAACACAACCTTCAAATTACCAGACGTTAAGGTTTTACTTGAGACTTCCATACAGCTAGTAACGCCCGAAGCTTGGCAGAATGCTATCCGTCATGTTGTGAAGGAAGAAACAAAAAAGTGGCAGCTTGACCATCGACACCATCATAGAGCCAGTTATAGCCAATTTCAACGAGGAAAGCGATAGCGACAGTTTATTACCGTCAGATGTAAGTGGAAGCGACGATGAATAAAGGTAATTCCCAAATTTTTGACTTACAATATGTTTCAAACCACTCTTTATTAAGCATGTGACAAATCTAGTTCACCCATGTTAAACATTCATACCCCGCCTATGAACAGCCGACTACTGGTAGTTAAGTGATGTTCACGTGAACATCGATGAGTCATTACAGTTTTAGATAGTTATAGTATAGGATCTTTTTAAAATATCAAGAAGTTGAGCACAAATAGTAAGCATTTCAACCCACCATAATTTTTGCACAAACTCAAAATTTTGTAAAAAGCTCTGATAGCACCTTAGGCAATTATGTCCTGCTTATATCCAGAAAAACATCACAAACTGCAGAACACAAATTGAAGATTACGGCGAAATGGGTACATTTCACGGGTCATGAAATTCAAATGAAACTGCAGGTATAAAATCTAAGAAATTATCATTCTCAAAAACATATTTCCTTGACATATCGATAATTTTAAAGTTCCACGCTAAATTCCCCTATACTTGACTGGAGCGATATCCGAATTTATTCTTCCCTACTGTCGGTAGTTGCAGATATGTGTGCTCTTGGTGGCAAATCTACAGGGCAGGTACCAATTTTTTCAAATCGTGAGCACATTATTCGTCGGATTTTCGTTACTTAAATTTCCTGTAATTACTGGGATCAGAAGCTTCTTAATAATAGAACGTGTTTCACTGATTTCAACCCCCCTTTTAAGCTGTACAATTTTTTTATGTCAATGATTAGGAACCCCTGAAACGTCAAAAACGGAGTTTCAGCAATTATTGTTACTTTTTCTTTTTTGCCTATAGCACCGTTGCCACTCGACTAAAACTACAAAGCTTTGGCATACTAGTAACCCCGTGTGGAAATTTCATAAAAATCCGAGCGGTAATTTTCAAGTTGATGATGAGTTTTTCGTGATGTAGATGTCATATGACATTAAAAAAATAACATCTCATTTTAGAAATTTTTCGTGATTACAATACTTCCTCGCCAATGGCGTGGGAAGTAAAAAGGCTTTAAAATCGAGGAGTACCAGCGTTCACGATTATGAGTACCTATTTGCAGAACGACTTATCTAGGCGATATTATATGAAATAGGGCCACCAAATTATCTGAATACGTCCTTTCTTAGTCCGTACATTGCGCCGCAACGCTTGGGTTGGCAGCACGGAACAGTAGACAAAATTCGTCCAAAATACGATTTGTAGAGGTTTGCGCGCTTTGAAATTGACGCTTTATTTTTTGATATATTTAGGTGAAACTTTCACAGTGTGCTGAAAACAAAACCCCACAGGGTGCTATAGAGTAGAACAAAAAAAGTGCGCACTTCAACCCATCATAAAAGTTGTGCAAAAACAAAATTTCGAAAAGTGCTCCTATTGCACCCTGGGCAATAATCTTCTCAACATACTGTATGAATTTCATTCAACAATATTGAAAACTACTTAAAAAAGTATCAGCCATATTACTTTCAAATGCCTGGTCCATGCATTTGCCTGAATCACTAACTTTGTAGACACCATCTAATCAGTATTGACTCTTGGTATAACGGTTGGCAGAGTTCCACTAATCTAAAAGTTCATTGAGAAATTCCCGCGATTCCTACGACATGTTAAATACCGAAACGTGTAGACGTTCTTGGAATTCCGAAAAGGAATCCTCATCTGTGTGTATCCACCAAACAAAGAGAGCGCTAAAGTACACAATTTGCTATGACAAACAAGCGCTCTTTGGGAAGAGTTTATACAAGGATATATCATAATTAATAGTATTTGACTGTTAACACTTTCATTGTTTGAGCTGTCAATATTGGACCTGGTCTCGATCGTGTGTGTTTTCGTCGAAAGTTATGACTGGGATATCCACATCATGTGACACTACTTTTGTTCATCGTTTTTTCGTTAATACAATAAGCTGGTTGACACTTTTTTAAATTGGGTCTTGAAAAGTTAATATTTGCAATAATAAAAACAGCAACAATTCATGTTGGAATGTCAATTCAGATCTTCTAAGTGCCAATTTCACCAACATTAATATTTGACGGTCAGTTGGACCAATAGGAAAAGACCTTATCGAAATGTAATTTAACGGAAGCTGTCAAAGCTCTCCAAATATCAGTGATTTCAATTGAAATGCTGAATAAAGTCGTGAAAAAACGGTGTCCTTATAAATAAGGGTACATTATAGATGTAAAATGTTGTCTTTGTGCTTTAGAATTAGGTTAACTTTTATAGAATTTCAAGTTTTTATCATTTCACAAAAGACGGTCAGTTATTTAAATCGACCAATGAAACTGAGAGAAATAATAGGTCGATTTTCTAGCTATTATATTGAGTAGGATGTTTTCACTATTTTTGACGACTGTTCATGCATGATAATCTAGTTTTGTCAGTATATCACGTACATGGTGTTGTACATAATAAGTACCTGTAGAAATGTACCGATTTTTGTTATTTAGCAAAGAAAGGATACAAATCGTATTCCAACTGGTTCACCATCTTTTGTTACATCAAAAACAATTTTTGCCAATTTATGATCTACAAATCCACACCAAATGTTAACAAACAGCACATTCTGCATTTCTGGGTCCTAAAACATCGATATTTGTAAAAGTATCCGTATCCAACTATCATTCATCGTCTAGATATTATAAGTCAGAATCAAAATTACCTATTTATGAAAATATATCTCCAAACATTGTTATATACTAAGTGACATATAAATCCGAACACCCAGTTTAAATGATTTTATTTTAATAAAATTTGGTGAATGTATTTATTTTACTGTAAATAACAAGTGAAAAAATTTTCAGCCTTATCAGTTGGACATTCCGGTTTTCATACTGCTCTTTTTTAATTCACTAATGCTCTAAAAATGAATATTTCAGCCGCAGTAAAGAATCAACGTTGGCGGATTTTGGTTCTTGACATCCTTTACGATCGGTTACGATGCCTAGAGTACGGAGACCTGTACGATTTCGTCAACTTAGTGAGTTTGATAGGGGCCGTATAGTGGGACTTCGGGAAGCTGGACTTTCTTTTCGGGCAATTGCAGTTAGAGTGCGAAGAAGTGTAGACACTGTGGTTAGGTGTTGTCAGGCATGGCTTCGAGAAGGCCGTACGCTAAGAGCCTTAAGGGACCGTTTCTCCACTACCAGGTCCATTGTAAATGAATGGTTTGCAGAACACGGAAGACCTATTGGCATGCGAAGTGTTTACCGACGAATGAGAAGTTTTGGCTTGTTTTCATACCGGCCACACTGGGTCCTCCCTTTAACTCGAGAACACCGACGTAATCGCCTTGAGTGGTGCAGACAACGGTCACTCTGGGATCTGGAATGGAACAGTATTGTCTTTAGTGACGAGTCTCGATTTTGTTTAGGCATGCACGATGGTCGTGCCAGGGTTAGAAGGCGACGTGGTGAAAGGAGGAATCCACAGTTTTTTGTTGAAAGACATGTTCATCACACTGTTGGAGTTATGGTTTGAGGTGCTATAGCTTATGGTTCCAGGTCACCTTTAATCTTCATCAGAGGTAACATGAACGCGCAGCGTTATATCCACGAAGTTCTAGAACCCCATCTTCTACCCTATCTTGACACCCTGGCAGATCCAACTTTCCAACAAGATAATGCCCGACCACATGTTGCAAGAGTCACAATAGACTTCTTTCAACATAATGATGTCACATTGTTACCATGGCCACCAAGATCTCCCGACTTATCCCCAATTGAGCACGTGTGGGATATGATGGGTGGGAGATTGCTCAATTTGCAACGTCCTCCTCATACTCTAGAAGCACTTCGAGAGGAGTTGGTGGTTGCCTGGAATGAGATACCACAGGAGGACATTGACCACCTAATCAGAAGCATGCCTAGGCACGTTGGAGAATGCGTAGCACATCAGGGTGCATCTACACATTATTAAAGGTCAAAGGGATTTAAAGCAGTGCAATCATTTTGAAATTTTTATCATTTACTTATTATGCTTCATTAAGTACTTAGACAAAATTTTATTAAAATAAAACCATTTAAACTGGGTGTTCGGATTTATATGTCACTTAGTATATGTTGCATCGGTGCTTCTTGGAGTACCCTTGAGACAATCAAGAGCAGGGAGGGGAGGTGGGGTATCGACCATTCAAGCACTGGAGAGCAGGGGGGTACCAACAATTGAAAAATACGTTCTTTTTTTAACTAGGATATTTCCTGATCCCCAGGACACCCCTTTGGATCCGCCACTGAAGCGGAGGGAAGCATACCATGGCTGAAATGGAAGTTTTCCGTGTAATAATTTGGAGAGTGGGTGAATGGGTCAGTGCATGTCTGCAGCATAATGTAGGGTAGAAGTTCGGCTCTACAACAGTGTTCAGACGATCGAATAGGTGCGGCAAGCGAGCAGTCCCGACGCAACGGGTGCCTACCGAACCGTGGTTCCGTTCCAGCCTGACGGCATGGCAGATAGACGGTGGTACCACATACTCGGTCGCAATGATCCTCTTTTGTTTCTTCGTGTACGCTCGGCCATTGTTTCGACGTTGCAGACGCCGAAATCAACGCCGCCGCCATTACTTATCGCCATGATTAAATCGAAGGAGGCTCTTGCTTTAACGGTTGGAAGATCACGGAAGACCAGATCACGACGAAGCCTGGACGGAATAAAAAAATACATGTTTCGGCGACTTTAAGCGCCATCTTCAAGTACATGGGCGTCAAAAAATGCAATACAAAACACGTTAAAGACTGACATCAAGTGAGTTGATTCTGTACTATCGCAGCGCTGTCATCAATTCGTAAATGATATGTTTGACACAGCCCTGAGAAAAAAGTTAGCTACGAACAAGTATAACAAAAAATTAAATGAGCTTCCTTCTCTGAGATAATTTCTTGCCGGCGCACATGATCGTTGTGATGACCAATCCCACGTGAATGGCGATATTGGCCTTCACCATGCACAGTGCACACAGGCCACAGCAGGTGCGTAGAATTACTGGAGTCGGAGGCCTATAGATAGATAGATACATTTATTGTCTTGTAGATCATAAAATTGACACAGACTCATCCTAAGGGGGAGGTACATAGTACATATAATTAAAAATAAAAACATAAGTATTTACAAAGTACAAACAGAAACAACTTAAGACATTCACATATAAACAAAATTTCAAAATATATCACAGTGCGAGGTATTCAGACAAAGAGAAGAAACATTTTTCAAATAATAATTTTCGTAGTTGTCATTTGAAACAAGCAATACTACTGACATTCCTGAGGTGAGCTGAAAGATTGTTATATATTCTGTTGCAGGTGGATTCCGGCGACTTTTCGAACAGCGTCAGTGTGTGTTTTGGAATACTCAGTAATTTCGTTAACTTTTGTTTTGAATTTCCTGTCGGTCAGGAAAGACACTACCCAATCTAATATAAAACCTCTTAAACCTAAATAAAATAATTTTTCCTCGAGACCAATGTACCAACGTTGAAAAATTGAGATATACCCTCTCCCACCCCCTGCAAACCCCTATTTTTTCCATTAATGACCAGGATCGTCTGAAATGTAAAAAAACGAAGTTTGAGCGTTTTCTTTTTTTTCGCTTTTGGCCTTTCACCGATATACGAGCCCCGTCTCAGTGAAGTTGGCCCAATGCCCCAAAATATGATATTTGTGAATTTATTTGAGGGCTAATTAAAATTTTATTTCAAATATGATATTTTTGGTTTCTTCAAATGTTTATGGGTAAGATAACAAAATCGATGCGGCTATTTTTTTTAAAGCGTTTTTATTTCGAAATTGTCTTCTTTGCAAAATAAGTTGCGTACGAGGCATGTCTTTTAAGTTTTGAATTTAAGTTTACTAAAGAGTGAGGTTAAGATTCAGTACTGACGTTCGATCCGCGCGGCCTACTATGTTTCTATATGCAAAACTTAAAAGACATCCCTCGTATAGCAAAATACATGCTTAAGTTGAAAGGTCTGTTAATTCGTTTCGATAAAATAAAGGTGGGCTTTTTAAAACAAATGTTAACATTTTACATTGCTATGCAGCTGATTTTTGACGTTTAAGGTGGCACGTTTTTTTTCCAACTTCCTGTTTGTAGCAGTATTCAAAATCCTTTTCATCTGATAATTTCATGGTGTGTATGATGACTGAAAAACAAGGTTTTCATTTCCTTTTGTCAAAAAATGCATTTTGTGTGCATTTGATTGTGTATTTCTTCTTTAATCGGAACTTGTTAACAAATACAAATACAGCTCTGAAATTGTGTGTGAATATTCCTCTTTTATGGAAGAATGAAACTAGTGATTACTTATGTTCTTATCACTTTTCCTTTTCGAAACTTGCTGCGAGACGAGGATTCAAGAAAATACAAAGATTTCTCGAAAAGGGAAAGTGATAAGAACAAAAGTAATCACACGTTTCATTCTTCCATAAAAGAGGAATATTCACACATAATTTCATAGTTTTACTTATATTTGTTAACAAGTTCCGATTGAAGAAAGAACGCACAATAAAATCCACAAAAAAAGCATTTTTTGGCAAAAAAAAATGAAAACGTTTTTTAGTCATCTCTATATACACCATTAAATTATCAGATGGAAAGAATTTCGAATACTGCTGCAAACAAGAAGTTGAAAGGAAATCTGAAAAAAGGGACGTGCCACCTTAAATCAACTCTAAATGAATAGGTGTTGTTGTTAACAATTAAAAATAGCCCGTGGTAAGACTGTTTCTGATGAAATAAGGAAAGTGATCCATCACTTGCATTTAAAATCCCAAAATGCTTCCCAAATCGATGACAGAGTTAATAAATCGAGATATACGGTTCGAAATATTAAAATGAACAAAACAACGGGATCTGTGCCTCAAAAACCCAGAACTGGAAGTTGACCGCGTTATTCCAATACCAACTTAAGCGCCTTAAAATGGAAGGAAAATCGGTGTGCTAATTATAACGATTTGAAAATATAATGGAATCAGGCAAACACAAAAAGTTTTCAAGAGCAACTTGTCACAGAGCAGCCCAAAAACTTACAAGGTAAGCTTAAATTATTTTTAATTCGTTTTTAATTAAGTATTTCTAGGCAAGAAAAGCCCTTACTGACAAAGATTCAGAAGAAAAATAGACTAGCGTGGGCGAAAGAACACAAATTATGGTCTCCGAACCAATGGAACTCAATTATTTGGAGTTATGAAGCCAGATTTGAAGTAGGTATGCGTTGCTGATACTACTGAGTCTTGTCATAAAAACTAAAGAATGACTGTCTTAAAAAAAGTTGAGTTTCTGGCTTCTGTTATGATTTGGGGATCCATGTCAGCAAGTGGAGTGGGGAACTTACACTTTGTGGAAGGTATTATGAATACTGATAAAAACATAATCCCAAATCGAACAAATGCATTTAGACAATATTGAATGTATCTTCCAACAAGATGGTACCGCTTGCCATACGGCTAAACGATGGGATCTAAGAGAACAATGTTTCGCTTTTAAAATGGACGTCCAGTAGTCCAGATCTTTCGCCGATTGAGACCTTGCGTCATATTATGGAGAAAAAGCTCCGATCGAATCCCGCAAGAACCGTTTCAGAATTTTGAACTCGTTTCCAAGAAGTATGAAACGGTATTAGACTAGGTAGCTAGCCAAACATTAGCTGATACTATGTCAAGACGTATTGAAGCAATAATCAGTTGAAAAGGCGATGTAACGCAGTGGTAATTTTCTGATATTTGGTTTCGTTGTTTTTTATTAATCGTCAGTTTTTTTTTTATTTGTATGATATTTTTTCTTTGTTACATAAAATGTATTTTAGGCTAATCGTAAATGAAAATATCGTATGTTATCAGGAATACATTTGACAAATGTTCTAAAAAAAAATTGTAAAGCTTTTTCTTCCTTGGCATACCAATGTGAAATTTTGATCAAGATTCGAACGGAGTTTTGTAGCTAGAAAAGTCTACCAACTGATGAATTCCCTGAAATCAAACTGGAATGTGAAAATACCCCCGGTAGTCCTTAATGTATCTACCAGAATCCGACCAAATCAACGAAATTCACAGATTTCGATTAAATCGTATTTACAATGCAAACACTGGAATATACAGGGTGTTTTAAATTCGACCCTCAGCATTAGGATCTCGAAAACTGTAAGAGATACGAAGTGAGCTCAAAATGGGGACAAAGAAACGTATTTAGATAATTATCAAAGTACCGCATAGAAAGTTTCAAAATCGAATTTTCCCTAAGTTTTGATTTTTTCCTTTATTGGTCGTGGGATTTCAAAATAAATTGCACATTAACATTGCCACTTTTTCTCTTATACAAGATGGAATAATTAGAATTTCAATATGACACTTCGTCTCTTGTCATCCAGCATCAACTTTGTTTCCTTATGGACTCCAAATTGCATTACAGATAAATAGAGTGTTTAATTCTGATCCCAAAAATGTGTTCAAACAAATAAGGTACCAAGCAGGTCACGAAATACCTATTAAAACCCATACGAGGATTAGTATTTCTGGACCTCAGAGCCATACGGTATTAAGTCCAGTTTTCTCACATTTTCAGGTTTTGAATGATACCATGCTATTTTTTCCCGCTCTTTCCATTGGCGTTGAGTATTAAGTCCTATCTGGTACCGTGTATAAAATAAGCCAGTATAAAATGTACTATGTCCAATTTGGTGACGAAGCAAACTGTTTCAAAGTCCCTTGATACTGTTTTGCCCGAGGAAATAGAACTTCCTTTAGTATTAAGTCCGGAGTTTAGGTATTAAGTCCATATGCAAGGTTAAGCGTGTATAGGACTTAATACTTTTAGTTACTTGTTGACTATTGTTGATTACAGAGGTTTGAGTATACAACGCTACTTGATTGCAATAAATAATAATTATACTTTAGAAAGAATATCATCAAAATAGATCAACTATAATGTCAGGTCGAGCTAAGAGAATGGTACAGATGGCTTGCAAAAGCGACGAAGCTGACTGCAATCGTGATTCCGCCAACATAACTTTACTTTCTCACGCAAGCGCAAGTAAGTTATCAATCATTTTTATGGATCAGGATTTATTTCAACTATAGCTTCCAACTAATCTCTGGAGTGAATCAGAAAGTCGTACAAAATAGGGATAGGAGTGGAAATAGTAGGAACGATTAGAATCACAATTTTGGTTTAATAAAATCCTAATCGACATACTTTAAATAATTCGAAATTGGAGAATGGTACACATTCTGGCTCCGCCTACGAGAACCGCCGGGTGGTACCTCCGCGTTCGACAGTCAGAGACCATCTACCACCTACGGACAATCACAACATCCATAGCCAAGAGAAAAATTTATCCTGGGACGGGACTCGAACCCGCACAGCGCACGGCGACTGATCAGGAGACCGAAGAGTCTACTACTGCGGCCACCGCTGCTGCCTAAAACAAACACACAACATCCATGGCGAAGGCGAGATTCGAACTCGCGGCCCGGCCGGCCGGCTGATCAGTAGCACGACACTCTGACCCGCGCGGCCAACCGAGGTCCCATACTACTCAAATTTTACAAAACGATGTTAATAAATTAATTAAATACTCTTTAGATCACAATCTACTTATTAATCCACAAAAATCTAAAATGTTATTATTTTGCGCACAAAGAAAAACATACAATGTAACACAGCTCTTGAACATTCAGATAAATAACCAAATCTTGCAATTTTCTGATTCTGCAAAAATTCTTGGTGTTGTTTTTGATACAAAATTAAGGTTTATTGAACATGTTAAAAGTCTATCTCAAAAAACCTACCTACGGCTGCGCACTCTTATAGCAAACAGGTATTTACTAAATTTTAAGATGCGTAAAAAACTATGTGAAGCATTGGTCATATCTATACTAAATTATTGTTGTTTAGACAATTTCACTAAAAACGTTATTCAAGTTATTCAAAACAATTGTATACGATTCATTTTTGGCTTACGTAAATTTGATCATGTATCGGTGAAATATCCCGTTCTAAACTGGTTAAAAATTAATGACATGGTCAAGTATCACTATTCAGTTTTTGTTCACAAATTGCTGCTCACGTCTTAACCTTATTACTTGAAGGAAAAAATTTCATTTAATAATGATGTTCACTGTAGAACTCTCAGAGAAAATAATATTAGAATACCCCTGCATACGTCTACACTTTTTAAACGCAGTTTTTCTTACAATGTTGCTATTATTTATAATGACCTTCCTAAAGTATATAAAGAATTTTCATTACCTGTCTTTCGACAAAAAGTTAAAACATTATTACTCAACCCTCCAAACATATAATTTACGTAATCATTCATTTCTTTTTTATTCCATATTTAATTCAGATTAATAATGTTTTGGTGCATTTGTTTTTGGAAAGTATGCCTTTTTAAATTTTACTTTGGATGTAATGAACCAAATCTGTTTGTGGATAGTGTATTCTTTTGAACATCTGCTAGAGACTATATGGTTAAGTGTAAGAGTAGCAGCAGGCTAAACTCCGCCATATAAGTCTGACATTTGTCTATACTACAATGTAATTGTGGATAAATAAAGACGTCTATTATTATTATTATTATAAGGAATCATGTTCTGAAACCAACATACGGGTTCTGATGGTTGATTTACAAAAATGTTTACCTACGCCTTTGCTCAAAAATTCGCAAAGCTTTTATTTACTGAAGCTCTGGACATTCAACTATACTGTGTACGATAGCTCACAGAAGTCTGCTTCTTGCTTCATATGGGACGAATCCATAGCTGGACGAGGTGGCAATGAGATGGCTTCTTGCTTAATGAAGCATGTATCAAATCTGCCCGATAGCTTTGACGATATAGTGGTATGGAGCGACAATTGTCCGTCACAAAATCGAAATTTACAAATGGTAATGTGTTATTTTCTGATGCTGCAGGTGAAGAGTCATGAAAACCTCACCGAAGTTTTCCATTATAACTTCATGGGACTGGCAACAGCTCATACGACTCTGTGGCCCAAAAATAGATGTGTCTGAAATGGAACTACTTGATTTCAAGAATTTCAACGATCTCCAAAGTAATGCCAGATCTCCTATGCAACCGAAGAAAAAAACTAATACTGGACACCCCTTCTTGATTTCAAAAGTAGTTCATATGAAGTTTTTTGCTGACTCAATGGGAATATTATACTTTAAAACCGCTTTTAATGATACAGAATTCAAGCAAGTAGATTTCAACAAATCTGAACCAAGAAAGACAAGGCGAGTACAGAAAAGCGGATCTCAACTTTATATGCCTGAAGCTATTAGAGAATCTATGAGGCCCATTACGACAAAAAAGTTCTTGGATCTTCAAAAGACACTGAAATGGGTTCCCAAACGATTCCACAACTTTTTCAACAACCTATCCCATGGATCAGCCGAAGCAGACGAGGAAACCTAAAGGCTACCCATGGAACTCAGATGAAATATACAAAGACGATTTTTTGTGCAATATTTTCTTTATTTGAATGAAAAAAACCTTATTTTTCTCAAATGTTTTTTATTTATATTTCCCAACATGTAAATTCTCCAACAAAAGTCCAGAACCATAGAGTATTATGTCACATAATTTGATATTATGTCACCAAATATTAAGTCCTAGTTCAGAACCAGACTGTATTAAGTCACATAAAAATGAAAAAATATTGTTTTAATTTAACAGATGACTAGAAAATAAACTCCATTTAATACCAAATTCAACAGCAGTTATCATTTTACGATATACAGTGATTAATTCAACTATGTGCAGTTCTAAGAAAATAATATAGGTAATCAAAACCTTCAAAGTGTTCTCCTGAAAAGTTATATGGAAGTGACTTAATACAGTATGGTCCTGATGTCCAGATTTATACTTTGAACCTAATAATACAAAAACATGCTTTATAGACACATCAACAACTTCTGCGACGAAAACAGTTCAATCTTGACGTAAGGGAACAAGAAGAAGTCGCTGGGTGCCAAATCAAGTCTCAATGGGGGATGACCCATTGAATTACTGTTTTGAGTACTCAAATACTCAAATGTTAGACGACAGACGTGAGAGCTCGCATTTTCTTGATGCAGAATGAGTCGACGGCGCTTGTTGATTTCTCTTATTCCACCAAAGACTTTCGGCAAACAAATGGTTGTGACCATTCGGAATTAACCGTTCTACGTTCCTTCTTAAAGTATTTTGCGAGAGAGGCAACCATTTGTGTTGCTTCGTGCGCGACAGACTTTTGTCGGATTTAACTCATGGTCGATGCATTCCTGTCTTGAAAATCCACCCACGTCGAAAGTCGTAATCAACCAGTTCACAAAAATGTTCACGAGTTAATTTAATTTTTTTACTGATTTTTTTCAAATCACTATCAACAACACAAACCGTGCTCGAATGAAACGTTCTGAGCGTTATGTTTAAAAACGTCAAACTTTTAAATCTAGCCTAACCACACTTACTGTTTACAGTACAGTACATTTTACTTTGCAACCGCCTGTCTCTAGCTAATATTTTTTAAACACCTGCTTGAAAAACAAAACGATTTCCATTTACATTTTTAGCAAGTCTGTAAACTAAAACCTCGATTGAACTGCTGTTCCGTGAAGCGTGACATTTTCAGAAGAGGAATGGAAACAATGTAATAGGTTTGTACGTTGTCAGACGAAAGTGGCTAAAGGTCGTTGGGGCCCCCGATGAGGAGGGGGCCAGCCGCTTCAGCGGCAGTTCCGCTCTGTCGGACTCCACATGTTTTAATGGTCATTGCGTGTCCGTTCCCGCGAAACCTGCTAACGCCGAGTAACGTGTCTACAACTGAAAGTCAAACAAGGTTGTAGTACTAACTTCAGCAACAAGTTTGCTGATGTTTATGAAGCTGGGGTATTTCTGTCTCATTGATAAAAATATGGACGCAGGAAAGTAAACGCATATTAAAACAAGAAAGATTTGAAGGTTCATTTATACCATTTATGTATGAAAAATAATATCGCTCAAATGTTCACTACGACTGGATTTACAGACGTCCAGGCCATGGTCGAAATTTTCAATGACATTTTGCAACATAGTTCTTGGAGGGTGGCTCGTTTGCTTTTCAAATATCCCCATAAAAAGAAGTCCAAGGGAGTCAAATCGCACGATCTTGGTGGCCAAGGCACATTTCCTCTGCGCGAAATCACGCGATCACCGAAGAAGGACTACAATCGATGGATATTGACGTTGGTTGTGTGGCATGTTGCACCGTCTTGTTGGAAATAAACATCGTCCATATCCATTCCTTCAAGTTGCGGCAAAAAATAGTCCTCTATCATCACTTGATATCGCTCAGAATTGACGGTAACGGCGTCCCCGGTCGCATTTTCGGAAAAGTAAGGTCCGATGATGCCTTTTGACCACAATGCACACCACACAGTCACTTTTTGAGGATGCATCAGCTGCTCTTGATACTCACGGGGATTTTCGTTCGCCCAGATGCGGCAGTTTTGCTTGTTTACCGTCCCATTCAAAGTGAAATGCGCTTCGTTGCTGAACATGATTTTTGATGAAAAATTGGCATCAATTTGGCGGTGTTCAAGGAGCCAATCTGAGAACGTTCGGCGCGAAAAATTGTCGGCCCGACGTAGCTCTTGCGTCAATTGGATCTTGTAGGCGTGTACATTCAAATCCTTGTGGAGAATGCGGAGCAAACTGGTTCTCGAAATGCCCAATTCTTGGGATCGACGCGTTGTTGATTGTTTCGGATCGTCTCTCACACTCTCCTTCACAACAGCAATATTTTCCGGTGTGCGAACGCTCCAGAGCCTGGCAGATTTGCCACAGAACCTGTTGCCTCGAATTTACGCACCAGACGACCGATGGTTGTTTCGTTTGGGCGGTTGTTGCGACCGAAATGTTCACGAAGCGCGCGAAACGTGTTTTTTATTTTTGCACCATTTTTGTAGTGCTCTTGAATAACTTTAATGCGGTCTTCAATCGAATACGACTCCATAGCGATCAATGGTAAACATTCAACTAACAAAATGACAGAAAACAAAGATGGCGTCTATGTCAAATTGACGTTTACTTTCCTGCGCCCTATTGGACAATCCTTTATTTCGAGAACAACAGGGATTACATTTAAAAAATTATGCTCATTCATGAATTATTCACGGTTTTCGATTCTACTGATGTGCTAATACTGTTTAAAAACATGGTGTCATGTAATCTTTTTTAGATGAAGAACAATCATGACTATGTCCACAGTAAAGCAACAGGAGCACAAACAGAGGGATTGGTAACCCGAGCGACGTGGATGTGCATCGATAACACCGAAATGCTCTTGATCGCTTCTAGTTCTGTACCTCAGAGCCAGACTAGGTTAAGACTATTTTTGTCAAAAATGAGTTTGATATGCTAAGCTTATGATAATATTGTTAATTTTCACTTGCTACATGCAGCATCCATCTATCTGTAATAATAAGGAAGTTACGACTTTTTAACTCATGTCAAGTCGCATACAATACAATGCAAGAAAAATATTTCAAATACCGTTATCTCAAAACTACTTATTTCCACTGGCTCCGAATAACAGAGTTACACCAGTATCCAGATATGATGAGGATCTGTTTGTACCTCTTGAAGCCAATAAGCAAAAACGTACGTCACTCAGGCTACCAATCCTTTTATTTCTGCCCCTGTTCCTTTATTGCGGACATGCTCACGATTGTTCTTTATTTTTCATTCGATCAAGACTACTCGTCCATCTCTTATAGATAGCATAATATTTTTAAAAAATTATAAGAATTTCAGCAGCTACTATGTTTGAAAGACTTTTGTTAACAACAGGCCATATTGGTGAGAAACATTGCTGATGACTCGCAAACTGGTTAATGATCCGTCGATGACTAACAATTTCGAAATTTTATTGTTTTTTTTTTTAGATTTTGCACCTTAGAATCGGTAAAACTTTTCTTTCATTTACACCATTGATTCCCAAAGTGGTCTATATCGACCCCTAGGGGTCTATGAGAACCTGCAAGGGGTCTACGTCAGCGAAAAAAATTTGGAGGTCCATGAAATGAATGGGGATCCACGAAAGTGGATCTCAACACATACACTGATAGTACCTATTTACTTACATCATACTATCTTATGTACCTATGAAGTAAAAAATGTATTATATATGTTTATAAAATTGTGTAAGTTGTAGGATGTTGGTATTCGCTTTGTGACCGCAATACATTTTGAACTTGTAAAAACCAGAGAGTCGCAGTCTCAGAGCTTCGCTACCTTGCACTGACTTGTTCAATTCGTCACTCTATAAATGGCTGGTGGAAAGTATTACCTAGCTCTAAAGAAATACAAAAATATTTTGTGAGATCATATCTATAATAAAATTACTTCCATCAAGTCGGAATGCATGACTTCTTGGTTGATCATCCATTAAAACTGGATACTCGCTCAAGTGCCTCCTGAACGTGTACAGTCTGCTAAAACCGAAAGATCGTCAGCTTTGGCCTAAAAGACAAATTCTTTAAAATAAAGTAATCTCAAAATACCCATCAGGGTCGTGTAAGGCCAGGTTTGCTCTATAATTAAGATACTTGGTGACTTCAAATATTGGAATTCTTAAGCATTGAGTATACCCATTTTTTGGATTTTGAGGCATTAAGTCGTTTATCACTCAGAAAATAGTCAGCTTAAGAAAAAAGATAATGGAATACTTTTTTGTTCGAAATGATCCAAAAAACGTTAAAAAAATGTCCAGACAAAAACCTGTATCTTACTTAAAATTATTTAAAGAACTGAATTTTATCTGGGTTACTGTGCGGGTATATTCAATGTTTAAAAGCTCCGCTAAGAATTACCATATTTGAGGTTACCAAGTCTCTGAACTAAAGCTAAGGCCTTACTCTACAAGACCCTGAGGGGTCTTTTTAAGATTAGTTTATATTAAAGCGATTTAAACCTTGTTTTTCAGGCCAAAATAGACTCTACATGTGTACCTTTGGACGGGCAAAGACGGTGAAATAGTGTTGTGTCAACAAGTGTCTACTCGGATATGGAAATAACAGGGAAATCTACATATAATGTATTTATAAAAAGTTCCATGAATATGCAATGGTACAAGCCGGTGTGGTTTGTTATTGTTTTTGTTGTTCAGCCACATGTGCGGCTACAACGATGGGTCGCTGTTTTGACCTTCTGCCAACAATGAGGAGGAGGAGTTTCCCTGAGTCAAGCTTTTTATCCATAAGTACTATAAAAGTTTTGCTATATGACTTAACAAACGGACGCAGGAGGCTGCACGTTGGACATGTCCATGCGAGCACGTTGATTTGGTTGTTCATTCATACTGACAGTGTTAAGTGCGGACTATGGCATCGTGGTCACTTAGTGAGATAAGGGCAGTTTTACGGTATAACTTTACGCTTGGTTTAAACATAGACCAGTGCTTAGAAGAAATAACGCTTGCATTAAAGAATAATTGTACTCATCCTAGGACTATATTCAGAGAATTCCAAAGGGGCAATTTCACTCTGGAGGATGTTGAGAGGGAAGGAAGGCCGTGACGACAGTAACAGAGGAAAACGTTATTGCTGTGAGGAAAATGCTCGACGAAGACCGGATCGTAACATGCCAACAGATAGAGGAGACCTTACACCTTTATGTCTGACAGAAGAGCATAAGACTCGTCGTACCACTTGAAAGATGCTGAAAAAGTTTGATAAGGAGCGATCTCGGTATGTGAACAGCATCGTGACAGGTAACGAGACTTGGTTCTATTATTACGATGTGCCGAGTAAGGTTCAAAACAAAGTTTGGATCTTTGACGAAGAGAATACACCTGTAGCTATCAGAAAATTCCAGTCTGTTAAGAAACGAATGATAAATCGAGCGGGATTTAGGAGCGTGTCGTTTTGGACACAAAGTGGTACACGGAACAGTGCCTACATAAGTCATAGAGTCTATGAAAAACCTGCGGCCAAAGTCAAGAATGGACAATTGGTATCTCCGCCAAAGCCTGCCACGAGTGTTTGACCACTACTGGATTGAAACATATTGAGCACCCTCCCTACAGTACAGGTCTTGTGATTTTGCACTGCTTCCGCATGTAAAAATGAAGCTAAAACTAAAACGGTTTTCTAGTAATGGCTTACGGAGATATTTGGGAAAAACTAAAATTTAGCCAAATCCTTTTAGTTTTTTTCTGACTTCATGTTACGAAATATCAAAAAACTAATGAAACCTTCCCATTGGCACTTTTTAGGCACTACATGATGTTTTTAAATTTTGTGCCAGACAATGCACCCCTGACCAAGCAAGCCAACTGAAAATGCTTTAATTAGGTCGTAATTATTATACAGGGTGTTTCAGTTTATTGTTGCATAACTTTAAGATTCCATAGAACTTTTAAAATTAATGCATAAAGTCTATATAAACATGGGTCGAAAAATGCGTGGCTTCCGAAATACATTACAAATTTACTTTCTAAAATAGTTATTTTTTAAATATTTCATAGTTTTACTGTAGCCGCTAGAGGGCGCTCTCTACTGTACCTGTAGTGTATTAAAATGACCGAAAATTTTTTCTTAGTGCAATTTTTTGCTATTTGAATAAAAAAACTGATTCTTCGCACTTTTCTGCATAAAAAGCCCTCCTGTGAGTTTTCATTATAGTTAGCCGTTTTTGAGATATTTCGATTTCTAAGGTTCGATGCATTTTTAATTATTTATGGCAAAATAATATTTTTTTTTACATTTTCGATTTGGGCATTACAAGTAATTAAGATGATCGTTTAGATTGTGGTTTAAATCACAGCAATAATTCCTAACTCCAAATAAACACAAAAAAACAGTTATAATTTGTTTAATTTTCCAATATTATTTTCAACAAATTAAATTAAATATTTACAACTAAAATGCTATTGGATAGTTAGGACAAACATACAAAATCTAAAGTAGTTGCTCGAAATGTAAACCTAATTGTTCAATACACAATTCACATCTACGAATGATCCAACGTGGTATAGCATTATTCAAATAAGGCCTTATTTCATCACATGCATTCCTGATTCTGTCTATTAGCATATCTCTTGTGGTTACGGCAGTCTGGTACACTTTTTCTCTAAGAAATCCCCACACAAAGAAATCTAATGGATTTAGGTCAGGGGATCGTGGAGGCCAGGCGACTGGTCCTCCACGGCCGATCCATCTTTCTGGATAATTTTCGTCCAGCCAGTTTCCAACTATTCTCGAATAATGAGCGCGACAACCATCAAGCTGGAACCAAGCCAATCTTCTTAAATCTAACATAACATCATCCCACATATTTGCATGTTCAGGCTTTAAAAATTCCAAGAAGGTCGCAGCATTTAACCTTGCAGGCAAAAGGTAGGGTCCAAATAGTCGATTACGTTAGATACCAATCCACACGTTCACACCAAATTCATGCTGAAAATTTCTTTCCCGAACTGCATGCGGATTTTCATGCGACCAAATATGTTGATTATGAAAATTTACCACTCCACGTCTAGTGAAGAAGCTTGACTCATCGGTCCATAAAACGTTACTTAAAAACTCCCTATTATTATCAGTTCTATCAAGAATCCACTGACAAAATGTGATTCTTCATTCTCCGTCCCCTGGCTGTAGTCCTTGCACAGGTTGCAAATGGTAAGGACGTCTATGATCATTTCTAAGAACACGGTGAACATGCCTTGTTTAATTTCCCAAGGCACCAGAAACTCTCCTAACACTTGTGGTCGAATCTCTATCAAACTCACGCAGAATCATACGGGTAAATCTGCGCTGACGAACATTTATGTTTTGATCCCTTTGGAGATTTCCAAAACCATTTTCAATTATTTGGCGATGCACTCTTACAAATACTAAGCGAGTTGGATGTCGTCTGTTTGGAAATCTTCGTGCGTATTCTCTGGCTGCTTCTGCTGCGTTTCCATTTACAAAGCCATACACAAAATGAATATCCGCTAACTCTTGATTGGAGAATAAAAACGGCATTTTTATAAAACTTACAAAAAAAACAGGTAAAAGAAACTAAATGTCGTGCATTCACAATAGCAAAAAAACGTTTCAGGTTTCAACAGACAACAAAACTAACTGTCAACTAATTGACGTTTAACCTTATTCTGCTTTCAATTTCCAAAATATTTGCAGGCACAACCTACTTCTAAAAATTATCGAGATACTGACTTTTCAACGTTATTTTATCATAAATAATTAAAAATGCATCGAACCTTAAAAATCGAAATATCTCAAAAACGGCTAACTATAACGAAAATTCACCAGAGAGCTTTTTTATGTTGAAAAGTGCGAAGAATCAGTTTTTTTATTCAAAAAGCAAAAAACTGCACTAAGAAAAAACACCCTGCATTTCGGAAGCCACGCATTTTTCGACCCATGTTTACCTATATAGACTTTATGCATTAATTTTAAAAGTTCTATCGAATCTTAAAGTTATGCAACAATAAACTGAAACACCCTGTATATGTTATGCTTATAACGTCTTTATTTTTATTTTGCGCTACCCGCCCTAATTTTTTTATCTATTACCTTGAAAAGTATTTTGAGATTAGTTTATTTCAAAGTTCAAATTTGTTTTTCCGGCCAAAATTTGCGAACCTTTTGGTTTTCGCAGACTGTACCAAAATTATATGCTGAATGTACGAGAAGTTTGATATCTCCGAGAAAAAGATCTTGGCGTCGGGCAACCCTGATGCGTACACATACAAACAACAAATACACTGAGCGGTAGCATCATCGACGGCGGCGGCAGAATAATTTGCAATTCAAATAGTGCACCTGCGTTTCCATTTTTCCCATGGCCCGCTTGACGGAGCACCGACTTATTTACGCTTATGTTTATTAGCGTCTCTGCCTGGCAATGTGCTGCTGCGTGTTGTGCCACCGAATGGTCACTATATGATATACAAGTCGATGCGAAATATCATAACAGGGTGACACACACAATACTTGGTCGACCTCATGTTATAGATACCTTCAAGAGCGACCATGCATTTATGTTTATTGGTTCCGAGTTGTTTACATCTAGTACAGTAGAACCCCGATTAACCAAAGTTCCGAAATAGCCGCCGGTAGTTCCCCTTTCGGCGTTTGCGTCATTAGATTCGCTGCCGGTGATTCCCCAAGCGCGTTTGCGGAATTCACTGATATGTGTGCGTGTATGTTTGTTTCAGTCAGGTTCATAATCGCTAAGATGTTGCAGTGCATAGAAATAAACGTAAACGCGTTGTTATTACCATAGACCATAAACTTGAGGTAATCAGACGCTTACATAGAGGTAATTTGCTCAAAAACGTGGCAAGTGGCCGTCACGTCATTAGATTCGCTGCCGGTGATTCCCCAAGCGCGTTTGCGGAATTCACTGATATGTGTGCGTGTATGTTTGTTTCAGTCAGGTTCATAATCGCTAAGATGTTGCAGCGCATAGAAATAAACGTAAACGCCTTGTTATTACCATAGACCAGAAACTTGAGGTAATCAGACGCTTAGATAGAGGTAATTTGCTTAAAAACGTGGCAAGTGGCCGTCAAGGAAAACTATGAGAAAGGGGAAATATCCAAAAGTCAATGATGCTTTATATCTGTGGTTTACACAGAATCGAAAACGTGGAATACCAATTTCCGGATCAATTCTAAAGCAAAAGGCAGTCAACTTAAGGGAAGAATTGCTAGTTATTGAGGCGCCTGATAACTTTACAGCCAGTGATGGTTGGATGCATAGATGGAAAAACGACACGGTATACGAGCATTAAATGTTTGCGAAGAAAAATTATCTGCCGATAAGTCTGCTGCGTTAACATTTTCGTTCATGAAGCAGCGTGGTTTGAATCCAGAACAAATTTACAACTGCGACGGAACGGGCCTAAACTATAAAATGCTACCGGCGAAAAGTTTAGCTTCAAAACAAGAATCTGGAGCTCCTGGCTACAAACGCAGTAAAGAACGTGTGACTATCCTTGCTTGTAGCGATGCTTCCGGTACACACAAACTGCCTTAAAAGCATTATGAGTATAAATATTTATTTCCGTTTTATCTGAAATTTCGATTATCCGAAAACACTTGGTTTGACCCGATGGGCCGTGTGGTAGTTAATAAAAATCTTGATGCTTCCCGAATTCATGTTGGACACAAAAAGATAATATGACAACTTCGACAAAAATGGACAAGCGATATATCTCTACAGATACGGAGGCCCATAGAGGACTCACTTAACGTTGTACGTTCCTTTTTTTAACAGCCTGTCTGGCGGAGTATTCTTGATAGGTCTGTAAATTAAGTGATGAGAATGGCAACGTAGCGTCCGATCTGGCAATACTGGAGGCACCGTGCTTGGAGGGAAGACATTCTAACATGTGATCAGCGTTCAGTACAAGTTTGAACTCCCTCAAGTCCTTTGGTTCTCTGTAGCGATTTTTTTGTGAAACTATTTTTTCTATTGTGTTCGAAAAATGAGTGACATCAATTTCAAGCAACGGTGTGTTATCAGGTTTTGCTTCAGACTCGGGCTCAGTGTAACGCAAACTATTGCCAAACAGGCCTACGGATATGGTGTTTTGTCAAGAGCCCAGGCTTTTCGGTGGTTTAAGGCATTTTTAGAAGGTAGGGAGTCGACTGAAGATGAACCAGGAAACGGAAGGCCTGGACTGGACTGGACTGTTTTCTCTTCCCGAAGTTGAAAAATCACCTTAAGGGAATTTATTTTGGGACACTTAAACGGCTGTCACCAACCAGCTGAAGGCTATTCCAGTGTTGGAGTTCCAGCAAGGCTATGAGGAGTAGAAGAACCATCTCCAGCGATCTGTCACTTAAGAAAGAAGTTATTTTGACGGTGACAATATAAAATTGTAATTATATACGGTTGAAAATTCAAAAAATCAGCCCCATTACTTAATTTACAGACATCGTACTTTTCATCTAATTGCTTCATGGTGCGTGTACAGGTAGTCGAAAAACAATGTCTAATGTGTATCAGTTTTATTGTCAAAAAATGCATTTTTTCTTCAATCGTAATTTGTTAACATATGATAGCACAGCTCTAATTTTTTTTGTGAAAATTCCAGTTTTATAAAAGGGTTGGTCAGGTGATTATTATTTTTTTAGATTTCTTCAAGGAATGTTTGCTTTTTTTGAAAACTCATTCTGCTACGAAATGAGGTTTCAAGAAAATCTAAAATCTTTCGAAGAAAAAAAGTGATAACAAAAGTCGGATACGGTCGGATGGATGAAAGCATCGCGTTTGATTCATTCAATGGCAAGTAGAGAACATCTACTATACAGTCAGCATCGTCGACCATCTAGCAGTCACATAGTGCTATTAAACGTGGACTGATATCTTCACAGTTCTAATAAATAATAGCTCTCCGCAGTGGTAGATTCTGGTGAAAGATGACGCTTTGCCTGTGTTTTTTAGAATGAAGGACGCGTTAGACTTTTTTTCACTATCTGTCAAAACGACAGATGACAAAACACGTGTATGTGTTTATTGAAAATACTTTTCTTCGTGATTGAATACATTTTTCGAAGTCTGATAACTTGAAAAAGTGACAGCAAGGTGTCAAAAACGAAAAGAATCACAAAAATAAAATTCTGGTGTCGCATGCCATATATGTCGCATGCGAGATTCGTGAACACTCCTCCGAATTATTTGTTTAAATGTGTAACATGGCACTAACATTTGACTACAGAGCTTCAAAAGGAGTTCTTTTAACTCTATGTTAGTGCCTCCTCGCGAAATCTAACCAAAAGCTTGCTTGAGTAAATAAATAAGAATTATGAGCTAAAAGACAAAGAAGTTATACCTCGGTTCTGTATTTTAGAGAGAAATTCTGGATGAAACCAAAGGGACCTTGAGACTCAATGTCTTGAAAAAGAAGTTTAAAGGGTGGCTCCTTGATACTCTCAGATCAAACATCAATTAGTTATTAAATTATTATTATTAATAATTGTGATCAGAATATACCTACAGAATTTACGAGCATATACATACACTTGTAAACTATTTTTAAAATATTTACAAATTATTTTATTAGCCCACATACAAGGTTTCACCTTTGTGAGTTTTACCGTTCATTTGTTACTTATTTTATTGTTACTTTATAGTCTAATCATATTAGCAAATTTCCCCAAAATAATTGTAAAGTCTGGTTTTATTGGTAAGTTATTCAAGGGGGGAATTAAAACATGGACGCATGAAAAGGGTTCACCAGTTTTTGTGGGAAAACCTTTTATTCGACAACAAAGAATGAGATAACGTTTTTTTTTTTGTATTCAATCGAAAGTGTTGACAGGAACGAAAAAACTTTTCATATGGGATTTGTAGGTATTTATGAGACCTACAAACTGAGAATACTCGTAAAAAGATCCGACTAATAGCAAAAATGTTATGGCCGAAAAAACGAGTCATAATGCAGGTATTGGCAGTTGTTGGTAATGCAATGGTATTTTCACGCAACTTCTTGAAATTTTTCAAATCCGTAGAATTCATACTTCAAAACAACAATAACAAAATTGGAGTATATTGGTCAAGTAGTTTTTTGGGAATCTCTAATTGTTTATCCCAAAACACCTGTTTTCCGACCATCACTAGTAGTTTATTGACCATTTAATAGTAAAATACACGTGTATACCTTTCCAATATGAATCACAAACAATTCCGAAAGATAAATGTTATTTTTATGCGAAAAACAAAGGTTGCGTTTTTTTCTTTTAAACAAATTTAAACATTTCGGATTTGTGAGTAATTGAACAAGTGCGCTACGATATTCGAAAAACATACGTTAATATACACATTTTTAAACAAAGTGGATAGGTATGTCTATCATTCTTTGTTGCGAAGTACTCACAAATACGGAATGTTTTTATTTGTTTATAAGATGAAACGTAACCCATCGTTTTATGCATTTACATCTTTCGGAATGCTTTGCGATTCATATCGGCAAGGTAAACTAGTGTTTTTACTATAAAATGCCCTTTGAACTAACCCTGTATATTGCTAAATAAATTAGTAGTAATGGCCGGAAATTAGGTATTTTTGGATAGATAAGTAGACATTCTCAAAAACTACTTGACAAATCTACTCCAATGGTGTTGTGGTTATTTAGAAGTACAAAACCTACGAATTTGAAGAATTTCAAGTATCTGCGAGAAACCATCGTTGCATCACCAACAAGTGCCAAAACCTGCATTTGCGGCCATAACTTTTTTGTTATTAGTCGGATCTTTTTACATGTGGTCTCATCTTGTAGGTATCATAAATACCTAAAAATCCTATATGAAGAGTTTTTTTGTTCCTGTCAACACTTTCGATTGAATCCCAAAAAACCCGTTTTCTCATTCTTTGTTGGCGAATAAAAAGTTTTCCCAGAAAAATTGGTGTACCCATTTCATGCGTCCATGTGTTAAATACCCCCTTGAAGAACTTGTACCAATAAAACCAGACTGTACAATTATTTTGGGGACATTTGCTAATATGATTAGACTATAAAGTAACAATCAAATAAGTAACAAATAAACGGTAAAACCCACAAAGGTGGAACCTTGTATGTGGGCTAACAAAATAATATGTAAATATTTTAAAATTAGTTTACAAATTTTTGTATATGCTCATAAATTCTGTAAGTATATGCTCATAAATTCTGTAAGTATATTCTAACCACAATTATTAATAATAATAATCTAATAACTAATTGAAGTTTTCCCACAAAAATGGGAGTACCCATTTTATGCGTCCACATTTTAAATACCTCCTTGAACAACTTGCAGCGATAAAACAAGCTTTACAATTATTTCGCAAACCAGAGGTATTTTCGTCAAATACGATTAGACTATTGAGCAAATAAGCGTTATTAGTATTATGTCAGATTTCTTTGATTATGATTTCTAAACCGTTCTAGAAGCAATACACACCCTGTATATATCAGGTCACGACATACCTTCCAGTCATTTAATATTTCATTTGAATACTCGAATGCAACGGCTACTCGATAAATCTTCTCTCGCAATGATATTGAAAGGAAAATCGCAGCAGCAGCCAGAATACGAAAATTATTATCAACGCGGTACATTCGACATGTAATTTATGTGTATAGCATTCGTCAATAAACAAATTTATATACTTGATTCGCTACTATTTACCTAAAAGAAAATATTGGTACAGATACATTCGTCTAACTGCATTCACTTTTAGTATACGTTGTTATTCGGGTATTTCTCCCGTAATAATTCGATAGCATATCAAGTATGACACATTTCACATTTATCGGTGCGGCGCGGCCGATGAAACTTATTTTTGTCTATCCTAAACTGCTAAAATGTATTTTACTCCAATAAACACTATTATTAGTATTATGTTATAACATCCAAATTCCGAAAGAGCGCTGATTTCTGAAATTTGCTTGCAAGAATCTGGCAACCAGGCCGCTTTACACCTTGGCACCGGTGGCGTGGTTGAATAAATTTTTTCTTAGTGTTTCCATATTATTTCGTTTATGTTTTGAACAATATCAAAACTTTTTTACATATCAACAGGATACCATTGTTTACATGGTATGAGCCAAAGAACTGTTACTGCGGATTGGTATACCAACATTTGTTTGCCAAAAGTCATCACCGAGCTTCGAAAAATCAACCCCGAAAGAAGAATCATCCTCCACCAAGACAATGCAAGCTCGCACACAGCTCAAAAAACAAGGCAGTATTTAACGGAAGAAAACGTGGAATTATTGGACCATCCTCCATAATAGTCCCGATCTAAGTCCTAACGATCTCTTTACTTTCCCGAAAATTAAAAACAGACAGCGTGGTCAAAGGTTCCAGTCACCAGAAGAAGCAGTTGACGCATTTAAAAATGCCGTTTTGGACCTGCCAGCAAACGAGTGGAATAAGTGCTTCGAAAATTGGTTCGAGCGCATGCAGATGTGTATTAATCTTCGTGGAGAATACTTCGAAAAACAATAAAGTCATTTAAAACTACCTACCGTGTTGTTTTATTTCCATATGCAAAACTTAAAAGACATCCCCCCGTATGAACAGCAACTGCCAGCGTCGGCGTGCCGGCGATACCCCGAGCCCGCGTTCTGTCCTGTCAATCCTGCACTTGTTCGTTAGCTATTGCAACGCTTGAGCGGCTGCAGCTGTGCCAAGCTGCATCTTTGTTGTACCGGGGCGTAGATGTACTACGAATACGGTATAGTATCTTAGGGTACTATGTTTGGAATGTTGAAGAATTCACTCTTTGGTAATCATGGTTTTTTAAGTCTTCCTCATGAAATGGTTTGATAGCATTACCAGTGTAACATATTTCCCATTTATCGGTGCAGCGTTGTATTGTTAAGGTACGATTCCACCAAAAAGGTTCGCGTCATATTAATTTATATACTGAAGATTTTGTCCTGAAGTACAAAAATACTGAGTTGTTACTGCCGTACGCCCTTTTTAAATTCTTACACCGATACATTTATTCTGTGATTACAATTACAAAGCATATCATCGATCACGTTATTTAACAAAAATAGTTAGTTTTCACGTTGTAAAATACTTTATATTAACTACATTTCATATGCGTAAAGACAGTAAATCAATTTATCAAAGCAAAAAAACAGTAGTCTTCACTGGGGGCATGGTGGCAAGTGGGCGTTACTTGTAGCTCCATAGGCGTGGACGCAGGGCATTTGGTAAACGGGTAAACAGTATTCAAAGCGTTGCATTGTCTACTTGCGTTACTGAATTATTTGTGTCAATAATGGAATCGAAGAAAGGTCGAGTTATTCACAGCCAGGCGAGAGAAGTAATAGCCAAAGTAATAAATGGATGTGATGAGGAAGCCTCGAATAATGCTCTCGGTCACTCACTTGTTGCTCGAAATGCTAGAGCAGCATTTTATACTGGTGTGAGTTAAAGGACCATATCTAGTATTAGAAACAAAGATCGGGAAAGGAAGAGCTCCAAATCAGGACAAGCTCTGTCTTCTCCTGGAAAAGAGAGGCCTGGTATTTCAATAATTGAGAAGACAGACAAGGCGGATTTTCACGTCATACCCAAGACGGTAGGAAACTATTGCCAATACAAGGTGGTGCCAACATGTCGCAAATTGCTGGTAGTCCGTAATGAAATGGACTTTCCATATAGCGAAGAAACTTTGAGGCGGCTGTTGAAGGCAAATGGGTTTTACTGGCGCAAATGCCCCCAATAAAACGAAAATTTTGATGGAGAGATCTAACAGTTTACACTGGAGGTTCAAGTATTTACGAAGCATTAAAAAGTACCGGGAAGAAGGAAGACACAATTTATTTGGATGAAACATGAGTCGATAACGACTTAACAGTAAAAAATGTTGGCAGAGTGAAGAAGTTGTGGGTGTTGTAAGCAACATAAGTTCAACAGGTAATACTAGACTTCCTAAATAAATTTTTTTGATATAAATTATCCGTGTTTATTTTCAGAACGCCTGTCTCATTTTTAAAGCTGGCCAAGCTACTGGGGATCACCATGGTCAAATGAACCAGGAAAATTTCACACGATGGTTGGCTGAAAAGCTCTGTCTTATTATTCCTCCAAATAGTGTGATAGTATTAGATAATGCCCCTTATCACTCAGTTTTAGAAGTCAAACCACCAACAAAATCATCGTTAAAACGGGAAATAGTCGAATGGTTGGTCAAGAAATGCATACCTCATGATCCTAGTTTAAGAAAAATGGAGCTGTATGAGAATGCTTGTTTACACAAGCCTCCACCTGGCTGTAAGAATTATAGAATTGATAATCTTATTAGAAGCTTTGGCCATACTAAACTCCGAACACCACCTTACATGTGCGAGTTCAACCCTATTGAGCTAATTTGGGCACAGGCGAAATATTTTATTAGAAGCCACAACATTAGCAGCGAATTTACCCTGAATACCTTAAATGAAGTAACCACTAATGATGATAGTGACAATGACTATGTGATGCCACCTCCTTAGAGTATTGTGTTTGTGTGCTAGGGATTCAACTTCAGATGACCGTGGATAAGGGAAATTGTTGGTTACCAATTACTTTCAAGTGCGGGGATAGTTTGGAAGTGATGAATACGAGCAATTTTGAGGCGAACATTTGACACTGAGACACCATCACGGTAAGACGACGATCTACTCAATTGATTTTCATTCAATATGTTAATGACCAATAATTGCTTATTAATTTATTGTTATATTTTATTTTCACTTTCCGCACATTAATTCACGCCGCCTATGACTTCGAACCACCTATCTTCCGTCCCACGACTCTCGCAAACTCTCGTATGGCAGACAATATTTTGTCTGGGCGTAAACGGACTGCGAATGGGGTATAATAACCGATATCACAGATACGTAATATCTCAACGAACGTATCACCCGTCAACAGTTCATAAACTGTTTGGCTAAGTCCTGCTTCATTTTCAGTATTTATTAGGGATACACAGCGTATTCTTCATGTAGTTGCCAGTCAACAGCTAATCAATTTGCGAAACGACATGTCTTAGAAATCATCAGGGTTACCAGTTACAAGACACAGAAGGTGGCTGTATGTTAACCGCTCTCGAGATTAGATAAGGTTCTCGTCGGTTAGACATTTTGACGTTACAGAGATAACATATTTTGATTAACAAGAGGTTCCAGAACATGTCACTAATGGACTAAGAAGAAAAATGGTAACGAGCAATAATCTATGACATACATATTTTGGGGATAGTGTTATAGCACTAAATGTATTATGTACTCGGAAAACTATGGTAGGAAAGAATAAAGAGGAGGTGCAAAGGTTGATAAATCCATGCGAAATTAATGTTGAAATTAGAAATATTAAGGAAACTAAGAAAGGAAATATTGTACTACAGGAGATAGAAAGACTCAAGAAATCAGCAGAAAGTAAACTAAAAGGTAAATATGATGTTAATTTACCAAAAAAAAAGTTACCGAAAATTAAAATTGTATATGTGGGTAATAAGGAGATCGAGAAGCTTTAAGAAAGTATAAGGAAGCAGAATACATGGATGCAGTTGAACGGACACTTTAAGATACATTATATTAAAAGACATAAAAATAAAGATACCTCCACAATTTATGCGGAAAACTTATATTCTAAAATAATGAAAAATGAAAAAAATTACATAGACTGGGAGCATCTGCCAGTGTATGAGGATCTGACTGTATCTAGGTGTTTCAAGTGTCAGGGATTTCAACACAAAAGTATCTAAGTGTCTTAGAAAGCAAGTACCTATGTGGAAACTGTGCAGGGAGTCACAATGCCACAGAATGTGAAACTCAGGAGAGGACGTGTGTGAACTGTGACACGGCCAATAAGTTGTATAAAACTAAGTACGCAACAGATCATAGCGCATTAAGTGCAAACTGTCCATGATTAAAATACCAAATTGGAATCTTGAAGTCCAGAACTGACTATAGTAAATAAGCATAATGGTAAATCACGTAAATGAGGAAATTCTAGATATAATTGATGAAGATGATGAAATAATGGACAGTGAACAGATAAAAACATTCTTGTCACAGAATGCACATTCATTAGCTGTAACTGTGATTTATGAGAAGTGTCAACAGAAATTTGGATAATTTTCTGGCTTATATGGTGTCATATAAGCTAAACAGCTTTGACGTTATTGTTTTCACGGAAACCTTTCAAATTGTGTCTATTAAGAACTGTAATTTACCTGGCTACCAAACTTTTTATAATGAAGGTAATTACAATAAAAATGATGGGGTTATTGTTTTTGTTAGGGATGGTATTAGGGCGAATTTCTCCAAGTGCCAATTAAGTATATCAAGGGCTAGTTTAGGTAGACTCACGTTTGAAAGGGATGGGGTTTTGTATGGTATAACGTGCGTTTACAGACCACCTCCAATATCAAAGAAAGACTTCACTCATGATTTGCACACTTATTTGAAGCATATTAGTTCTGGTAATATTGAAATATTTCTGGGGGATATTAACATAAATATTCTGGATAATAAGGACACTCTGGTGACAGAGTATCTGTCAATGATGTCTTCTCTTGGCTTTAACGCATTTATCAATAAACCTAATATACTGTCTTCGGGAACTTGCCTGGACCATATATCTGTTAGTCAAAAATTGAAAACCAATTGTTTATTATTAAATTCTTATATACTCAATGAGGAAATAACGGATCACAGTCTAACAGTGCTTTGTATAACTAATAAAGCATGACCTTCTGGAATTTTGGAGGTTGTGCAAGTTGTAACAAGAAACCAACTGAACATAAAAAAATTTAAGAAGTTTTTGAATGATTGTGATTGGAATTTGGTAACTAGTGTGAATGATCCAGAAATAGCTGTAAAGTTATTTTTGACTACCTACAGGGACTTGCTGTTGAAACCAACAGAAACAATAATTGCCAAAAGAGTATCAATTCCATAAAAAATAAAACCATGGATAAGCAATGGAATTATTTTTTCAGTGAAAAAAGGGATAAAATGAACAAGAGACTTCTAGCACATTTTAGTTTGTCTTTGGAAAATCAGTACAAGGATTATCGTAATAAACTAAATAAATTAATACGCAAACAAAAGAATAATTACTATAGAATGCAAATGGAAAAAAATAAAAATAACATGAAAAAACTGTATGACGTCATAAAGGATGCAACGTACGAAAAGAGTTACAAAGGTCAATCTTATATTTCTATAAATGATAATGATGGCAACCAGTTTACTGATTCTATTGAAATGGTAAATTTTTTTGTAATGAATATTTTATTGATGTGGGTGTTAACATGGAGTGGACAATTCCCACTCCTCAATCTGAGTGTAAATTAGCGCACCCAGTCCAGAATTCTATTTTCTTAAGTCCCATTACAAGGAATAAGCTAATAAAACATATCGCATCTTTGAAAAGTAATAGTACTCCTGGCTATGATGGCATTCAGGTTGAAACTATAAAGCACCACATTTTGAAATTTTAACACCTTTATTACATATTTACAATTTAATTTTGGTAACTGGAATTGTCCCGAAAGAGTTTAAAACGTCAATAGTTACCCCGATACATGAATCAGGGGATACTACATCTATTGGAAATTACAGGCCTATAAGTTTAATAACAAATTTTGCAAAGTTATTTGAAAAATGTCTTAAAACTCGATTAAAGAATTTTTTTAAACTAATAATGTATTATCAGATAATCAATTCGGATTTCTTGATTGTTACAGTGCAGTGGATGCTATGTAGAAATTAATAACTGAGATTGTCAATAATTTGAATAATGGCAACAAGAGTATTGCTGTTTTTTTGAACCTTGCTAAGGCTTTCGACACGGTTCCTCACGATAAGCTAATCGAAATTCTTCACAGCAATGGTATAAGACCACAGCTGCTAAAACTAAATAACATAACAAGCAATGAAAAAATAATAAAGATTGGTGTCCCGCAGGGTACTGTTTTGGGACCGCTCCTTTTTATAAATTATATAAATAGGATGCTAAAGCTAGTCACGGGGGGTTCAACTATTTCTTATGCTGACGATACTGTACTTCTTTATGCAGGTTCTAGTTGGGAGGATGTAAAGTGTGAAACAGTGTATGGTCTAGGTATGGTTAAAGACTGGTTACAAGAGAGTAAACTAACATTGAATTTATCTAGGACAAACTATATTGCGTTTTCGTTGACCAATAATAACAGACCAAATTACAGCACTATTGTGTTGGATGATAATTATTCAGCTAAGGAAGTGTCTCAAACTAAATATCTTGGAGTCATTATTGACCAACATTTAAAGTGGCAGCCGCATGTTGATTATGTATCGAGTAGGGTTAGAAAATTAATCCATAAATTTTATCTACTGCGTAACTTTCTCGATAAAAAAGTGTGAAGTGTGTCGCCTAATAGTAACGAGTTTTGTAATATATGACGTCACATGACATAATGGGTAACCTACCAATAATTTTCAATGTCACACCTCATACGCTGTTGTAGAATGTCAGTCGGCCGGCACGTGTCGGATAATGTGGAGGTTATCAGTAGGAAAAAAAGATGAAATCTCGGGTTTTCAATAGTTGATAGTTTTAAAATCTCCAAATTTCTTCCAAAATCCATCAACGCTATTTTTAAAAAAAAACTTTCAAAATGATTTGCCATTTAATAATAAAATAATTCCGTCCTAATCGAACCTCATCAGTCCAGTTTTTAATTCGTCGACTATGTGTTCCCTTCACTGTTGTTTAAAAACAATTTCAGCAACAATCTCGCCGACTGAGTAAGTAAATATTTCTCTCCTAATTGCTATTTGTTGCTATTGTTAATAATTTTTTCCAGCTCCAGACGATGAAGACATAGATCTTCGAAAGCTTGAGAGTTTAAGTTATAAGAGTGTACTTTTGCAATACTTTGCCTTCTACCCAAAGAAATTAAAGGATATCTTCTCCTAACAGTTAAGGCAATTAAGTATGAATACTATATATATATACGTATATATATATATATATATATTATTTGCAAATTCTACCAAAAGTGACAGGTAATGCATTCAAGAGGGTAATGCAGATCCCAGAGGTGTAGACTTTTGTATATCAGTTTTCAATAATAGCTCATGATAACAAGATTCAAATCGATCCATTTCATTTCAATGATATTAGAAAAAACATGCCAGTCAGCTACTTATTGACCAGCAGTTGCATCCCTTTAATTTTCCATACATATTTTGATCCATCCTGTCTCCTTTCTGTCACCGCATAGTTCTGGCTACCTATCAGAAAAAAATTAAAAATTATATAAAAATCGATTTTGCTAGTTTTTCAACTCTTAAACACTGTGACGCATATGACTACTAAATACTTATCTCAACTTTTAAATCTATTTAAAGCTATTATAAGGCAATATTTGAAAGAGCCTCATATATAACAAAACTCGTAATTCTCCACACAAGTTCATTTGCTTCAAAAGTTTTGAGTAAAATTGGCACAATTTAGATAAGAAAATGTTTCCATCTAGCATATTTTATCTTTTTGTATAATGTATTTTTGTCTCCCACTTCAACACATAGCGAAACAAAATAACCGAATAAAACCTATTGAATCTTTTCGTATCAAAATCGACGATAACAGCATGTAATTTTCCATAATCAAAGCCTGATAGCAAAATGAACCGACCTGATTGAAATGCTGAATAGGTAATCGATAAAGTAATTTCTCTGCAGTTAATCTTTCTACAATATTTCTCTATCTGAACGGCAACAGCTTTCCGATCGATTAAAAATCGTTTAAGGCCTTCTAATTTCTAATTAGTCGCTGTTCTAATAACCTTAGCACCACGTCCAATCCACAATGAACGGATGTACGGGTGCCTGAAGAAAAAGTAAAACAATATCCTATTTCAAGGTTCAATAAGCGGTTAAGGCATTGTGTATCTGGTGAATTTTTTCGATCACGAAAAATTTTTATAACAAGATTGCCTTACTTGAATCATTAAATTGGTGACACTGTTTTTACTAATATTTTCTTTAAAGACATAACAACTTATAGTTCGTTACTTGCAAAAGATTTGTTTTGGTGAACATCAAAAAAAAATATCAGACGAGGAACGTCCGCTGAGGTATCTATCGATTCACTACTTGATTTTCAAGCTACTGGATTTTATTTGAAATCAAGGCAAGCTCAAGTCAATTATTAGATAATAACAATATGATATCTAGACAGGTAGTTTTTTCGTCTGTTTGCCAACTACTTAAAAATTCAAGTGGACTCGATATTACTTGTTAATTTTTGTAATATAAGTACGAGTAGAGTACACACCGGAAAATACCTACTGTATTTGTCACGCGGTTCAGAGAAAACCATACATATTGAACAGAATAATTTGTTCATCGTATAATAATAGAAAAATAAATCTGAAAACTCGGGTAAGAAAAAAAATTACTTCATCAGCTGTCAAAAAATAAAAAATTCTAAATTAGATTTTCATTTGCTAACCACGAATTCAGACACATGAGGGTTCCTAAGGGATTTATAATGGTGGTGGAAATTAGAAACAATGGAAGTGACATTAATAATAAGTTGCTTTTCTTTAATGTCCCCCTCCCCTTTGATTTTTTGAACGGATCAATTCAAAAAATTAAAACTGGAGGTAATGAAATTGATGCATGGATAACATATTTTTGAGTAAAATTGACAGATGAAAATGTCAAGATGGCCGCTGGGCGCCATCTTGGAAAACAATTATAAGAAAACGGGGGTCTTGTGGCACATCATTTTGAAGCTCCTGGCGAGTACTATATAACCCTAGAATATAAAGTCAATACCTTTACCTACAACAAAATGATGGTACATTTAATAATTACCTGAATACATTGACATTTAACTTGATAGTTCGAATAAATAAGTTGAGTTCAGTTTAGAAGATGCTGAATGAAAATGGTTGTCTTGAACTTCTTGACACAATAACAGCCGGTCCGCAATTTCGCGTCGAACATTTTCAAACATAGTAACATCGATATTTCTACAAATATTTGTTATTCTCAGCCGTATATCCATTATTGAAGCAAGTTCAGTTTTTTACACCTTTCCTTTCAAATAGCCCCATACAAAAGTCTAAAGGTGTCAAATCTGTCGAGCGAGCTGGCCATTCAACAGGACCTCGACGCCCAATCCAACGACCGGGGAAATTGTTCTCCAAATAATTCCTACCTTGTCTGTAGTAGTGTGGTTCCATCACACTACCACAGAACCAACATCTGGAATACAATATCAGTATCGCATTCAGTAGGATTAGCTTCGACGATTTCGGTGATTAGAGGGTCAATGGTATTTTCCAGGATATCCAAATACAGTTCTCCGGTTAAAGTTTGTTCGATGAATAGAGGCCCCACAATATGATTTCCCAATATCCCAGTCCAAACGTTATTTTTTTGTGGATATTGAGTATAAGTTTCCCGGAAGACGTGAGGATTGCTGTCACTCCAATAACGACAATTTTGTCTATGCACATTACCGTTGAGAAAAAATGTACATTCATCATTAAAACAAATATTTTGGATATAGGTAAGGTGCCGTGCAATGGTTTCCGCCATAGTCTCGCAGAATTCTGTTCTTCGATCAGGGTCATCTTCAGTTAGCTGATGTACCATTTGAATTTTGTATGGGTGATACTTATTCTTTTTCAAAAATGTCCATACAGTATAAGGATAAACCTGACATACATTCGCGATGGAGGAAGTAGACTGTTGGGGATTTACTGTGCTATCACCAATTATTTGGTTTTCTTCCGGGATGGTCGGATGACCTGGGGGCTTTTTGTTGTTTAGACTACGAACAGCTGTAAATTTAGATACAAGTGCCCTTAAATATTTTCTACAGATATTACGATTCGGGAAACAATCATTAAAAATCCTTTCGGTCTCGTGAAAGTCGCAGAGTAAATAAAAATCACTTCGATTTTTTCTCCTAATGCACGAGAATTGACCATTTTAAAAATAGTTCAAACAGTATCTAGCACTAAAACCGAAAACTAAATAAGAATATTTTAACTGTACAATGATATTTGTTTTCGTACTGATATTCTTGCCACTGTCAACAAAAAATAACAAAACAAGGTATTTACTTTATATTCTAGGGTTATAAAGTACTCGTCAGGAGCTTCAGAATGATGTGCCACAAGACCCTAGTTTTCGTATAATTTTTTTTCCACGATGGCACCCAGCTATCTTGACATTTTCATTTGTCAATTTTATTCTAAAATATGGTATCCACGCATCAATTTCATTACTTAATTTTTTGAATTGATCCGTTCAAACAATCAAAGGGGAGGGGGACATTAAAGAAAAGCACTGTATATTTCATAGACAGCAGTAAGTGGCCCAAAAAGCCCTTGATGAGCCGCTGATCTTACGCCGGCCCTGATTTCCTGATTTTTTCTTCCTACTGATTTTGTCCTTGAATTTTTTTCGGTGTGAATATTTGCACTAAAATACAAAATATAGCTTATCGGTTGTACAAATAAATACCTCTGAACGTCTTTAATACAACAAAGTATAATTTGACATCAAGTATCAAGTAATTTAAAAATGTTTGACCTCAAGTAATTTTATTGTCAAGTAGTTTATAAAAATGTCAAGCTACCTTAATGAATCCTTAGACATTTCGGTACAAGAAAGTAAAGATCGAGATGACTCACTGACCGCCGATGTGAAAGAGACTGGAGACCGTCCGTTAAAAAAATGTCATTGATGAGTAGGAAAACAGCACACCCTATACAGGTGCATATTACTCCAGAGTGAGTATTATCAGACTTGCTCCGTATAGAAGAAAAATATTCCAAAGCCCTGAACAAATATCCGAAGTTGGTTCCAGTTGCTGACGCGTTTGAAAAGGACCACAGGGTTATTACATAAATAAAACCTATATAATGTCAAAAAACCGATAAAATGTCAACTTGTTGACTAACTAGGCCAGAGTGCGCTTGCTATAAGTGAGCATGAAGTGAACAACAGCTAGTTCCAAGTTGACGTCTTGTGTTGGACAACCTACATAATGTGATAAAAAACCTACATAATGTCAAAATGACATAATGTCAAAAAAGCGACACAACGTCAATTTTCAAGTTACGTAGTAATGTGATATGTTCTTCGAGAAGCTCAAAGGAAAGGCTTATTGTCATCCCTCAAAATCGCATATGCGCTTGTACTTAAGCGTTAAGGTACAGCACTGTGTCCTGGAAGCATTATACTACATCCCGATCGTGATATTCCAATCACAAACTCCAGGTGCCTTGTCAGCAAATAGGTCTTCACCAATTCTTTCTCCAGCTTAACAACACACTGCATGCATATGAAATGCTCTTAACTGCAAATCTATGGATCGGATTTATCGTGTAGGAACCAGTGTTCAAGCCAAAACCGATACCTAGAAAACCTGTGTTAACCTTGTGGTATGAAGAAGGTAACTCGTCAATTACAACGTTTATCTTACGACTGAACTGAAGCCAGCCACACATTTGCAAGGCCTCTTTGCACGGATATTGCGTATCTTAAAAAGTGACATATTGTCATTTATTCAAATTTTTTTGTGATATAACATAGTTTTTTCTACAAGATGTCAACTCAGCACTAGCTGTTGTTCACTTGTTGTGAACTCGTTGTGTAGCTGTACGTGTTGCCTAAACGTCATGATGCCTTAGCTCTCAATGTTTGGATCTGCTTCAGAGATGACATTATTGGAGATCTAAGCTGTAAATTGGATACAATAGCTGGCAGGAAACGGCAGTGCATAGTGAGGACTTGTGTGCTAATAACACTGGTCAACACTGGTTTTGCCACACGAACTTTGACAGCTAATTTTGTTTTATCAGTCTACCCTCATTATTACATGACAGCTGTCATATGTCTATTAGCCTCATATTTGTTGTGATACGGTAATACTCATAATTAGTACTACGGCAGTAAATTAACAGAAACGCTTACGAGTAAATCCTTATAAAAATATTTGTTGTTGAATTTGAACACTTTTGTGATTTGTTAACCCTGTGAATATGTCGAGGAAGTGTAATAATGATCCTAACTCTTTTTGTTATGTCTGCGGAGAACTAACATTCAAAAAACAACGACGAAATTTTACGAATCTTGTGTTGGAGTGTTATCACCAATGTTTTGGTTTTTCTGTCGCCCATCAAGACAAATCCTGGGCCCCTCATGTCTGTTGCATAACGTGTGTGAAAAATTTAACTGACTGGAAGAAAGGTGCACGACCTATGCCGTTTGCTGTACCCATGATATGGACTGAACAGCGAGATCACGTTTCAGATTGCTATTTTTGTCTCACAGACATAAAAGGTATAAATTACAAGAAAAAAACCACAGTTATTTACCCTAACTTATCTTCGGCTATAAGAGCAGTCTCTCATTGTAAAAAATTGCCAGAACTAATACCAGTTGCAACTACGTCTGTATAGAACAATTCACAACCGTCCACTTCAGGTGAATGTGTTGACGAGGACGATGACTTTGAGTTAAAAGGAATTGTAAACGAGCCACATTTGATACCTCAAGGAGACCTAAATGATTTGGTTCGGGATTTAAATTTGTCAAAAAAGCAGTCAGAACTATTAGGATCACGTCTAAAAGAATGGAATTTGCTACATCATAATACAAAAGCTAGCTATTTTCGAAACCGTGATCAACACTTCAGAACGTATTTTTCACAGGATGGAGATTTGGTGTTTTGCAATAACATAAATGAGATTATGAAAATGTTGGACATAGATTTTGATCTCTCTCAGTGGCGTTTATTCATTGATTCTTCGAAATCAAGTCTAAAAGCAGTGTTATTGCATAATGGAAATAAGCTTCCGTCTGTACCTCTGGCCCATGCTGCAAATATGAAAGAAACCTATGAAAATATGAAACTTTTACTTGAAAAAATAAATTACAGTACATATTCCTTCAAAATCTGCGGTGATCTTAAAGTTGTTGCACTATTACTTGGACTTCAGCTGGGTTATACCAAGTTTTGCTGCTTTTTATGTGAATGGGATAGCCGAGACAGAACTAATCACTATATAAAAAAAACATGGCCTACGCGTGCATCGTTAGTTTCTGGGCAAAAAAACGTAAAGTATTTACCCCTTGTACAGCCAAATAATGTGCTTCTATCACCATTGCATATCAAATTAGGATTAATAAAAAATTTTGTGAAGGCAATGGATCGCAATGGGAGTGGATTTTTGTATCTAAAAGAAAAATTCCCTAATATAAGTGATGCAAAGATAAAAGAGGGTATTTTTGTTGGCCCTCAAATTAGGGAGTTAATAAAAGATTCAAGATTTGAAGAAAAATTAAGCGATTTAGAAACATCTGCATGGAAGGCTTTTAAAAATGTTGTTGCAAATTTTTTGGGTAACCACAAGAGTGACAGCTACAGAAAGTTGGTTAGCGAGCTATTATTGTCATATCAAGCATTGGGTTGCAACATGTCACTTAAGATCCATTTTTTAGATTCGCAGCTGGATTTTTTTCCTGACAATTTAGGGGCTGTCAGCGACGAGCACGGTGAGAGGTTCCATCAGGACATTTCTAATATGGAAAAGCGGTACCACGGCAAATGGAGCCCAAATATGTTAGCAGATTACTGCTGGACAATTAAAAGGAACCAACCAGAAGCTAAATATTCAAGAAAATCTTAGATTATTAAGTCATTTATAAAAAAAATAACTTTTGATTTACGAGATCTGTGTTTTTTCTTAATATTTTAAATTACTCAATGGAATAAAATCCTTGTCTAGCAAATTTTTTTAACTGTTGTGTTGATGATAATTCCATTGGTTTCTGGTCTCCAATACACTTACTTGAGATGTATTCAAAGCAAGAAATTAGTTGCGTTTCCACTTTTTCTTATTTATTCCGGAAATTACATATGCAAATTTGCTGAAGTTTAAAAATGAGAGAGATAAGAAAAAAAATCCCTGGTTGGTGAAGTAATTAACTTTATGTGGAATCTTATATTTCATACTTACATAAATTTACAATGTGCAATAATTGCAATTATAATCACTGAACACTGTCAAATTACAAGTCATATACATGCTAACAGTACTTACACACAACGCGCGCGCGGTGGTCATTTCCCGTAATTCCCCAAAAAGTTTTTGAAAACACAAAAAAAATCTTAAATTATAACTTTGAACATAACATGTCTTCAGAAAGGACAACATATAAATAACCGGGCGAACGAATGTACTTGGCAGCAAATTCAGTAATAATTTTCTCACATAGCAAATACAGAGTGTTCCTTAATAATATGCGAATATTTAAGGGTGTGGATCTATATGAAAAATTAATGTTAGTTTGCTTTATAAGCTATGGTCCAAAAATGTTTCCTTACAAAAACTCGGGTTGTTGAAGTTTTGGGGAAAAAATCTAAATTAATTAATATTTTCAGAACCGCTTCAGATATTTCACTGATATTTAGTACGTAGTGAAATTTAATAAAGTTGCATATTTTTCAATGCAAAAATAATTTTTAGCTTCAACAGTGGCGTGCGTGCGTGTATTGACTTCGATATTTTTAAGAAAAAAATGGTACGCCAATGGTTTTTTGCCAAATAAAAATGATTTTTGAATTCCCCGTTCAATTTAAAACAAATGATCTTTCTCTCATTGTTTTCCTTCGATGCGCCATTTTTTAGTAAAAAATAAAAACCGTTCTATTGTCTAACTTGCAAAATTATTATTAATTCAATTGGAAAAATTAAACACATTAGGGGTAATGAACAACAACAACTGACATCATAAACATAACATTAAAACCAGCGAAATGATTACAAAAACTGTTGAAAATGCCCCCCTTCACTTAGTATGCATGCTTCCGCCCTCCTTCTCATGGAATTGCGCACTCGTTGAAATATCCCTGGAGTGTTTTTTATTCTATCACAAGCTGCAACTATTATTTCTCTTAATTCCTCTACAGTGTTAATGGGACCTGTGTACACTAGTGTCTTAAGATAGTCCCACAAAAAGAAATCTGAACTGTTGAGGTCTGGGGACCTTGATGGCCATTCTTGGGGCCCACCGCGGACAATCCAACGATTTGGATAAACAGTTTGTAAGTAATTACGCTACACTGAAATGCACTGGTGCACCATCATGCATGTATCACATATTGTTTCTTATTACTAACATCATTAAGAAGGAAAGGCAACTGTTGTTGAAGAAAATTGAGGTAAGTCTGTCCGTCAAGTCGTCCCGGCAAGAAGAATGGGCCAATAAAGTGGTTGCCAATAATTCCTGCCCATACGTTGACCATAAATTCGTGTTGGAAATGGTTTTCGGTAACGGCATAGGGATTTTCTTCTGTCCACAGATGATTATTGTGGAAATTCTTAATGGCATTTCAAGAAAAATTAGCTTCGTCCGTGAACAGAATCATTGATTCAAAGTGCAGATTTAGTGTAATTTTTTGAAGATACAACTGACAAAAGATCACACGCCTTGGAAAATCAATGGGAAGTAATGCCTGTACTCTTAAAATATGGTAAGGATATAACAAAAAATCCAGTAAAATTCTCCAAACAATTTGATGGTAAATATTTAAGTATCTAGCGATCTTCCTCGTACTCGTTTCAGCATGTTCTTCGACTTCGTGCAGCACTGCTTCCTCAATTTCAGGTGTTCTCACACTTAGAGGTCTACCTTCAGATGTTCCTATTTGGACAGAACCAGTTTCAACAGGACGACGATGAATATTAGAAGAGGTTCGACTATCTGGCAAAGCACGATCGGGATATCTCTGGTGATATTTCCGTCTGGCTTGCTCACCATTACCGTCGGCAAGGCCATATACGTAATGAATTTCCGCCATTTCTGCATTTGAATAATTCAGCATTTTATTAACAAGATTATAAAAACTAAATAATGAAAAAAATGTCACAGCGAACAGATTTGAATAACAGAGACTTGTCAGATGTCAAAAGCCAGTGACATATTCCAGAGCAACTAGATATTTATTGCTAAATTGCATTCTTCAATTATTATATTAATTTTCTCGGTCAATACAACGGTATTTATTTTTTTTCTCAAAAATGGCGCATCGAAGAAAAAAAAATTGTTTTAAATTGGACGGGGAATTCAAAAATAATTTTATTTTGCAAAAAACCATTGGCGTACCATTTTTTTCTTGTAAAATATCGAAGTCAATACCCGTACACACGCCACTGTTAAAGCTAAAAATTATTTTTGCATTGAAAAATATGCAACTTTATTAACTTTCACTACGTACTAAATATCAGTGAAATATCTGAAGCGGTTCTGAAAATATTAATTAATTTCCATTTTTTTTTTCATAAAATTTCAACACCCCGAGTTTTTGTAAGGAAACATTTTTGGACCATAGTTTATGAAGCAAACTAACATTAATTTTTCATATAGATTCACACCCTTAAATATTCGCATATCATTAAGGAGCACCCTGTATATCACTGATTTTATACACATAAATCAACCAGATAAAATTTTTTTAGTCAACCAACTTTCCTTCTTTCACATCTTCTCAGAGATAAACACTACTTGGCTTTCTGCAACCAACAATGCCTGTAGTTAAATCATTCCTCCATAGATGGACGCTCACAGCGAGCAAACGTGGAATGAGCTATTTGCACACAAAAAACTAAGTCTGTAAGATGACATTTTGTAGTTTTTTTACGTTTTTTACATACCACCCCTGCAGATCTCTGAATTTAGTACTCATACTACTAAACCAGTAGACATCTACAACTATTCTGCCGCATCGACTCGTAAGTCTGTGGTTAATCAGAAAAATGACTCTCTCCGCGCAAGTTGGTTGTGATCCTGATACAGTGGAACTGTAGCAACGAAGGCGACGAAAACCAATCGACGTGAAGCGTGGAGGTCAAAGGTGACTATGGAGGCGGAGTCACATTATCCAATCAACAGTATCGAGAACGTTACCGCTAAACTGTGTATAAGAAAAACGAAAATGTAGCTGTTTTCAGGCTTATACTTATTATACAGAGTGTTTTAGAATAAGATGGTAATCTCTGGGATGCATATTGAACATAAAAAAATAGCGTCAAGTTAATTAACTCTGCGCGTCATCAAGAGAAGAATATGCTGAACAAGGACTTTTGCCTCCACGTTCCTTTCTTATCAGTTTCAGTATTGTATTTCATTTGTTCTTTACTTTGGTTTGTATAATGAACTTTGCAGTCAGTCTCGATTCAGAACTCATTCAATTAACATTTGGTTATTCTCAAAAATAAATCTTTTTAAAAACGTTAAAAACGTTTTCGTTGAAGAAAGATATTTGAGTTACATTAATTTTACTGTTTAATGCTTTTGTCAGATCTATTTTAGAATACTGTTCGATTATCTGGTACCCGGCCTATGATATACACTGTAAAAACATAGAGAGAATCCAACGTCGTTTTGTGAAATACTTATGGTTTAAAGATGATAGAGCGTACCCTGAAAGGGGTACAAACAATGACATTCTCTTAAGTAGATATAATTAACCTAACTTAGTCAAACGTATGAATCTGTTAGCTGCTAAATTTTTATGTAATTTGTTGACTGGAACAGTTGATTGCTCTTTTCTTCTAGACAGGATCTCTCTAGGCGTTCCCGATTTGCGTACTCATCATGGTGGTAACAATTCATTTTATTTACCTGTTCCGCGGACATATTTATTATTTTCACCTCTTTATGTTATGTGTAATGTCTGTGACAGTGTAAGTGAACTTGATATTTTTAGTTAAACCAAAATCGATCTCAAGAGTTGTTTTTTAACAATTGGATGATTTATATTTATGTGTTTTTTATCATGTACTGTTTACAGTTTTGTTTTTGTATCATTTTTTGTTTTTTGCCTGCCTGTTAATTTGAAAGCTTGACTGAAAAAGGCATATGTAGTACAGGAACAATTCGTGAAAATCGTATACCCATGTCTATTTGAAAAATTCAAAACTTATGAAAAAGGAACAACGTGGAGTGTTTGATTATACCAAAGTAAAAGATGAAAACTTAATTTTCGTAAAATGGTATGACAACAATATTGTAACTTTTGTGTCTACAGCGATTGGAATTGAACCAGTAAATTCAGCAAAGCGGTATTCTCAAAAAGAAAAAAAGTTTGTGAATGTAGATCAGCCCTAAGTTGTCAAGCTGTACAATAAATGTATGGGCGGGGTGGATAGGTCAGACCAGAATATAGCTCAATACAGTGTACAAATTCGAGGCAAAAAATGGTATTTCTCGTTGATCTCTCAATGTGTAGATATGGCCCTGACAAACGCCTGGCATATTTATAAAAAGAGAGGAAATAACGTGGATCAATTACAATTTAGAAGAAATGTAGCTACAACTATCTTGACACACAATAAGAAGACTTATACGTACCAGCAAGGTAAATCAAGAAATTTTGGTGGCATAAGGTATGATCGCTTAGATCATTTAGTCATTCCACAAGGCAAACAAACAAGGTGTGCACAAAGTCATGAGGGCACGACTATTAGATTTAGAAAATGTGATGTCGGCCTTCACGTAAAATGTTTTGTTCAACATCATACTCATACTGCAATATTGATGTTTTTAAAAATATTTGTACTATTTTCAAAAAAAAAAAAATTTTATTATTATAGCTACCTTTATTCCTAATGTATTATGTATAGTACATTCGAAAAAACTAACTGTTTATGTATTTTTTTTTTTTAGAATAAATTGAAAATACCTCCAAAGTGTCGTCTTTTAATAAGGTTTTTTAAAAAATAAAAAAAAAACTTTTTTAGGCTTTAGGCTTAAATGGGTCAAGACGAATTGTTGCAATACTTTTGACACAAATGTCGCGACCATCTTTTTTCGAAACACTTAGAGAACAGAAGACTTTTGTTGGCTTTCCTTCACCTTGGAACACCCAAACAGCCGACTGTCGTTTATTTTCTGGTTCATAACAGTAAATCCACGATTCATCACCACTAACAATGCTGTACACATTTTTTGAGTTTCCGAAATTGAAACGGTTAAGCGTTTTTTGACACCAATTAACCCTGGCTGCTTTCTGCTCTTCAGTGAACAGGTGGTGTATCCAACGAGAAACTAATTTTCTTACTCCTAATTCTTCATGTGAAATTTTTTGAATTGAGGTCTTTGAGATCTTCAGGGACGCCTCAGTCTCGCGATATGTCACATGTCTATCTTCAATGATGAGTTTGCGCACAGCATCGACGTTTTCCTGGGTCACTGCCGCTTTTGGTGCACCCACCCTGGAATCGTTTGAATTCTTCATACCAACGGGAAATTGTCGACTGATGTGACGCTTCGTTGCCGAAAACAGACATTAACTCAGCAAGGCAATCTTGTTGCGATAATTGTCTCTGAAAGTTGTAATAAATTATAGCGCGAAAATGTTCTCGGTTGAGTTCCATTTTTCAAATGACTCGGTGACACTTAAAAAATTCACTGTTGTGAAACTTTGAATTTAAGTTTACTAAAGAGTGAGGTTAAGATTCAGTACTGACGTTCCATCCACGCGGCCTACTATGTTTCCATTTGCAAAACTTAAAAGACATCCCTTGTCGATCCGTATGCGCTTATTATAAAGTAATTAAGAAAAGAAATGATAAACAGCAGTGTAAGAACAGAATGCACATTTATCTTAGGTTAAGTTTTCAATCAAAAAACGATGTGGTCTCTCCTTATTTTCCCTTCCCTCAATTTTTCCTGCAAGTCTGAAGCCTTGCGAGGCAAAGGTATCCACGCCTGGTCAATGCAAAGAGCATGCAGAGGCATGTAAATCTATCCAATTATGTAAAAAGCTAACGGTGTCTATTAAAAAAGCAAATTTGTTTTTTATGTCATAAGTCGAACACATTGCACAGGGTGGGCCAACAAGGTGTTGGCAATTTCAATATTCAAAAAAATAACTACGCAATATAAAAGAAAAATAAATGTATTTTCAAAAAGTAGAAAGATAGGAATTTCTAAGACTTAAAAATAATGTTGTTCTTTCGGCTGCTTGGCACTCTTGAAACCGTTGCTGCAGATTTTGGAAAACTCGTTGAAAAGTTGTTCTCGGTATTTTGTTACTTTCCTGAACAATATTCCTCTTCAGCTGCTCTAAATTAGTTGGATTATTCTCGTAGAGCACCGATTTGAGGTAGCTCCATAGGAAATAATCGCATGGAGAAATATCGTGGCTACGTGGGGGCAGTTCAATATCCCCCTTTTCGAAATGAGTTTTCCGAGAAAATACATTTTTCAGCACCCTAGCTGTGTGACATGTGGCCCCATCATGTTGAAACCACATTCTAGAGGTATTGCCTTGGAGTTCTTGCAAAGCTGGCAAATGCAAGAAAAATGCAACTGAGGCAGCTCGAATTTATGTATGAGGTAGGTCGAAGTCATTGCCGTTAACAACTAGTTAGATGAGTAAAATGATTTGGGAACTTTGACAAAGTTATTATGCCAATCTCATTCAGAAATTCAATTTTGTTTTGCATATCTCTTACAAATTATATTATATCCCAATTAATAGCCATCAACTCTTGGATTACCGCGCTGTGATTAAAGAGTTTGTAATCTCTGAATGTGACATATATGTCCAAAGCTTGACTTCTCTTACGTGTTGACTGTTGCGGATTCCGCTGAACTGAACCACGAACACGCTCTACACTGTAGGCTGATCTTGCAGAAACTGGACGACCACGAGCTGTTACTGCTACTGTCGAGCCGGTTCTTTCGAATATTCTGTCATGTCGATACAGTAATAACCGATTTATTGTTTTCATAATACGCTCGGACACAAAATGCATCCTGCGCTTCCAGGCATCGGCGCAGCTAACAGCTTATCCCCCCAACCCGCGCCCCGCGTTGCCGAGAAATTTAAGACTTAAATCGCCGACACTCTTATGGCCCACCCTGTATAATCATCATACCTTTGCAATGTAATCCGATGGGAACGGTGCCAGCAATCCTAAACAGTTTTTTTTAAGTAGGTGTCTCGTCTCGTCAGTTGGAGTGGGGAATGAGACTTGTCAACGCAATGGTAGAAACATCGGAAAACATTCCAGAAGCCGGCAAAGCCTGCACTTGAACGTTTCGTGCCCCAGAACCATTATCAATGTAATCGACATTTTTATTATCTTGCAGAATCGGACAAGCTATAATAATTTCACACAAACACATCAATAATTAACCTTCTTCAATTTAAACGGGGAAGCTCTAACTCATCGATTCGTTAGTTACGTACTTATTACATGGTAGCATAGCCCTGAGCTCTCGGCTATATTATTTTAACCTATTAGGTAACGGTTTAGCGCTGCTACCAAACACCTGCTCCATAATACGCCCATTATAATATAAAAAGAACAACGCGTACGCCGCGCATACATACGTATCTAGTGTGCCGTGGATTCGATTTCCCACGCATCCAACGGGAACAGTACGTATTCACGGATCGAGGAGCACACGTGCAACGTAGTTGGACATGTCACAGCGTTGCTCATTTATCTAATTGCCGCCGATAGCAATTGAGAAGAGATGACGTCGTGTTTGACCATTATTGAAGAGTCTAACTATTCGATAAAAACTGACAGACAATAGACGGGATGGCGCAAAATTGATATCTTGATTCAAATTCTTTATAAATAATCATTCACAGTCGAATATAATATAATTCCGCATTCTCATCTTACCTTGTCAGCATGGCTTTGTGGCAAAAAGGTGGTATTTACACAGGATGTTGATAAACGTGACCCAGTAAATGTTGTATATATCGACAAACTTAAAAATTATGGCTTAGCTAGTTCAGCTTTGCGATTTTTTGAGTCATATCCACCTAACAGAAGAGAGTTTGCTTTATACAATGGTTACAACTCTTATGAGTATGCCGGCTTGCACATCGAGGGTGCCGGAGGGATCAAATGTTGGCCCAGTACTTTTCGCATTATTTATAAATGACTTATGTGATACTCTCTATTGTAACAAACTTCTCTATGCTATGCTATCTTACAGATAGAATGGAGAATATTCCGACTTCGTGTTAAATAAACAAACTTTGTTTGAATTAGGGATGTTCGATACGATCCTATATTTAGAAGTATCGATACTTTTGCTTCCTATATCCGAAATTTTAGATCGATATTATTATATACGATACTTGAATGTATCGATACATTTCACGAGTATCGTCATCTTTCGATTCGGACTGTGTCAGAAAGACAGTTTCCTTTCGCTGGCGCTACTCACTTCACTACCTCACACAATTTATTTTCGATTCCAGGATTGCCGAGGGAGGTTTCCCAAAACTCAGGGAATTTTTATTTCAATGGGGAAGATTTCGGAGATATTTTTTTCTGGTGATTTCTTTTGGGGAAACATATTTTACTGGGGAGGTATTATTATGTGAAATTTTATTAATGACAGTATACTTTATCTGAAGTCACTTGAAACACTGTGAAATACCGGGTGCGTTTTATATATCTATATTTAACACGCTCTGTTGCTGCAAAAATCGCCAAATTTCGCAGCAAATATCCCCCGTATAAGATCAAAGGCAGTTTCACCGGTCCACGTGGAGTAAAGCACGCCTATGCGTGGACATATCCAATGAGAAAGCGGGTACTTCAGAGCTCTGAACAAGTGCAGGTGGCTACTGAAAATTAAAACAGTTTAGCCAGTGCCGTGTAGCGGTGAATAAACGTGTTTTCTTTAGTCTGTCCGTGTTTTTTCATAGATTTTATTAGTTTGTGTGTTTCTGACTTTTGAATACTCAGTTTACTTGTTGATTTAATTGTTGTGTTGATTGTTCTTGTGTGTCCTAAATATGGCTCTTTGGAGACCTTGGGAAAATGCTCCAAGCCACGAGGAGATGGTTGATGAACCTGTGCAGGCAGAATCCTTTCATAAATATTTAGAGGAACAGACCCAAAGAGTAATCCTAAATATGTATGATTGTCTGAAAAACGAAAATCCAGATTCCTCGCAAAATCAAATTTTAAACAGAATTTGTATCCTGACAAAAATCAGTCGGTCTACCATTTATCGGGTTATAAAAAGGGGAGATGTAGTCAACCATTCCTTCCACAGAAAGCGCATAGGGCAAAAATTAAAAAGAATAGACGTGGGTTTTCAGGAAGATATTCGTCGTATAATATACGGATTTTATAAAGAAAATTTGGTGCCCACGTTGGAAATGATACGGGATAAATTAAAAGATTATCCTGAAGATTTTTATAACTACAAATGCTTAGACTCACTGCACTGTATTGTAAAACTGTGTGGTTTTCAATACAAAAAATTAGATAAAAGAATGGTGATTATGGAGTCGTCTCGAATCGTTGAATTGCGCCAAGAATTTTTGCACAAAGTTAAAATCTATAGAGAGCAGAAAAGAAATCTGATTTACCTGGATGAAACGTGGTATGATACCCATGATGTTGTGCAGTACGGCTGGGTTGACGACAGCAACAAGTGCATTTTAAATGCACCATGCAACCGTGGAAAACGAATCATTATTCTCCATGCTGGCAGTGAAAATGGATTTATACCTAATGCCTTGCTGTTATCTGCCAAAAATATCAAAGAATCATGTGCCGACTATCATGAGGACATGACCTCCGACTTATTTGAAAAGTGGATAGAGCAGCAGTTAATACCAAACATTTCCCCAAATTCAGTGATTATTATGGACAATGCGCCATACCATTCCCGACAGAAAAACAAAATTCCGAATACAGGCACAAAAAAACAAGAAATTATTGATTTTATGAAGGATAAGGGAATGGAAATACCACAAAAATCAACCAAAGCCATATTATTGGATCTTATTAAAAGACAAAAATTTGAAAAAGAGTATGTTGTTGACAATCTGCTTCAGCAAAATGGCCATGAAGTATTACGTCTACCACCCTATTACTGCATTTTTAACCCGATTGAGTTGGTCTGGGCTGCTTTAAAAAAAAAGTAAGAAAACACAATCAGATCCCTCAATTAAGTGAATCGCTATTGGCCACAATAAGAGATGCAGTATCTCATATTGCTGCCACAGACCTATGGAAGCAGTGTTCTAGGCATATTATTGAAAAAGAAAATGAATATTGTGTTTTGCCTCCTGTAAATCCCGTTGTAATTCCTCTACAAGATGACTCTAGCGACAGCTCCGAAGGCGAGGATGATATATAAATACCTATAATGTAAGTCTTTATATACCTTTTTATATACCTACCTGCTATGTATATATTTGCCTATGTCAAACGTTGGAATTCTGTAATTTTTCCATTTCTTAACTTTCAGTCAACATAAATTAAACTCCCAATATAAGTATTTTTTATCCCAAATCAAAAAAATAAGAAGATAGTAAAATCCATTTATTGTGATATAAAAACATTATTATTATCGTTCTAAATAAATGACCGCACGCCTATGATACGTCATGAAATTACAAAGGACGCGCCGACCAAAGGTTTTTATGCTATTTCAAGTGACTTCAGATAAAGTATACACAATGTACTTGTTATGTAAGTATTTGTCCTTCGATTCGAAACAAATACCTTTTGATCCAAAACTACCCAACAAATCGTAAACCTATGGTAATAAAAAACATATGGTTTTTTTTGGGGACGAACTTATGGGCTGTTACATTTCGACTGGGGAAACTGAGCTAAACGAGCAGGCAACCCTGGTTTCTGGGAAATCACACACACATTACACACGGTGTTTTCAGTATTGATTGATTAAGCATTAAACATGATAGTTTAAAACAAAACATTATTATGATAGTGGTGCCTCCCGTCAGAAGTGATTTATGGAGCTATTTTGTAAAATCCAGTTCAAGGAAGAGATGTAAGTTATGCAATTGTGAGGTTTTTACCTATTTTTATTAGTGAACATATTTCATAATCTAGTCATGCAGTTGAAAAAAGTAAACATTATTTTGAGGGTGGTAGAAAAAAAAACATCGATTTTCGGTAGTATACAGAGTGGCCCATCCATGTGTGGGCGGAATATTACCCATAAACTGATACATTTTGGGAAAATCTATTTATGGCATGTCATGCCTGACATTTAAGGGTACGTTTCTAAATATTGGCAATTATCCAGGGTGTCCCAATTTTGACCTAAGTATCAAAGTCGTGATTTTTTAAATGGCATGCCTCAAATTTTATTGCAAATTTGGATAAACCAATACAAAAGAAGAAGATTGATATAACATACTATGGGGGTTTTGGTAATTAGCTACTGAGATGTAAGGTGTTTTGTCCAGGAAAACCGTCCACTTTGGCAACCCCTCAGTCCGCCATTTTCAAATTTGGAGTGCTGAATCTTGTATCAAACAAAATTACACACCTCAGCTTTTATCTTATTAGTTTATTTTTGCTCATACAGGGTGGTCAAAAACACGAATTGTACTGTTTCGCAAAAATTTCAAATGCATCACCCTATATATTAGTGCAAGTTTGGATTCAAATTTTTATAAGCTTTTTTTGGTATAAGGTTTGATTCAGATAAAGTCCCTAGATTTTGGGTTATTAAGATTTTACTAGAACTCATCTAAATTAAGGAAAAGAATCACATCATCCATGGAAACAAAAGACAAACAGTGGGCTAGTTCCATATTGCCACTTAGTGTACAGATTTTACGTAGAAACTAATAACAATCAGAACAGTATAAATCAGCTTCAAGCGTAATAGAGATAAACAACTCCTATAACAACAAAATAAACAAACACCTATCACTACTCAAGACCTAATCTACAAAAACTGCTCGAAAATATTTCCACCTTGTTGAATACACAGCCATCGTTTTTGGATAAATGACCGTTGCACATCCCTCAGCATGTGTTCCCTTATGTTCAGAAAAACATCCTTAATTCTTTCCTTCATATTTTCCGGGGTAGATGGTGGATATCTATAAACCTCTTGCTTAACGTAGCGCCATAGAAAGAAGTCCATCGGTGTCATATCTGGTGATCTAGGAGGCCAAGATATAGGCCCATCACGACTGATCCATCGATTGTTACTCCAGGTGTCCAAATAGTTACGCACACGCCTATGATAATGTGCAGGTACGCCGTCATGTTGGAAGTACATATGCATCCGAGTTTGCAGGTTGACATCCTCCAAAAACAAAGGCAAATTCTCGATCAAAAAAGTATTCTGTACCTGTTAATCTGTTGTCGAAAAAGAAAGGCCCGATAACTTGCTGCCAATAACTCCTCCCCAAAATCTATTTGCCTAACCCAGTAAGGGTTTTCCGTCGCATAGTGGTGCATGTTATGCCTGTTGACAACACCTATGCTGTTAAAAGTTGCCTCATCGCTATAAAGAACCTTAACCAGGAAAGTAGTGTCTTCACCCACTTTATTTAGCATTATTCTACTAAACTCCATTCGAGCTGTGAAATCCTGAAGACGAAGGCCTTGATGCAAGCATAGGTGATATGGATGGTATCTATGCTTGTGAATAATCCTTTGGACAGAAGTTCTGCATATATTAGTTTCTGCTCCAATTTTCCGTGCACTTAAATGGGGATTTTCCTGTAACTTTAATAGAACCTCTAACTGATTCGCCTCGTTGGTGACACTTGGATTATTTATTATACATTTTTTACTAAATTAGACTGCTCCACTTGATTCAAAACGTTCTCGTACTGTGGAAAATGTTTCCGGCCTTGGATGTCACATATTAGGGTACCGTTGCTTATAAATGCGGGATGCTAGGAAACTATTTCGTTGGACTTCGCCCAAAACTAACACCATATTCTTCTTTAGAAAAATTAATTTCCAAACACGTTTTTATTATAATGCTCACAACGCTAATTTTGATAGTTTGTAACTAATCAACAATTTAATTGTTTCCAATGATGATGCGATATTTTAGGGAATTAAGCCGTTCTATAAAAAATGTGCTAATAACCGAAAAAATAGCCATAAAAACCCTTATGTGTTTATATACAGGGTGACTTCGAAGTTGAGTCATTTATTTTAACAGTGAGTAGATCTGATCAAAAGAAATGTTTTTTCCTTTACCATTTTTCTGGTAAAATTAAAGTAACAAAGTTATAGCCCTTTGGAAGTTTGAGTACCGCCCTGCCTCAATAATAATATTAATTTATTCATTTGTATACAGTCAGTGTCAGTCGGTAACGCGTGAGTGAATAGTGGTGTCTGTTGCGTGGCTCAAACGAAATAAAAAATGGCACATGTTTTTGCGGATCGGTTTCCCAATCGAGTGCAACCAACCCCTCGTGCCTTTGTTAATGTAGTACAATGGGCTCGTGAACCAGGTGACGGCATGCCGGTGCTCTAAGACCTCACGATCAAATACAGGTCCGCACTGAAATACTTGTCGGGAGGATCCTTTATAAAACAACGTAAAATTTTTTTTTTCATTTTTTTTTTATTTTTACACACATATTTTGGTTTATCTTCATTCTACAATCATTATCTGAAAATTAATGACTCAACTTCAAAGTCACCCTGTATATATATATATATATATATATATATATATATATACAAATAGATTTTCCCAAAATGTATTTGTTTATGAGTAATATTCCGTCCACACATGGATGGGGCACCCTGTATATTCCGTATCGAAAGGTGTCGATACTTGTGATATCGATATTTTTATCCCGATATTTTAGAGTATGGATACTTCCTAAAACGATACGAATCGATACATGGCATCGATACTTTTCATGGATCGGAACATCTCTAATTTGAATGTGAGAACTATTTTGCTTCTAAAGTCTCCAGTATTAACTATGCGTGAATATGTTGGTTAGATGTCTGCTGTTTGTGATATAAAGACAGTGTCTAAAAATACTGTATTGAGGTCATTTGTACTTGGACAGAGAAATCACATAAACAGGCTATTATCCTTTTCTTAATACCTATGTCTAGCTTTTGTTGGTTGACATAATGCCTAAAATCATATATGTGTTATTTTTTCCTGTTATCTGTTGTACTTTCGAACTTTTCGCTAAAATTGGTCTGTACAATTTTTTTCGTCCAGAATACATTAAGCGCAAGCTTGACCAACAATTTAAAAACAAAGGTTTACAATAACAATACCGCCTAATGTACTTTAGGATTTTGTTAAAGAACGTTACGAACTTTAGAGAAGGGTTCATAAGAATCTTTTTTGTTCATAAAAACAAAAAAAAAACGCAAAAAACTGTCCTGAATGAAAATAAGGATTTGTTGAAAAATAATTTTTGAAGCAATTAAGAGGGTCCTTTTTAAATAAAATTATGCCTAAAACAAATCCATATATATAAGAATGAATCCCTGTTTCGCGTGGTCACGCCATAACTTGAGAACGACTTTACCGATTTCATTCATCTTTTTTTTTAAGTTTCCTAATGCTGTGTAAAAGGTTCTTACGTTAAAAAAAATCAAGTAAATTGGGAAATCGTTGAAAAACTAATGATTATTTAAGCTACGCTCGTTTGACAGTTTGCATGAGCATGGAGCACGCACAGCAGAAGAAATATCTCAAGTACCAAAAGAGACAGGTACTCCTCTCCGCCATCTTTATTCCAACAGCTATTGTCAGTTAGCTATGTGAGAGAAAATTGCTTATAAAAAAACGGTGCTTTGGTTATTGGACTTTTCTGTACCATCCGTACCTGTGATGGCCACTTCAAAACAAACTGCAGTGTTGCCTAATTGTTGTCTTTAATTTTTGAAGCAATTTTGGACCCGGCAGCATTAAAAGGGTCCTTTTTGAATGAAATTATGCCTGAAACGAATCAGAAGATACGTTCTGAACTAGCAAAAATTCTGGGAGTCATAACTACGATTCCAAAACTAATAGTGTCTTTCAAATACAGCAATGTTTAGATGTTATAATATCCATTAATAGAGACTGGTCTTTCTTATAATTTCTCACATCAACGTTTGATAGTTACACGTGTTACAGTATATTCAGATAAGAGATAGACCGGATGTAAACAAAAGGTTCGGGTGATTTTCACGCTAACGCCGCCGTCTCGACGTAAAACAGGAGCCCTCATTGGTCAATTCGCAATTAAATGCCTATGCCGAGCGGCAGAGCAGTCGTATCAAGGCAGAGTCACATTCAGGTTCAGACGTGTTACGTATGTCGTGTGCATCATTGCAATTTGATATTTCTTTGGACGTTTTCGTTTGTTATCTTATTAAGTTGTCGAGTTTGTCGTTGTTATTGTTATACCTTGTTATTGATTGTTATTGTTATCAACTGCTTGCGCAAAATGCCCAGTAGTACAGATACTGCCGATGAAGTTGTAAACTCCTGTAGTCCACCTAGGAAACGCTCTAAAAAAAGACACCTGAGTGCAGAAATGATAGAGGTCATTTTGAATATATATAAGATCGAGCGCGAGGAGAACGAGGCATCAACCATCAAAGAAATTGTTGTGAAGGTTTCTCACAAAGTTGGGGTGTGTCGCGCATCAGTGTTTAATGTGTTAAGACAATACAAAAAAAATCACACCTTTTCTGAGCCAATGACCAGTAAACATCGCAAAAGTATTGTTAAATCATTGGATGAAGCTGATAAGCATGCGATAAGGAGGAAAGTGCATGAATTCTTCTTTAGGAATGAAATACCTACTATAGATAAAGTACTGCAGGAGGTAAATGGAGATACAACGTTGCCAAATTTCAAACGATCAACTTTCCATGCGTTACTGAAGCATTTAAATTTCAAATGGAAAAAACGGGGTCGTAATAGTTTACTACTGGATAGAGAAGAAATTGTGCTATGGAGGAAGGATTATTTAACAAAAATTGGGAAATATAGAAATCAAAACAGGAAGATTTATTACCTTGATGAAACGTGGGTAAACGCAGGACACACTACAAGTAAAGTATGGGTTGATGATTCTGTAACTTCATCCAGGAGGGCCTTTCTAGATGGACTGTCCACCGGATTAAAAAATCCAGCAGGTAAATACGAGTAATAGACAACAATCGGATGTTTTTCAAACCCACTAAACATTAATTCCAGGGGGCAGATAAAACATATTACAACTAACAAAACTTTTATAACTTTCGATAAAATGCGTGGATGTTTTATTGTCATTTTCATTTGTTAGAACTTTTTTAAACCATGTTTTTATGTGTTTTCGATATTTCAATAATTTTTTAATATAATCTTAAAATATGTCGAATATTATAAACTTAAAAAAAGTTACTAAGTTTTATATTGTGTACCGTTCCTAATATTTCTAATCATTTTAATTCATACTTTAAGCTTTATAAAGTTATAATTTGTTAATATTAATATTTGCGGGTATTTCAGGTTCCTGATCATTCATTTTTTAAAGGTTTATAACTTTAAATTAAATTGTGAAGCGCTGAGTAATCATACGACGTTCAATATTCTTTCTTTCAATATGACTAAATAATCCCAATTATAGCAATCTGATACTCATGTCTCAATGTTTTTTCGCTGAATGTGATGAAAACATTTGAAAAAGGTTCGCTTATTGAAATAAATCTACACCAGTTAGTACTTCGATTTCCAGGTAAAGGGAAAAGGCTCATTATCTGCTACATTGGCAGTGAGGATAGATTTGTTGTTGACGGTCTGTGGTGCTTTGAGTCTAAGAAAACTGGAGATTACCACGAGGAAATGAATGGCGAATCGTTTGAACAGTGGTTTTCAAAAATTTTACCGAACTTAGAGGAAAACGCAGTAATTGTGTTGGATAATGCGCCTTATCATTCTCGAAGAATGGAGAAGGTCCCAACAACGGCTTCAAGGAAAGTTGATGTTCAAAATTGGCTCCGCTCGACAAATATCAACTTTGAAGAAGCAATGCTGAAAGTACAATTATTAAGAATTGTCAAAGATCACAAGGCGGAATATCAAAAATACGCCATTGACGAAATGGCAGCAAGTCAAAATAAAACTGTGCTCCGTTTACGTCCATACCATTGCGAGCTCAATCCCATTGAGCTCATATGGGCAGAGGTTGAAAATTATATAGCTAAGCACAATACAACTTTTAAATTTTGTGACCTCAAAGGACTTTTCAAAGAAGCACTAGAATTAATAACAGCGCAAAAATGGGAAAACTGTATTAAGCACGTGAAAGACAAAGTTGAAAAGAGAATGTGGGAACTGGACAATATTTTAGAGGAACAAGTCGAGCCATTAATTATTGACGTTGGTGCTTCAGGCAGTAGCGATGATGAAAGCTCATCAAGCTCATCTTTCCAATAAAAGATGTCGTTCATCAAATTCGGTAAGTTATAAGTAATTATAAAGCTACTGTATTTTTTAATTAATTATTGACATTTTTGAACCCATTTTGGCAAAACCTATTCAAGAATCTACTTTCTGACAATGTACGTTTTGAACGTTTTAATTTGGTTACATATTTACCTAGAAATCAAAAAATATACTAATCAATATTCTAAAAGCAATTTTAAGAGATATACGATTATTTTTAATTTAGGCTAATTTAAACGCCATTTTGAGATTATATTCGACTGTATTTCACCAAACATCAGGCGGCATCCGAAGCTGGAAATCGAAGCGAAAATTTTGAAACCCTTATGTATATTTACATCATTATACATTTCTTACCCCACCCCCACATGATCCAATATCCATCACCAATCGTATACACATCGAATTGTGCTAATTTACTACAAAGTTACGCAAAGCAGCATCTACTATCTAAAATATGTACTGCGTGACTCTTAATACGTCCCTGCCGAATGTTACAGCGTTCGATGATCACGTGGTCTTGTTTATGTCCGGTCTATCTCTTATCTGAATATACTGTAGTCTCTACGAAGGTTCAATACAGTTCTTTGTTGCGGGATATTAGGAACGGGGTTCTGAATGTTCCAAGGCTGACTGAAGTAGCGACAATATGCACGCTGAAATATAATAGTATACCCAAACTGACAAAAGTCGATGCTTTCGATTCCGATTCTTCATGACGTATCACTTCATATCATATTCTCCAAGGCTTCTCTTCTAAATTCTAGATAAAGAGACAATACACATTCTACAATACAAATTCTATCTATTGGAGCCTCATCAATATTACTGGGAAAACGTGCTGACAAAGTGCCAACGATATATCAACAGACCGATACGAATAAGTGACAGATTTATGTGATATCAACCTTACAAGAAGAAAGTGGAGATGCTTATAGGTTATATCAGTATTAACCACAAATTAAATCACAGGCAAATAAAAGAATACCGCATTACTTTTAACCCTTCTGTTAAGCAATAGTAATGAGCAACGAGTGCTGCGGAGCGAGAAAATCAAACGAAAAAGGGGTCAAAGACGTGTTGACAAGACAGCGATTAATTTCAGATGCTAGTCCTTCAAAGAAACCGGGATAGGGATCAGGGCAAACAGCCGCGGGCGTTCGCTGGTAGGATTCAGAGAGGACTATAGGATCTATTGTGAACGTACGGAGTAAATACAGTGAGTTGGAATCAAATCGCATTTGTACTACGGGTAGAAGTCAAATTACTGCTGATGAGTAATCGTAATCACACTTATTTTTATAAGCAGCTTCAAAAGGATTAAAAACCAATTACCATCGATTATTTTTACTTTCCACGACTATTTTATTGTAATCGCGAAGATTTTCAAAAATGTAATATTATGTTTTTTGGGTGTTATATGACATGTACGTCACGAAAAACCATGACACTCATTTCCGTCGGTCTGTCCGCTATTCCATAACCGCCTATAACTTGAGAAGTACCGCTCTAATTACGATGAAATTTCTACACAAAGGCCAAAAACAAAAAAACAAAAATCACGCAAACTTCGTTTCGTTTCGTTTTTTTTTGCGCTTCAAAGAACCATTTTTGAGAGAAATTTTAGACGTGAAAAGTCTGGGGGTTGGGGTTGTAGGGGAGCGAGGCTTCATCATATTTTTTGATGTTAGTACATATACTTAGTGACATTAGAAGTGTTACATCTAGAAAAAAATAAGTTATTCAACTTGTCGACGTTTTATCTTTGTTTTTGTTCGCCTTTGTTAAAATGTTATCTCTTAGCATTTGTAAAGAAAGCAGTTTCTGAGAGCTGAGTAGTACAGATATCTTCAGTTATTGCCCTTTCGTTTGCTAGTATGTTAGCTAATATTCAAGATAATATTTCTAATAATCCCAAAGGATTTTGGACTTTTATAAACTCTAAAAGAAAGAACTCTAGAATACCTGCCGACATGTTTTATGATGATCAGAATTTTCGTGACCCGCAATCCATTGTATCAGGCTTTGCTGAATTTTTTAAAACTGTATATAACGATTCACCTGTTACTTTTGACATAGACCAAGAAGCACGTAGTTCTGAATCTCTCTCAGTCCCTGTTTTTAGCGAAGAATGTATAGTAAGAGCCTGTAAAAAACTAAAGCCTAAGCCATCTTAGTGATCCAGACGGAATCCCGACATACATTGTAAAAGACCGCATTAGCGTTAAGCATCTATGTCAAATTTTCAACAAATCGCTTCAAGATGGTGACGTTCCGGACTGCTGGAAGACCTCCAAGGTCCTATTTTTAAGAGCGGAAAAGTGAATCATGTAAAGAATTATAGGGCAGTATCGCTCGTATGTGGTTTTTCTAAACTTTTTGAGATGCTGCTTTATGAATATATATCCTAGTATAAGTAACATGTTATCAGAAAAACAACATGGATTCAGGAACAAAAGATCGACAACAACCAGCTTATGCTGCCTCACGAATTATCTGTCGTTTGCTGTAGATCAACAACAACAGGTCGACGTTATATTTACGGATTTTTCAAAGGCATTTGACCGAATAAACCACTCCATTTTGCAATGTATAAATTTGGGTTTTCTGAGGGCTTGTTGATGTTTTTCCGTTCCTATTTATCTGAACGCGTTCAATCTGTGCAGTATAACAACTTCAAATCGGAATCATACACACTACGGGAGTAACACACGGTACTAACTTGGGCCCCCTACTATTTTTGATTTTTGTTAATGATATCGACCATATAATAACAGTATAAAACCAAATGTTTGCGGATGACTTAAAAATTTACTCAGTAATTCAGGGACAAGAGAGCTTAGACGTTTAGCAGGAAAATTTAGTCAACATTCTTGGCTGGTGTCAGAATAATGATTGAATGCTTAATCCCAGCAAGTGTAAAGTAATGTCCATTACCAAACAGTCTATCATTTAGAAATTGCAGATCTTTTACTACCACAGCATCATTAAAATACTGTACTTCACTCTAGTTAGAAGCTTACTTGAATATGGTTGTATCATCTGGTCTCCTTTTTGTGTTACATATATATACTAAGTGACATATAAATCCGAACACCCAGTTTAAATGGTTTAAATGGCTTACTGTAAATAACAAGAGAACAAATTTTCAGCCTTATCAGTTGGACATTCCGGTTTTTATACTGCTTTTTTTTTAATTCACTAACGCTCTAAAAATGAATATTGCAGCCGCAGTAAAGAATCAACGTTGGCGGATTTTGGTTCTTGACATCCTTTACGATCGGTTACGATGCCTAGAGTACGGAGACCTGTACGATTTCGTCAACTTAGTGAGTTTGATAGGGGCCGTATAGTGGGACTTCGGGAAGCTGGACTTTCTTTTCGGGCAATTGCAGTTAGAGTGCAAAGAGGTGTAGACACTGTGATTAGGTGTTGTCAGGCATGGCTTCGAGAAGGCCGTACGCAAAGAGCAAGGGGCCACTGGACGCCGCCGTAGAACAACAGACCGTGAAGATCGCCGCCTAAGATTATTGGCCGTAAGGGACCGTTTCTCCACTACCAGGTCCATTGCAAATGAATGGTTTGCAGAACACGGAAGACCTATTGGCATGCGAAGTTTTTGCCGACGAATGAGAAGTTTTGGCTTGTTTTCATACCGGCCACACTGGGTCCTCCCTTTAACTCGAGAACACCGACGTAATCGCCTGGAGTGGTGCAGACAACGGTCACTCTGGGATCAGGAATGG